>CM046455.1:23806778-24250146 GCA_025506515.1 Flaveria trinervia | reverse complement strand
TACCGCTCCCAAATCCTTGCTTTCCCGTGGGGGGTCGGATATGTTGTATGATGACTTTTACTTGGTATACTATGCACTTAATAAGAGTTAAGTCTTATATATTAAAGTGGAAGATAATATTAATGAGAAGTAGAACTTAACTAAAGTTGCTCCCTGGCCCTTTTGATGATGAAAAGTCTTGCAAGAACTATGATAGAGTTCAGTTATATGAGTCTGATGTATGATGATAGATCTGTATTCAAGAGCAGACTATGTGCCTTGTAGTGTGGATCAACTGTCGGGGGGTTGTAAGGATTCCAACAAGTCTCATGTAGTCAAAACATTCAAAGCATCCATAGTCTCTTTGCTGCATGCACTATGACACTCAAGTAGAAATGCTTTGGAAGTTTTACACCTCACAGTAGAAATACTCGAAGTGTAAAACATTCCGAAGCCAAGACCAATATCTTCCGAAGCGAAATGAGGTCTTCCAAAGCTTCAGAGACAAAGTCTTCCGAAGCCAATTTACTAAGATAGATTTCTTCCAAATACTTTTATGTACATGCTATTATGAGATTTACTTTTCCGTAAAAGCTTGACCACCTTTCCGCTACAACTCTGTTTGACTCACCAACTTTCAGAAGTTGGAGAAAAGTTCTATGCTTTTGGAAAACTGTTCATTAAGGTCATGAGTCTGAGCTTTCTATATTATGTACTTTATCCTTTTTGTAATATATTAGGATGTGAGCTATGACATGTTATAGTCACAAGTCAAAAGGCAATATGCCTTATGTCTCTACATTTGATTTTGTTGTCTAGTCTTATGTATCCAGCTGACCTTCAAAGTATGGCCAGCTGTAGGATGTAGTATAAGTATCTCAAGTACTTGTTTTGTAACAACTTGTAATAGAACTTGAGAAGCAATATACTCCATCCTTGAAAACCAAATACTTGTGTTGCTATCTTGTTTTGTCTCTCTTTTACTTGTGTTCTTAGCATCTCTGATAATAGTTAACCAGTACCCTATTTGATTTGTTAAGTGTTCTAACGAACTCTCCATAGTTGTGTTGTTGCATTGTAAAATGCTTCACCCCTTCTAACGGTTCTGCATTTGGTATTAGAGCATTCCAGGCTCTTGATATAAAATCTCACCATCTTAAGATCCCTCACACACACAAAACACTTAACAACTCAAATGACAGCTACCACCAAGACTGATATGGAAATATAAACTATGATAAAGTCTCCACCGATCACTCCTGAAGACTTTGATACTTGGTGTCAAAGAATAGAAGGCTTTATCAAGTCTAAAGACTCTAAGAAGTGGGACCCTATTGTTGAACGACCTTACATACCAAGCACCTCTTCTGCTACTGGTGGTGGTATGATTCCAAAGGCTGTGGATGATTTCTCTAATGAAGATAAGAAGAGAATAGAGATTGATCAAAATGCCATAACAACCCTTCAAACTGCTCTTCCAAACTCTATCCACATAGGCTTCAAGAAGTGCAAGACTGCAAAGAAACTATGGGAAGCACTAAAGCTTATGTATGAGGGTTCTACTGAAGCCAAGAAGAACAACAAGGATCTCCTTAAGCAGCTGTTAGAAAACTTCACCTTTAAAACAGGTGAGACCATGACTCAACAATACTTCAGCTATGTTGAGATTATGGACACTAGTGGATGTTGGAGTGACTCTTGAAAACAGGGACAATGTAAGGAAGTTTACGTCCTCTCTTCCTAGACAAAGAACACACTATTGTGTTGTGATCAAGAGGAATGAGAACCTTAAGACTCTTACTCTGATTGAATTGTATGGTATTTTCAGTGGATACTAGATGGAGATGAACATGTAAAACTCATCTTGTAACTTTAGCAATCAAATGAGTTCAGCCCTTCATGTGGCTGAAAGGGATAGCATAAAACCTTAACATGATCTCATATGCTACCATGACAACTCACAAAAAGGTCCACTGATCAGCTTCTCAGAAACTCTAAGAGAAAGCTACACTCAAGGAAGTCCTTTCCAAGAGACAAGTTCTTCTCATGCCTTTGTTTCTTCTGTTGAATCCCCAAGCAACTTTCTCTTCCCCCTTGAAGATTTGGACAGTATTCATCTATATGATCTAGAGTATAAGGAGATAGTTCAGCAGATGGCTCTTCTCACTCACACAGCCAAGAAGTTCTACAAGAGGAAAGGGAGGATGTTTCCTAGCAATGCAGCCAGTGGAAAGTTTGGGTTGGATAAAAGAGGTAAAGTGTTACAACTATAACAAGATAGGAAAGTTTTTGAAAGGATCAAGATCTAGTTTGATAAATTAGATTGATATTTACTGCGGAATAGCAAACGAATTAGACTACATTTTAGCAAGAATAAAATGAATATTCAATCAAACAGTAATGGCTATAGAGAGAGAAAGTTTTCTGCAAAAAAAATGTTTTCATTCACACACAAGCTTCCCATACAAGGAAATTAGGTCAACATTCCTTTTATAAAGGAATATGACATCAGCTGATGTCACTTGATAGTATAAGCTAACTGATTTATACAAACAACTGAAAGTAAACTAAACTACTGAAGATGTCCACAACAACTGAGGACACCTTCATAAAAAGCTAAGTATAAGCTAACATTATAACTACTGAAGTTATAACATCTGAAGTGTAAGAACTTCAGATGTTTTACATAACATAAAACTAGTGATTACATACTACTGAAATGTAAACCATCACAACTACTGAAGAGAACTACTTCAGCTGTAGTGACAACTTCTGAGAACTTGGTCTTCAGACCATGTCTTCAGCAGCTGTCTTTAGACTATGTCTTCAGCAGCTGTCTTTAGACTTTGTCTTCAGCTGTTGTCTTCAGACTTTGTCTTCAGACTTTGTCTTCAGACTTTGTCTAAAGACTTTGTCTTCAGCAGTTGTCTTCAGACTTTGTCTTCAGACTTTATCTTTAGACTTTGTCTTCAGACTTTGTCTTCAGCTGTTGTCTTCAGAATTTGTCTTTAGCTGTTGTCTTCAGACTTTGTCTTCAGACTTTGTCTTCAGACTTTGTCTTCAGACTTTGTCTTCAGACTTTGTCTTCAGATTTTGTCTTCAGACTTTGTCTTCAGCTGTTGTCTTTAGACTTTGTCTTCAGACTTAGAAACAACAACATCAATTAAGGATTGAAGATTTGAGGAAAGCCTCTCATCAATGGCTTGATGCACAATGTTTGTGATTATAGAAGTGATAAGAGGTAAGGATGATTGAAAGGCAGCAACCATTAGCTTAGAGGGGTTCTGTCCCTGAGAAATGGTGCCCGAATCAGAGGCTGGTGGCAAAGTTGTTGAGAGTGTCTCAGTGTTTGGAATAGTTTCAGGAGAAAATGCCATCTGTGGGTGAATGTGGGCAGATGGACTTGATTCTTGTGACATGTTGGCAAGAAGTTCTTGTAGTCTGCATACCTCAGTCTTAAGAATGGTGTTGTGGGCTAGAACATCAAAGAAAAAGCCCAGGTCATCATCACTCTTTGTTGAATCATTAGACCTCCTGATGAAAACAGGATGAAGATGTGCTGTGTGTAGATTAGTATTCACATGTGCCCCTATTTCTTGGAACTGGGGACTTCCTGCCTCAGGAATATGTCCTTCATTGGCAGTTGCCTCTCGTCAGGATTTAGAAATGATACCATCTTCATCCTAGTCATGTGCTGAAATAGGAGAAGAGGCAGCCTCACCAGATGTTCGAATCTCCTTCTCTACACAGGGAGATTGAAATCTGTAATCCTTGTGTTGTGGGTTATCAGCCACATTATAATCTCTCCCTCAACTGTTGAGGTTTTCCCAGTGGTAATAGGTTTCTGGGGAGGGGTAGAGGAATGTAGTTGAGTCAACACTTGTTTAATAACCACAGTTGGGCTTGTAGGGGTGGCTTCAGTGGGAGATAGGTGTGAAGAGGATTGCACCTGGGGTGAATGGTGCTCTTCAATGGCAATCTTCTCAAGTGAGAGAGACTCTAGTAATGTGGTTTCCCCATTTTTGGTTGCATCAGGATCCTGTGGAGAGGATACTTGAGCGGTTGCAGCTGGTAGAGTCTTGGAAACTACAGGGGGATTACGACCCATAGTTTCATCCTGCCTTTGTGTTGCAGGGGCATCATCAGGGGACTCAACTCCTTTAGTAGCCTTTTTGGTTTGTTTGGAATATGGTTTGGAGGGGACTTTAGATCTGGAGATGAGGCTGTGGGTTCCTTCTGCTTGGGTTTTAGCAGTTTGGCAGCCTCTTTAAGTGTGGGTCAGAGTTGTGCCTGGAGTATACCTCTGGCAAAACTACCACAGCAGGGACTCCAAGGCCAACAGGGCCATCAGATTATAACTAATTCATGATTATAGCCATAAGAAACCTTGGATATAATAGCCATCTGTTAGCCAAAGGTTTCATTGCCAGATCTTTTAATTCTAGAAATATAAATTCAGAAAAATTTAAGCTTTAGCGTTCAAGAATAGAATACAATACCTGTTGCCATCTAGATGACATTTGATCCCATGAAGAGGATTTGGGGGCAAGGCAAACATTGATCATGTGGAAGATTTGGCGTTCAGCATCATGGAAGTGCTTCTTCAGAATGGTTGTAGCACTTAGGTGGCCTGCATATCCATGGTTGATGAATAATAGATCAATGGTGCCCTTTGGGTATTTGGTGACAAGGGTGGCATCACTCAGATATAGCATTTGGCGAATGATAGCTGGAGTGACTACCACCTTCTTCTGGTTTACAAATGACTGGAGAGTGATCGCGACATCATTCTCACGAGTATGGATAGTGACATTTGTCTAGAATTGGTGAAGGGTATCGGGATAGATGGTTGGATTCAGAAGAAAAGCAGTTCGATACGGGGAATCAACCATCAGATCAATGGCATCATCAAACTTAATCCAAAGGCCGATTTTGTGAAGTAGGCAACACAGTTGTGTCGGGGTTTGATTTGCATGGTCGCCATTAATGGAAGATGAACGTTCGGAATCGATTTACAAAAGTTTGAAGTTAGGGTTAGGTATTTATAGGTTATGAAACGCCTGAAAGAAAACAACTAAAATTTTTGGTGTTAGTCATCAGTTGTTAGAAAACGACTGAAGACATGGTTTTAACTTTCAGATGTTGTAAACAACTGAAGACTTAGTGTTTCTCATCAGTAGTTGGAAACTACTAAGACTTGGTTTTGGCTTCAGCTATTTTGAAATGAAACAGCAGTTGTTGGAAACAATTGATGATAAAATTACTTATCAATTGTTGTCATCAATTCACATATCTCAGTTGTTTCATTTGATCTTAATACTTACTCAGCACATTATCTGATTTTCAGATGTTTCAATGCTCATCAGTACTTATTTGTTAGAACGGACATTAGTAGTTGTAACCATATCAGTACTTTGCAACAAATAAAGTACTTTAGTACTTTTAAGTAATTTAGTCTTCAGTAGTTATGAAAACTCCTAAAGATAAAATAACTTGTCAGTACTTATTTTTGAAAGCTGTATACTAATGTTCATCAATACATGTGAGCTGAGATCATCAGTAGTTGTCAAATTATTCAAGTTGCAGCATACCAAGCCTTAGTACTAGATTTTGGAAAGTTGCACGGTCCAAAGGGTTAGTAAATATATCTACAAGCTCATCAGCACTAGGAACAAACTTTGGATCAATCAGATCTTTTTCATAACAATCCCTGATAAAATGGTGTCTGATCTTAATATGTTTGGTCATAGAATGCTAGACAGGATTCTTAACAATACAAAAAGCTGAAGCACTATCCATCAGTAAAGGAGTCTTAGTCTCTGTAATGTCATATTCGAGTAATTGATTCTGAAGCCAGAGTACTTCAGATGTACAACTTGCAACAGCAATATACTCTGCTTCAGCAGTGCATGTAGCAACATAAGTTTGTTTCTTACTCTGCCAAGAAACTAAACAATTGCCTAGAAATTGGCATCCACCAGAGTTGATTTGCTGGTTAATTTACACCGTGCATAGTCACTATCAGAGAAAGCAACTAATTTGCAAGAGTGCCCAGTGGAATACCAAAGTCCTAGAGATTGAGTTCCTTGCAAATATCTAAAGATCTGTTTGACTGCAATCATATGGGATACTTTAGGTGCAGCCTGAAATCTAGCACAAACACAAGTTGCAAACATAATGTCTGGTCTAGAGGCTGTAAGGTATATCAAGGAACCAATCATACATTTGTAAAGAGTTTCATCAACTGCTTTACCATTCAGATCACCATCCAGTTGTGTGGTGCTGCACATGGGAGTAGAACAGGCTTACAGTTTTGTAAATCAAACTTTTTCAATAAATCCTTTGTATATTTTGACTGATGAAAGTTCCATCAGCCATTTGTTTGATTTGCAACCCCAGAAAGAACTGTAGTTCTCCTATGACACTCATTTCAAACTTTTGTTGCATCAACTCAGTAAAGGCATCACACAACTGTGGATCAGATGATGCAAAAATAATATCATCTACATAAATTTGAACAAGGATCTTATGCATGCCTACTTTCTTAATGAACAAAGTTTTATCTATGGAGCCTCTAGTGAAATTATTTTGAAGAAGAAAGTTAGACAGTGTTTCATACCAGGCTCTGGGAGCTTGTTTTAGCCCATAAAGAGCCTTATCAAGCTTATACACCCAATCTGGATGTTTATGATCTTCAAAACCTGGTGGTTGACACACATAAACTTCTTTTTTTATTTTACCATATAAAAATGCACTTTTTACATCCATTTGAAAAACTTTAAGATTATGGAAAGCAGCATAAGCTAAGAACAATCTGATTGCCTCCAGTCTGGCTACAGGGGCAAAGGTTTCATCATAATCGATACCTTCTTCTTGTGAAAACCCCTGTACAACCAGTATGGCCTTGTTCTTGACAATTTGGCCTTTTTCATCAGTTTTATACCTAAACACCCATTTAGTGCCTATTGCACACTTACCTTGGGGTAGAGGAACCAGTTCCTACACTTGCTACTTTTGAAACTGAAGAAGCTCAAGCTGCATAGCTTCAACCCATCCATTGTCTCTTAATCCAATATGATAGTTCTTTGGCTCTTGCTGACTGATGAAGAGAGCATAAAAGAAAAAATTGGACAATTGACTTCTACTTGAAACACCGCATTGATGTCGCCAATGATCTGAGACATGGGGTGATTCTTCAGTTCTTGATACTCAATGAGATCTGTGCAAGTGTTTGTAGATGATTCAGCAGCAACAGATGGTGATCCAGACTCTTGAAACCTAGAATGAGATGACAATTCAAATGAAGTAGAGGATTTAGAGATCTCATCAGCATTTGTTGTGGATGGAACTACTGAAGCTACAAGAACATCAAGTTTAGTAGACTCAGGTAGTTGATCACTAAAACTTGCATTTATACCAACACATGGATAACTAGTGGCAGAAGATGATGGATTCATAGAATCTGCAACAGCTGGAGACTGATAAGGAACATATTGTAGTATGTCCAAATCAAATAACTCCACAGGGTTTTATGGGATTTTCTCCTTTGGAGATTCATTAAACTTCACATGCAAGGTTTCTTCAACTATCTTTGTTCTGCAATTAAAAACCCTATATGCCTTGCAAGTAGATGAATACCCAACAAAGTACCCTGCATCCACCTTTGATTCAAACTTCTGAAGTGGATCCTTTGTGTTAAGAATATAACAAGGACACCCAAATGCTCTAAAGAAGGAAATCAGAGGAGCCAAATGATGTAACACTTCATAAGGAGTCTTCATCAACCTCTGATTTACTAACACTTTATTTTGCACATAGCAAGCTGTGTTGACAGCTTCAGCCCAAAAGGTTAGAGGCAAACCAGAATCAGCCAACATTGACCTTGCGGCTTCAATAAGGGTCCTGTTCTTTCTCTCCACCACTCCATTTTGTTCAGGAGTTCTTGGAATGCTAAACTGCCTCTTGATTCCCTTAGAGGAATAGTATTCATCTCGTGTGTGATTTCTAAATTCTATGCCATTATCACTCCTCACACACTTGACAGAAAGAGAGTACTGCTTTTCCACATGGAATACAAAGTAGATGATGAGTTGACCCACCTCATCTTTTGAATGTAAGAAGAAAGTCCATACAAATCTGGAATAATCATCCATAATTACGAGATAGTATTTTTTCTTTTCCATGCTCATCACTCTTACTGGACCAAAAAGATCCATATGCAGTAATTGCAAGCAGGCAGTTGACTTTGGTTCTTCTATTGGAGGGAATGATACTTTATGTTGCTTTCCTTTTAAACAAGAAGAACAGTTGTCATAACATTTGAACTCCTTTAATGGCAGACCTCTCACTAAACCATGATGGATTAGCTGATTCATGTTTTTAAGATTCACATGACCAAGCCTTCTGTGCCATAGTTCAGATTCCTAAGGAGAGGCCTTGGAGAACAGACATGGATGGCCTTTTCGATCAATTTTCTTTGATAAGTCTAAGGCATATACTCTTCCAATCCTGTTGGCCTTCAGGAGATTATATTCATCCAATATCTTGTCAATCATTCTCAAAACATTGCAAGACAGAATCCGACAGTTCTGGATGGTGAAAAGTGCAACATGCCCTTTATCACACATTTGACTGAGACTCAACAAATTGTACTTGAGATTCTCCACATAGTTAACATCATCAAACTTTATCTCACCATTTGACACAAAGCCTTTGCCAATGATGTAACCCTTAGCATCATTACCAAAAGATACAAATCCCTTCTTTCCTTGAGAGTAGTCATGAAGAAGAGAACTGTTCCCTGTCATATGCATAGATCCTCCACTGTCCACATACCAGATGCTTCTACGGCATGCTGAAGAACCCTGCATTTGTCACAACAAACTAGTTACCTTTTGAGACCGAAACCAATTGGTTTTGGGTCTGTTCTCATCAACAGATTTTATACTAACTGATTTGTCATGATTAACAGCCTTTGAAGGCGGAGATGTGCTCAAAAGGATTCCTTTGATTTTGGCTTAGTTTTTCTTTTCAGTGGTTTAATCATAGGTACATCTATTTGATTGACTCTCCCCAACAGATGTTGAATAATCATAACAAGTTTTGTCTTATTGGTTGTTAAAGCCTTCAGTTTAGCACACACATGAGTACTTGTTTTTGATTAGTTCCTGTGACTCACCATGTCCTCCTTTTTGAAAGGCACAGACTTAGTCTGGTGTTTGGATACTCCTTGAGGAATATTTTTAGCTGTTTTATGATAAACCCCTTCCTTCTTTTTAGATTTTTGTGAAAGCTTTGGGTTATCAGTTTGAGATGTTTGTGGAAAAAATTTGGTTTCAAATTCATCTTTTATTTTATTAATTTTCTTCTTAATGATTTTATCTTTTTTAAATTTGGAACCCTTTCTGTACCAGCATTCATGAGTGAGATGATTGAATAGACCACATCTTTCACATGGCTTTTTCTTTATCTTCTATTATTCAACTGCTGAAGAAGATGAAACTACTGAAGGTGTGTTCTTCAGTACTTTCTTCCTTTCAGTACTTATGTGAAGTACTGAAGGATTTGTAACAACTGAAGACTTGTTCTTCAGAAGTTTTCTATCAGTACATTTGGATTTCCTCATAGACTCTTCAGCAGTTGTCAAACCATGTTTGTTTTCATTTGGTTTGAAATGTTCTTCAGGTGTTGTTACTTGCTCTTTAGTATTTTGAATACTTTGTGAGACAACACCTGAAGTGTTCTGCTTTTCTTTGATTTTATCAGCAGTAGCAGATTGATTAGCTGAGGTATTATTACTGACTTCATCCTCTGATTTTACATTATCACTTGAGGATAAGACACATGATGATGTGGTTTGGGAATTGATTTCACCTTCAGATTTTACTTCTATCTTGGGAATAAAATCTGTAGGAGGTTCAGTGTGATTATACCCAATCCCAAACTTCACATTTGAAGTTGTTTGCTTACTGAGAAGCATTTCAAACCCTTGCAAGATGTTACTCAGCGTTCACACTCTACCTGAGTAGCTGCAAGTGTTTCTTTGAGATTCTTATGATTTTCTAAAATGACCTCTACCTTTGCCTTTTCATGAGTGATTTGGGATTTTAATTTGTAAATCTCATCATCTTTTTCCTTTAAAACAGTCTCAAACTCAATTTTTCTTTTGGAAATCACTTTCTCTAGGTCAAGATTTTGATTAATTAAAGCTACATTTGCTCTCTAATTGAGGCAAAAGCAGCTATGCAAGACTCAGAACACAACTTGGCCTTAGCCTCAAAAGATACTTGTGGTACCTATGATGATGAAGCATTTGAGCATGAACCATGAGTAGACTCCAGGGCCATAAGAGCAAGATTTCCAAAAGGATTTCACCACCATGTTGACCAGCACCAGAAAACACTTGTTCAGAATAACCAGAAAGGTCATCTGGTAAGCTGCTCCAGTCAACAACTCCAGGAGTGAAAAAGCTTTGATGTGATTGAGATTGAGATTTTTGACTTGATTGAGATTGTTGACATGATTGAGATGGTTTAAGTTCAGTAGGGCATGTGGTTGTTGAGCTATGGGAACTGGAACCTGATTGGACTAGGCATGTAAAAACAGGATAAGGATATGGCATTTGACCTTGAGGAACAAAATATGCAGGAGATGATTGAATTTGTGAATGATGACCAGAACGGGTAGAATGTTGCCCTTTGTATTGTGAACTATTGCCTAGAAAGGTCACAAAGGGTGCAGAAGAGTTCGATCCAGATGATCTACACTCTCTTACAAAATGTCCAAGTGTATGGCACTTGTGACACCTCAACTTGCTCTTGTCAAAACCAACTTTGGTTTTTCTAGAGAGACCAGGAAATTTTCTACCTGTCCTCTTGTAAAAATTTTGAGATCTGATATTGACTAATGTCATTTGGCTCAAAATATCCATCTCTTCCATATCATCATTAGCAATTCCTTTCAAATCATCCATCAAAAAGCACAAATTATCACTATTACACCCCGAGTTACTATCAACACCAACAAAAGCATGATCTCCACTGTTTGAAGAGAAATCTATATGCTCATCATAAGAATTTTCTGATGCAGCATATTCTGACTCATGACCGACCAGAGCAGTATTCCCTGGTACAAAATCATCAGTGAGCTTCCCAGATGAAGCCAGTTTCCTTTTCTGTTCTATCTCTCTTTCAAATGTTAACAGTTTCTCATGAAGTTGGGTGAGAGATAGATTGTCCAGATTTACACTGGAGCGTAGGACAATAGTATATGTGTCCCATCTCTGAGGAAAGGATCTAAGGAATCTGTTGTTCATCTGACTGTTTGTATATTCATGTCTAACCATTTTCAGTTCAGATATCAAATAGGAGAATCGCTCAAACTGTTGAGTCAGTGACTCACCTTTTCTATGAGATAATGTCTTGTATTGCTGGGCAAGGATCTCTCTATTGTTTGCCAAGACCTCATCAGTTCCTCCAAATTGTTCTTTCAGAGCAACACAGAGGTCATGAGCAGTTTCACGATGCATAAGTCCAGAATAGATTTCATTAGGCAGTGCCATGGCCAGAATTCCATGGGCTTTAGCATCAATCTCAAACAGTTTCAGGTCTTCATCTGAGTATTTCTCTTTCTTCTTCGGAACCATCTCATTGGTTTTTGGATTACTCACCATAGGCTTATATGGTCCATGAACCACAGATTTCCAACAACCTGAACTGTTGACAGACAGATGATCGAGCATTCGGCGTTGCCATATGTTATACTATACTCACTCCTAACAAGCATCAGAGGCTTTGTTGAGGAGCCAGTATTGTGAGGATCATTGATTGATGTAGCCATTTTCACCTATTCAAACA
Source organism: Flaveria trinervia (assembly GCA_025506515.1). Classification (NCBI taxonomy): domain Eukaryota; kingdom Viridiplantae; phylum Streptophyta; class Magnoliopsida; order Asterales; family Asteraceae; genus Flaveria; species Flaveria trinervia. The sequence continues at coordinate 24,238,312 of CM046455.1, read as the reverse complement.
CGTTCAATGAGATTTTAACAGATGAAGCTCAAAAACTCAACAACACAGTTTCAAACAAGACGAATCTCAAATTAATTCACAGGAGGCAACAGAAAAACGAACTCTATAACCAATTCTTGCAAATTTGCTAATTCGATCAAACTTAGATATCAAAAGAACAATTTCAATGATCAATTGTTAAATCGATCAATGATTAACCTGCTCTGATACCATTTGAAACGTTCGAGATCTAGTTTGATCAATTAGATTGATATTTGCAGCGGAATAGCACACAAATTAGACTAAATCTTAGCAAGAATAATATGAATATTCAATGAAACAGTAACGGTTATAGAGAAAGAGTTTTCTGCAAAAAGAATGTTTTCATTCATGCACAAGCTTCCCATACAAGGAAATTAGGTCAACATTCCTTTTATAAAGGAATGTGACATCAGCTGACGTCACTTGATAGTGACAGCTAACTCATTTATACAACAAATGAAGTAAACTAAACTACTCAAGATGTCCACAACAACTGAGGACACCTTCATAAAAAGCTATGTTAGGATCAGTGATCTAAGTTTGATTAATTAGAGAGTATTGCAGCGGAGTATGAACAACGAAATAAACAATTCACAAGAACACAATCGATATTCAATGTAACAGTAAATTGTTATAGAAAAAGAGTATTCTGCAAAAGAGATATTTCATTCATATGCTTTCGTGGTGGCTCAATGTCACACCTTACAATTAGGTCAACATTCCTTATATAGGATATGTGACGTCTGCTGATGTCACTTGATAGTGACATCTAAGAGAATTATTCAAACTACTGAAACTATGCAAACTACTGAGAATGTTCTCAACTACTGATTACATCTTAGAGAATGCTTAAGTACAAAAACATAAAACTACTCAAACTAAACTACTGAAACTATAACTACTTAAAGTAATTATAAGTACTGAAAGGAAACCATCACAACTACTGAAGTTGATAACTTCAGCTGTTGTGACAACTACTGAAGTTGATAACTTCAGCTGTTGTGACAACTACTGAAGTTGATAACTTCAGCTGTTGTGACAACTACTGATCACTTTGGTCTTCAGTCTTTGTTCTTCAGTCTTTTACTTTTAGACTTTGTCTTCAGCTGATAGCTTCAGACTTTGTCTTGAGTACTTTACTTTCAGACTTTGTCTTCAGTAGTAGTCTTCAGTTCTTGTCTTCAGACTTTGTGATCAGCTGATGTCTTCAGCTGTTGTGATCTTCTTTAGCAGTTGTAATGTCTGTGGGACTTAGAGGTTTTTCTGATCAGGCTCATTGGTTCCTTTGGTCCAACAAACTCCCCCTGAACCAATGCAGCCAAAACCTCTAAACTTATTGATGATCCCACTTATTCTTGGCAGAAACACCCTCTTGATTAGCTTCAGAGGTAATAAGTTAAGCACAGGCTGGGAAAAGGTTTCTAATCTTTTGATTGGCTAATTATGGAAGGGAACTCTGTTTTGGGGAAACTGAACACAAAGTCTTATCCCAACCATGAAACCTAATTCCCATGAATGAGTCTATAAGACTCACTAGCATAGGCCTCAAGGAGAACAACTTGTTCCTCCTTGGTGAATTCTTCTGCTTCTCCCTCGAAGAAGAACTCTGGGCCATAATACTTAGACAGGTATCTCACTGTCTTTCCATTTTTCAACTCCACAGTTGTTATCTCTCTATAAGCAAATTCATCAGGGTGAGAGCCTTCAAGCAACAACTGGAGTTCACTCTTCTAAAGATCTTCAAGTCTTTTGTATAACAACCCCTTCTTGATCATTTTGCTCTCAAGAATAGATTGAGGGGTTGTCTTGGATTTGTGAGCTCTCTTGAATTCTTCAATGATTTCCCAGGGTGAGACTACCATGGCCATGTAATTGCAGCATTCAAGGTCTTCTTCACTTGGCCATGGTGTCTATTGGTATATTCTTCTTATGAATTCTAGAACTTACCCTGGGTTCTGGCCAGATCCGCACACTTTCTTTTTGATGTTGAAAAGTATGTCTAAGAGTGTACAGCCTTAGAGCCTGTTTCTTCATTTCTTGAATGGATAAAGACCGAGGGAAATCCTTATCAACCATCTTGAGAAACTTCTCATCGTGCTGTTTCTGCTGTTTTGCTTCTTCAATATTTACCTTCACCATCTGCATTTGCAGGTCAGGAGTAATCACTTGTTGACTTCTGTGCTCATGTGATTTGAGTTTGCGAACAGCAGAGATTGGTAGATTATCATCATCATCATCCTCTTCTTCATCTTCTTCTACCCTCAACACCCTTCTCCTTCTTCTGGGTGCATCACTGGGTAAGGTTTGAGGTGGTTTTTTGGGGTAAAGGGATTGGTTTTGTGGGTTGAGTTGTGGGTGGCTTTGGTTTACGGATAGATTTGAGAGATTTTAGAGATAAGGGTTGTGTTTGAGTGGGAGTGTAAGAAGATTGACTTAGCATTTTGGTGGTGAGTTTGGCTTTGGAGAGCTTTGCCATTTCAGTTCTCTTCCCTGCACCTGTTTCATCCAGTACTTCAATTATCAACCCCTTATTATAGCCTCCAGCAGAGCAGATCTTCTTGGTTATCTCCAGGATACTGTCTCTAGACCAGGCCTTTATCTCTATCAATTATCTTCCAAGGTATTTGGCAATGAATCTGATCATTATCTCCAATCTTTCCCTTTCCAACACACTATAACCGGCCCATCTAGCTTCAATCCCTTCTATTTCCAGCCTTCTGATCTCAGTGTCTAGTGTAGCTGTGTCATGACCTTGTCGAAAGAGCTGATCTATAATTTTATCCATGGATCTGCTGTGAGCTTCTTTAGCATCTTTGACAAGATCTTCTAAGGATTTATCTTCATCAGCTTTTGACTCAGCACTTTTCTTTCTTTTATATGTGATCAGCTGTTCTGAGATCAGTTCTTTCTCCACCTCCTTCTCTTTTGCAGGTTCTTTGTCATCATCAACTCTTTTTCTTTTCTTTTCTTTCACTGCCTTAGACTTGGAAGTCTCCCCCTTTTTGGTTGCATTGGGATCAGGGGCTTGAAAGGAAGAAAGAGATTTGTGAACAACATCATCAATGAGGGTTTGTAGATTTGAGGGTATCCTCTCATCAATGGCTTTATGCACTATGTCAGTGATGATGGGAGGGATGAGAGGTAAGGAGTTTTTAAAGATAGCAAACATCTGCTTAGAGGGGTTCTGTCCCTGAGAGGTGGTGCCAAAAGTAGTGGCTGGTGGCTCAGTTATGTGTATTGGCTCAGTGTTTGGGGAACCTTCAATTGAAGGTGCCATCTGTGGGGTTTGTGAGGTAGATGGACTTTGATCCTGAGACATTTTGGCTAACAACTCTTTGAGTCTGCTCACCTCAGTCTCAAGGATGGTATTACGGACTAATACATCATAGAAAAAGCCCAGGTCATCATCAGTTGGTGCTGAATCACGTGACCTCCTCATAGAATCAAGATGTACATGCTCTGAGTGTAGATCAGTAAAAGCATGTGCCCCTTGTTCTTTGTACCGGGGACTTCCTGCCTCAAGACTGTGTCCTTCATTGGCAGTTGCCTCTGGTAAGGTCTTATGGATGTTACCAACATCATCCTCATCATTTGCTGAATCAGTAGAAGTGGCAGCCTTACCAGATGTTCTAGTCTCCGTTTCTACACTTGGAGAGTGAACATTGTAACCCTTGTGTTGTGGGTTATCAGAAGCACTTTGGTCCTCCCCCTCAAAAGTTGAGGTATTCCCAGAGATAAGTGGTTTCTGGGGGAGGGGTGAGGAATACAACTGACTCAGCACTTTAGCAACGATCAATGTTGGGATTTGAGGGGCGGTTGCATGTGGAGATTGGTCTGAAGCAGAATGCACCCGGGGAGAGAGGTGCTCTTCAATGGTAACCCTCTCAATTGAGAGAGGTTCCAGAAATGTGGAATCCCCAATTGTGGTTGCAACAGGATCCTGTTGAGAGGATACCTGTGCGGCTTCAGCAGGTTGAGTCATGGACATAACTAGCAGGTTATGTATTTCCTGCGTTTGTGGTATAGGGGCATCCTCAGGAGACTCATCTCCCTGTGTAGCCTTTTTGGGCTTTTTGGATTTGGGTTTGGTGGGGACTTTGGATCTGGAAGTGGAGGCTGTGGGTTCCCTCTGCTTAGGTTTTAGCATCCGGGCAACCCCTTTAAGAGTAGGGTCTGAGTTATGTCGGGAGTATACCTCAGCTAAAACATCTGGAGCAGGGACTCCAAGACCAACAAGTCCATCAGATTGTAATTGATTCAAAATTATAGCCATCAGAAACCTTGGATAAAGTATCCATCTATTTGCCACAGGTTTCTGAGCCAGATCCTTTAGTTCCATGAACACTATCTTAGAAAAATTAGATTTTGGCGTTCAAGGATAGAGAACATACCTGTTGCCATCGGAAGACATCTCATCCCAAGAAGATGTCTTCGATGCAAGGCAGACATTCACCATATGAAAGATAAGACGTTCAGCATCATGGAATTGCTTCTTAAGTATGGTTGTAGCACTTAGGTTGCCTTCATACCCATTATGGATAAAAGACATATCAGTGGTGCCTTTCGGGTATTCTTTAGGATAGGTGCCATCATGCAAATTTAGGGTTTGGCGAATGATGTCGGGGGTGATGAGCACCAGTTTCTGGTTCACCAACAACTGGAGAGTGATTTGTCTATCATTCTCACCAATTATTAGAGAGATGTTGGTCTAGAACTGGGATAAGGAGTCAGGATATATGGTAGGATTCAGAAGAAAGGCTGTTTTGTATGGGGAATCCACCATAAGATCGATGGTAGTGTCAAATTTGTTCCAGAAGACCGATTTCGAAAGGTAGGCAACACAGTTGTGTCGGGGTTTGAGTTTCATGGTCACCATTGTAGAGAGAGAAAGGTTTGAAAACGGCTAATGAAACGTTTGGCTATAAGTTCAGGTATTTATAGGTTAAGAAAAGGCTGAAAAGAAAACGACTGAAAGTGTTGGTGTTGGCTTCAGTTGTTATGAAAACAACTGAAGACGTGGTTTTAACTATCAGATGTTTAAAAACAACTGAAGACTTGATTTTAGTCATTAGTAGATGTGAAACTACTAAAAACCTTGGTTTGGTCTTCAGCTGTTGTAAACAACTGAGGACTTGGTATTAGTCATCAGTAGTTGTGAAACCACTGAAGACATGGTTTTGTCATCAGATGTTTAGAGTGAAAGTGATCAAGTTAAGTATTGTTCTCAGAAGACATGGTTTTGTCATTAGTAGTTGTAACTGCATCAGTTTCGTTTAACAGAATTAGTACATATTTGTGACATGTTTACTAATGATCATTAGTACTTGTTTACTGAGATCATCAGTAGTTATCACTTATTCTAGTTGTAGCATAACAAGCCTTAAAACAAGGTTTTGGAAAGTTGAACTAACCAAAGGCTTAGTAAATATATCTGCAAGCTCATGAGCACTAGGCACAAACTTTGGTTCAATGAGACCTTTTTCAAAACAATCCCTAATAAAATGGTGTCTGATCTCTATATGTTTGGTCGTAGAGTGCTGGACTGGATTCTTGACAATACACACAGCTGAAGCACTATCGATTAATAATGGACTCTTAGTCTCTGTAATGCCATAATCCAATAATTGGTTTTGAAGCCAGAGTACCTGAGATGTACAACTTGCAGCAGCAATGTACTCTGGTTCAGCAGTGGATGTAGCAACAGATGTTTGTTTCTTACTCTGCCAAGAAATCAAACAGTTGCCTAGGAATTGACATCCACCAGAAGTTGACTTTCTAGTTAACTTACACCGTGCATAGTCACAATCAAAAAAAGCAACTAATTTTCATGAGTGTCCAGTGGAATACCAAAGACCTAGAGATTATGTACCTTGCAGATATCTAAAGATCCTCTTGACTGCAATCAAATGAGACTCTTTAGGAGCAGCCTGAAATCTAGCACAAACACACGTTGCAAACATAATATCTGGTCTAGAAGCTTTAAGTACATCAAGGACCCAATCATACATCTGTAAAGTGTTTCATCAACAGCTTTACCTTTCTGATCTGCATCCAGTTGTGTGGTGTTGCACATAGGAGTAGAACATGGCTTACAGTTTTGTAAATCAAACTTATTCAAAAGATTTTTTTATATTTTGTGTGATGAATGAAGGTTCCATCAGCCTTTTGTTTGATTTGCAAGCCCAGAAAGAACTGTAATTCTCCTATTGCACTCATTTCAAACTTTTGCTTCATCAAACTTGTAAACTCATCACACAACTGGGGATCAGAGGATGCAAAAATAATATCATCAACATAAATTTGAACAAGTATCTTATGTTGATCCACTTTCTTATAAACAAAGTTTTATCTATGGAGCCTCTAGTGAAATTATTTTTAAGAAGAAAATTAGAAAGTGTTTCATACGAGGCTCTAGGAGCTTGCTTCAACCCATAAAAGCCTTATCAAGTTTATACACCCAATCAGGATGTTTATTATCCTCAAAACCTGGTGGTTGACACACATAAACCTCTTCTTTTATTTTACCATATAAAAATGCACTTTTGACATCCATTTGAAAAACTTTAAGATTGTGGAATGCAACATAGGCTAAGAACAATCTAATTGCCTCTAGTCTGGCTACAGGGGCAAAGGTTTCATCATAATCAATACCTTCTTCTTGTTAAAACCCTTGTACAACCAGTCTAGCCTTGTTCTTCACAATAAGCCCATTTTCATCAGTTTTATTCCTAAACACCCATTTAGTGCCTATTGCACACTTACCTGGGGGTAGAGGAACCAGTTCCCACACTTGCTGCTTTTTGAACTGAAGTAGATCAAGCTGCATGGCTTCAAGCCATCCATTGTCTCTTAAAGCAACATGATAGTTCTTTGGCTCTAGCTGACTGATGAAGAGAGCATAGAAGCAGAAGTTGGACAATTGACTTCTAGTTAAGACACCAGCATTGATATCACCCATGATTTGAGACATGGGGTGATCTTTAGCTCTTGGTACACTATAAGATCAGTGCAAGTGTTTGTAGCAGGTTCAGCAGCAGCAGATGTTGATCCAGACTCTGGAAACCAAGTATGAGATGGCAAATCAAATGATGTAGAGGAGTTAGAAATCTCATTAGCATTTGTTTTGGATGGAGCTGCTCAAGCTACAGGAACATCAAGTTTAGTGGACTCAGGCAGTTGGTCATTAAACTTGAAAAGATGAGTACTGATATCATCTTCATCTTCAGTACCACCAGGTGGAAGACTTGCTGCAGAAGATGATTTATCCACAAGATCTGCAACAGCTGGAGGTTGATAAGGAACATATTGCAGTATGTCCAGATCAAACAACTCCACAGGGTTTTGTGGAATTTTATCCTTAGGAGATTCATTGAATTTCACATGCAAGGTTTCTTCAACTAACTTTGTTCTACAGTTGAAGACTCTGTAAGCCTTGCATGTGGATGAATAACCTACAAAATACCCTGCATCCACCTTAGGATCAAATTTGTGGAGTTGATCCTTTGTGTTGAGAATGAAACAAGGACACCCAGAGGCTTTAAAGAATGAAATTAGAGGAGCCAAATGATGTAGAAGTTCATATGGAGTCTTCATCAACCTCTGATTTACTAATACTCTATTCTGCACATAGCAAGTTGTGTTAACAGCTTCAGCCCAAAAGGTCAATGGCAAACCAGAGTCAGCCAACATAGACCTTGCAGCTTCAATTAGGGTCCTGTTCTTTCTCTCCACTACGCCATTTTGTTCTGGAGTCCTAGGGATGCTAAACTGCCTCTTGATTCCTTTTGATAGATAAAAATGATCAAGTGTATGCTTTATGAATTCAGTTCCATTATCACTCCTTATACACTTGACTGATAGGGAATACAGCTTCTCAACATACAACACAAAGTTTATAATCGTCTGAGCAACCTCATCCTTTGAATGCAAGAAGAAAGTCCATACAAATGTGGAGTAATCATCAACAATTACCAGACAGTATTTCTTCTTTGCCATGCTCATCACTCTCATAGGACCAAATAGATCCATGTGCAGTAACTACAAGCAGGTAGTGGACTTAGGTTCTTCAATAGGAGGGAATGAGACTTTGTGTTGTTTTCCTATCAAACAAGCAGTGCAGGTTTCATCACAGTGGAACTCCTTTATTGGTAGACCTCTCACTAAACTATTGTGGATCAGTTGATTCATGTTTTTGAGATTAACATGACTCGGCCTTCTATGCCACAATTTAGATTCCTGAGGAGAGGCTTTGGAGAACAAGCAAGGATGACCCTTCAAATCAATCTTCTTTGACAAATCCAAGGCATACACTCTTCCAATCCTGTTACAAATCCAAGGCATACACTCTTCCAATCCTATTGGCCTTCAGGAGAGTATGTTCATCCAATACCTTGTCAATCAGCCTCAGAACATGGGAAGACAGAATTCTGCAGTTCTGGCTTGTGAAAAGTGCAACGTGCCCTTTATCACACATCTGACTGACACTCAGCAGATTATACTTGAGATTCTCCACATGATTAACATCATCAAACCTGATTTGTCCATTAGACACATATCCTTTCCTGATGATGTAATCCTTGGCATCATTACCAAATGAAATAAATTTCTTCTTTCCTTGAGAGTAGTCAATAAGAAGAGAACTGCTCCTAGTCATATGCATAGATCCTCCACTGTCTATATACCACATGTTCCTTTGGCATGCTGAAGAACACTGCATTCATAATAAAGAACTAGTTAGGTTTTGAGACCCAAACCTTTTTGGTTTTGGGTCTGTTTTCATCAACAGATTTAACCATAACTTGTTTCTTATGATTAACAGCTGATGAAGAAGGAGATGGTGCTGAAATGGATTCCTTGGATTTGGGCTTGGAATGCCTTTTCAGTGGTTTGATCACAGGTGCATCTAGTTGTGTCTGATTTGTAGCTAAAGCTTTGAGCTCTTGTGACATATCAGTACTTGTGTTTGATGAGTTCCTGTGATCCACCATTTCCTCCTTAAAATTCACAGACTTAGTCTGATGTTTATCATGTGGAGCACTATCAGCTATTTTATGATAAACCCTATCCTTCTCTTGGATTTGGTTGAAGGCTTAGGTTTATCACAAAGGGATGACTATGGTACAAACTTAGTCTCAAACTCATTTTTCATTTCATCCATCTAGATTTTAATGACCTTATCTCTGTTGAGTTTGGAACCCTTTCTGTACCAACATTCATCAGATAGATGATTGAATTTACCACATATTTCACATGGCTTATTCTTTATCTTGGAGTGATCAACTGCTAATGTGGAAACTACTGAAGGTGTGCTCTTTAGTACTTTCCTCCTTTCAGTACTTTTGTTTAGTACTGAAGGATCTGTAACAACTGAAGACTTGTTCTTCAGCTGTTTTCTATCAGCAGTTGTGAATCCTTTTATTTAAGCTGATTTGAAATGCTTTTCAGATGTTGTGACTTGCCCTTCAGTACTTGAGGTACTTTGAGAGACAACATCTGAAGTACTCAGCTTCATGTGCTTATTAGTAGTTAACCCATCAGCCAATTGATTTGCTGAGGTATCAACACTGATTTCATCTTGTGATTTTGGGTGATCACTTGAGGATGATGCACATGATGATGTGGTTTGGAAATTACTTTCACCTTCAATTTTACTATTGGTTTTGGAGTAAATTCTATAGGTGGTGCAATGTGGTTGTAACCTATTCCAACTTCACATTCGAAGCAGATTGCTTGCTGAGCAGCATTTCAAATCCCTTGCAGGATGATACCCAGCAGTCACACTCAACTTGGGTAACTGCAAGTTTTTTTTTGAGATCTCTATGGTTCTCAAGAATGACCTCTAGCTTAGCCTTTTCATCATTTAATTAGCATTTCAGCTTACAAATCTCATCATCTTTATCCTTAAGGACAGACTCATATTCATCTTTTCTTTTGGAAAGGGTTTGCTCAAGCTCTAGATTTTGATTTATTAAAGCCATATTTGCCTCTCTAATAGAGATAAATGCAGCTATGCAAGACTCAGAACATAGCTTGGCCTTAGCCTCAGAGGATACCTGGGTTACTTGTGATGAAGATGCATTGGAGCATGAACTATCAGTAGATTCCAGGGCCATGAGAGCTAGAATCTGAAAATGATGTTCACCACCATGTTGACATCACCAGCAAATAGTTGCTCATTACCAGAGAGATCATCTGGTAAACTGCTCCAGTCAACAATACCAGGGGTGAAGAAGCTGTGATGAGGTTGTGATTGAGATGATTGAGATGGTAGAGGCTCAGGTAGGGCTTGAGGTTGTTGTGCATTAGGAACTTGAACTGGATTTGGGTGTGGCATGTAATAGAAGGGATATGGATATGACATTGAACCCTGACGGACAATATGCAGGAGATTTAGGTTGTGAATGATGACCAGAACTAGCAGGATGTTGCCCTCTGTTTTGTGGACTATTGCTTGGAAAAGTCACAAAGGGTGTAGAGAGTTAGATCCAGATGATCTACACTCTCTTGCAAAGTGTCCAGCCTGTGGCATTTATGACATCTCAACTTACTCTTGTCAAAACCAACTTTGGTTTTGCTAAAGAGTCCTGGAAATTTCCTACCAGTTCTTGACAGGATCAGTGATCACAAGTTTGATGTATCAGAATATAAAGCAGCGGAATACAAACACGAATTAGACAAATTGTAGCAAGCAATCGATACTTGTAAGCGTTAAGATCGCATAAGGTTATAGGGAGAGAATATGAATTTCTGATTTCTAGGAATGTTTATAGATGTAGAATATTTCTAATTGAATCAATCAATCATTCCATTCAATTGCTCATATCACTCCCTGATTACAATAGGTTGTCACTCCTTATATAGAGTGCAACAGTCACTGCTGTTATCACGGAAAGTGACAACTGGCAGATCCAATACAGAAATAACTAATCTTAACAACTACTGAAATGTTCACAACTACTGAGAACATATCAGCAAGTTAAGTACAAATATAAAACTACTGAAACTACAACGACTGAAGAACAAGCTCTTCAGTCGTTTTAAAAACTACTGAAACAAAGAAAATAAACTACTGATATCACAACTACTGAAGAAGTACTCTTCAGCAGTTGTGACAAACTACTGAGGCTTCAGTACTTGTTCTTCAGACTTTGACCTTCAGGTGTTTCATCAGCTGATGACTTCAGTAGATCATCAGCTGATGTCTTCAGTCTTTGTCTTCAGACTTTGTACATCAGTTGTTGATCTTCAGCACTTGTGAACTCTTCTGTTGTACTTCAGTACTTTGGTCTTTTAGCTTCAGCACTTGTGTTCTTCAGCTGTTGTACTTCAGTACTTTGATTCTTCAGCTGTTAAGATCTTCAGCACTTGATCTTCAGCTGTTGTAGTCTTCAGCACTTGTCAAACTACTGATGAGGCTTTCAGCAGTTGTTGTGATACCGTGTGGGACTTAGAGATTTTCTGATCTTGGCTCATTGGTTCTTTTGGTCCAACAAACTCCCCCTGAACCAATGCAGCCAAAACCTCTAACTTATTTATACTCCCACTTATTGATGGCCAAAAGGTTGGTCTTTTTCCTTCTTGATCAGTAGAGAAGATGACCCATGTACGCTCCGGCCTGGGAAGAAATCTCAAATATTTGTTTGGCAGAGTATGAATGGGAACTCTGTTTTGGGGAACTGGACACAGAGTTGTTATCCCATTCATGAGATTTACTTCCCCATAATGAGTCTGTATGACTCACGAACATAGGCCTCAAGGAGAACAATTTGTCCTCTTGAGAGAGTTCTTCAGCTCCTCCTTCGAAGAGAACTCTGGACCATAGTACTCTGATAAGTACTTCATGGTCCTGTCATTTTTCAGCTCCACCGTAGTTACCTCCCTGTATACAAATTCATCAGGATGGTTGCCTTCAAGGAGTAACTGGAGCTCATTCTTTTGGATGTCTTCAAGCTTTTTGTATAACAACCCCTTCTTAATCATCTTGTTTTCTAGTAAGGCTTGAGGTGTCTTCTTTGCTTGGTGAGCTTTCTTGAATTCATCAATGATTTCCAAGGTGAGACTACAACGGCCAACATGATGGTAGATTCTATTGTTTTTCGTACTTGGCCGTTGTATCTGTGTGGGATAGTTCTTTTATGGATTCTAGAACTCACCCTGGGGTCTGGCCATACTCTCACTCTCTCCTTCTGATACTGAAAGGTGTGTCTGAGAGTGTACAGCCTTTGAGCATGCCCTTTCATGGCTTGAATAGACGATGACTGAGGAAATTCCTTGTCAACCATCTTCAACAGTTGCTCATCGTGCTGTTTCTGCTGTTCTTCTTCTTCTATCTTGACTCTGACCATTTCCCTTTGAGAGTCATGTGATCATGGATTGACTCTGGGTTTTGGTAGCTTCAGAACAGCAGAGAGTGGCAGACTATCATCTTCATCCTCTTCTCTGCTTCTTCTTCCATCCTCAGCACCCTTCTCCTCCTACGGGGTACATCACTGGATGATGGTTGGGTTGGTGAAGGGATTGGTTTTGAAGAGAGAGGATGTTTGGATTTTGGCTTAGAGGTTGGTTGGGAGATTTGAGGGATAGGATCTGTTTGAGTGGGTGGAAGAGAAGGTTGATCTAGCATCCTTGTAGTTATTTTGCTTTTGTAAGTTTAGCCATCTCTAACCTTTTGCCAGCCCCAGCCTCATCAAGGGCTTCCACAATGATCCCTTTGTTGAATTGCTCAGACAGACAGATTCTGGTGGCTATAGCCAGAATGCTGTCCCTGGACCATGCGCGGATCTCCATTAATGATCTTCCCAAGTATTTTGCAATAAAGCGGATCATTATTTCCAACCTCTCTTTCTCAAGAGCATCATACCCTGCCCATCGGGTTTGTATCTCTTGTACCTCTAACCTTCTGATCTCACTATCCAGTGTGGCTGTGTCAAACCCCTGCCTGAATAGTTGTTCAATTATTTTATCCATGGAGCGGCTGTGTGTGGTGTCAGCTTCTTTGACCAGCTCCTCCAAGGATTTTTCTTCAGCAGTATGATCATCAGCACTTCTCTTTCGCTTGTACGTGAGCAGAGGTTGCTTTTCTTTTTCCTCCTCTTCCTCAGATCTCTTCCTTTTTCTTTCTTTCACTGCAGTACTCTCCCCCTTTTTGGTTGCATTGGAGGAGGGGGTTGGTACCGCAGAAAGAGTCTTGTGGATAGCAGCATCAACCAGGGGCTGTAATGTTGAGGAAAGCCTCTCATCAAGGGCTTTGATCACTATATCAGTGATTATGGGGGTGATGAGAGGGAGGGATTTGGAGTATAGCACCTATTTGCTCAGGAGGGTTCTGTTCCTGAGAAGTAGGGCCTGAAGCGGAGGCAGGTGGTTGATTTTGGGGTGGCTTTGTATTTGGGAAACCTTCAAGGGAAGGTGCCATCTGTGGGTGTATGAGGGTGGCAGATGGACTCGCATCCTGAGACATCTTGGCCAGCAGCTCTTTGAGTCTGCTAACCTCATCCTCTAGAATGGTGTTTTGAGCAACGACATCGAAGAAGAAGCTCAGGTCATCATCAGTTGATACTGAATCACCTGACCTCCTGCTTAGAGCAGGATGGACATGCACTGGGTGTAGACCAGTTGGTGCATGTGCCCCTTGTGCTTGGTACTGGGGACTTCCAGCCTCAGGACAATGTCCATCATCAGCAGTTGCCTCTAGGGAGGTCTTAGGAATGTTACCAGCCTCACTCTGGTCATGTGCTGAGTCAGAGGAGGTGGCAGCCTCACTAGATATTCTAAGCTCCTTCTCTACACCAGGAGATAGAATTGGGAAACCCCTGTGCTGTGGGTTCGCAGGTGCACTGTGTTCCTCCCCCTCAATTGTAGAGGTATTCCCAGTAATAAGTGGTTTCTGGGGAGGGGGTGAGGAGTGCAATTGAGTCAGCACTTGAGCAACTATTAAAGTTGGGCTGTGAGGGGCGGTTGTTTGGGGTACGGGGGTAGAAGCAGTGTGCACCTGGGGTGGATGGTGCTCTTCAATGGCCATCTCCTCAAGTGAGGAAGATCCCAGATAAGTAGGTGCCCCTTGGGTTGCTGCAGGCTCCTGTTGAGAGGAAGCCTGAGCGGCTGTAGCTGGAGGAGTCATGGTATCCACTAGGGGGTTTGGACTAGTGGATATATCCTGCGTTTGTTGTGCAGGAGCATCCTCAGGGGACTCAATCCCTGAGTAGCATTTTGGGTTCTTTTTGGTGAGTTTGGTGGGGACATTGGATTTGGAGGTGGTGGCTGTGGGTTCCAGCTGCGTGGTTTTCACAGCTTGGCAGCCAGTTTGAGTGTCCGGTCGGAGTTGTGCCGGGAGTATACTTCTGGCAAAACAGCCGTAGCAGGGACTCCCAAGCCAACAAGTCCCTCAGCATTAAGCTGGTCTATTATAATGGCCATTATGAACCGTGGATAGAGTATCCAACGGTTGGCAGTTAGTTTTTGAGCCATATCTTTGAGCTCTGAAAATATTAATTCTGAAAAGTTCAGTGGTTGTTGCTCAAGGATAGAATACATACCTGCTGCCATTTGGTGGACATTTGATCCCAAGACGATGTCTTAGGGGCCAAACATACATTGACCATGTGAAAGATCAGGCGCTCAGCGTCATTAAAGGTTTCTTCATGATGGTGGTGGCACTGAGATCACCTTGATATCCATGCTGAGCAAATGATAGATCTATGGTGCCCTTCGGATATCCAGCAGGAGAGGTAGCATCACTCAGTTGAAGAATTTTACGGATTGTTGCAGGAGTAATCACTACTTCTTTGTGGTTGACGACTGACGGAGGGATCGTGTGTTGCTCTCCTCAGTAGTAACATTAACGTTCATCCAAAATTGGTTCAAGGATTCAGTATGTAAAACGGGGTTCAGAAGGAATGCCTTGTTGTATTGGGACTGAACCATAAGATCGATAGCAATATCGAACTTAGTCCAGATCGGCGATTTTGTGAGGTAGGCAACACAGTTGTGTCGCGATTTAATTTGCATAGACGCCATGGAAATTTTGTTGGAGAGGAACGTTAGGTTTGAAGAAGATGAAGCATGGAGAGCTCAGGTTAAGGGTATTTATAGGGTACGGGTGAGAAAACGACTTAAGGATGTGGTGTTAGTCATCAGTAGTTTTAAACGACCGTTGACATGGTATTATCCTTTCAGACGTTGAAACAGCTGAAGTCGCGGTGTTAGGCATCAGTAGTTTAGAAAACTAC
This sequence comes from Flaveria trinervia, assembly GCA_025506515.1. Lineage (NCBI taxonomy): Eukaryota > Viridiplantae > Streptophyta > Magnoliopsida > Asterales > Asteraceae > Flaveria > Flaveria trinervia. Next base: position 24,223,064 of record CM046455.1, on the reverse strand, counting down.
TGAAGACCGTGGTTTTGACTTCAGGTGATTGAAACAACTGAGGACATGGTGTTTGTCATCAGTAGTTATGAAACTACTGAAGACAGTGGTTTTGTCATCAGCTGTTGTAAACAACTGAAGACTTGGTATTGGTCATCAGTAGTTATAAAACTGCTGAAGACGTGGGTTTGCTTCAGTTGTTTAAAATGAAACAGCAGTGGTACAAACGACTGAGGAGAAAGTTCTCTTCAGCTGTTTTCGTCAATTCTTAGCTTTTCAGCTGTTTCAAACTGTCCTCAACACATTCATCAGTCTTTATGGCTGATTTCAGTTGTTTCATAGGACATCAGTACTTATCTGTTTTTACTGATTTCAGTAGTTATGACTGCATCAGTAGTTGTAACTACTTCAGTAGTTTAGAGCAGATGAAGTACTTCAGTACTTGTGAGAACTTTTAGCCTTCAGTAGTTATAAAAACTACTGAGGTTAAAGAGCGCATCAGTACTTATATGTGACAGGCACTCATGATCATCAATATGAATTACTGAGATCATCAGTAGTTGTCACCTATTCTAGCTGCAGCATACCAAGCCTTAACACCAGGTTTTGGAAAGTTGAACTATCCAAAGGCTTAGTAAAAATGTCTGCAAGCTCATCAGCACTGGGCACAAACTTAGGATCAATCAGACCTTTTTCAAAACAATCCCGTATAAAATGATGTCTGATCTCTATATGTTTGGTCCTAGAGTGCTGGACTGGATTTTTGACAATGCAAAGAGCTGAAGCACTATCCATTAACAATGGAGTCTTAGTCTCTGTAATGCCATAATCCAAAAGTTGGTTTTGAAGCCAGAGTACCTGAGATGTACAGCTTGCAGCAGCAATGTACTCTGCTTCCGCAGTGGATGTAGCAACTGAGGTCTGTTTCTTGCTCTGCCAAGAAATCAAGCAGTTGCCTAGGAATTGACATCCACCAGAAGTTGATTTCCTGGTCAACTTACACCCTGCATAGTCACTGTCAGAAAAAGCAACTAATTACCAGAATGTCTGGTAGAATACCATAAACCTAGAGATGGAGTGCCTTGCAGATATCTAAAGATCCTCTTGACTGCAATCAGATGAGACTCTTTAGGTGCAGCCTGAAATCTAGCACAAACACATGTAGCAAACATAATATCTGGTCTAGAAGCTGTTAAATACATCAAGGACCCAATCATACATCTGTAAAGTGTTTCATCAACCACTTTACCTTTCTGATCTGAGTCCAGTTGTGTGGTGCTGCTCATGGGAGTAGAACAGGGCTTACAGTTTTGTAAATCAAACTTTTGCAAAAGATCTTTTGTATATTTGGATTGATGAATAAAAATTCCATGAGCCTTTTGTTTGATTTGCAACCCCAGAAAGAACTGTAATTCTCCCATGGCACTCATTTCAAACTTCTGTTGCATCAACTTTGTAAAGGCATCACACAACTTTGGATCAGAGGATGCAAAAATGATATCATCTACATAAATTTGAACAAGTAGATTATGCTGCCCAGCTTTCTTAATAAATAAAGTCTTGTCTATGGAGCCTCTAGTGAAATTGTTTTCCAGAAGAAAGTTTGATAATGTCTCATACCAGGCTCTGGGAGCTTGTTTTAACCCATAAAGAGCTTTATCAAGCTTATACACCCAATTAGGATGTTTGTTGTCCTCAAAGCCTGGAGGTTGACATACATAAACCTCTTCTTTAACTTTTCCATACAAAATGCACTTTTGACATCCATTTGAAAGACTTTAAGTTTTTGATAAGCAGCATAAGCTAAAAACAATCGAATTGCTTCCAGTCTGGCTACAGGGGCAAAGGTTTCATCATAATCAATACCTTCTTCTTGTGCAAACCCCTGAACAACCAGTCTGGCCTTGTTCTTAACAATAAGCCCATTTTCATCAGTTTTGTTCCTAAACACCCATTTAGTGCCTATTGCACACTTACCTGGAGGTAGAGGAACCAGTTCCCACACTTGCTGTTTCTTGAACTGAAGAAGCTCAAGCTGCATGGCATCAACCCATCCATTGTCCTTTAAAGCAATGTGATAATTCTTTGGCTCTTGCTGACTGATGAAGAGAGCATAGAAGCAGAAATTTGACAATTGACTTCTTGTGATACTCCAGCAGTGATATCACCAATGATTTGAGACATGGGGTGATTCTTCAGATCTTGATACACAATGAGATCTGTGCAAGTGTTTGTAGCCGGTTCAGCAGCAACAGATGGTGATGGTGAATCATTTCCTTGAAACCAATCAGTGGATGGTAATTCAAAGGAAGTTGAATTCGAAGAAATCTCATCAGCATTTGTTGTGGATGGTGCTACTGGCGCTACAGGAACATCAGGTCTAGTTGACTCAGGCAGCTGATCACTAAACCTGAAGAGGTGAGTACTGCAATCATCATCATCATCAGCAGTACCACCAGGTGGTGAACTGTTGACAGGCGCAACAGCAGGAGTTTGATAGGGAACATATTGCAGTATGTCCAAATCAAATAACTCCACAGGACTTTGTGGAATCTTGTCCTTTGGAGATTCATTAAACTTAACATGTAGAGTTTCTTCAACCATCTTTGTTCTGCAGTTGAAGACTCTGTATGCTTTGCAAGTAGATGAATAACCAACAAAGTATCCTGCATCCACCTTAGGATCAAATTTGTGGAGTTGATCCTTTGTGTTGAGAATAAAACAGGGACACCCAAAAGCTTTGAAAAATGAAATCAGAGGAGCCAAATGATGGAGAACTTCATATGGAGTCTTCATCAACCTCTGATTTACTAACACTCTATTTTGCACATAACAAGCTGTGTTGACAGCTTCGGCCCAAAAGGTCAATGGCAAACCTGAGTCAGCCAGCATGGACCGTGCAGCTTCAATGAGAGTCCTGTTCTTTCTCTCCACTACTCCATTTTGTTCCGGAGTCCTAGGAATGCTGAACTGCCTTCTGATTCCCTTTGAGAGATAGAAGTCATCAAGTGTATGATTTCTGAACTCAGTTCCATTGTCACTCCTAATACACTTGACTGGAAGGGAATACTTCTTCTCAATGTACAGCACAAAGTGGATAATCTTCTGAGCAGCCTCATCCTTTGAGTGTAGAAAGAAAGTCCATACAAATCTGGAGTAATCATCCACAATTACCAGACAGTATTTCTTCCTTGCCATGCTCATTACTCTCACAGGACCAAATAGATCCATATGCAGTAATTGCAAGCAGGCAGTGTACTTGGACACTTCAATAGGAGGAAATGGGACCTTGTGCTGTTTTCCTTTTAAACAAGCAGTGCATGTTTCATCACAGTGGAACTCCTTTATTGGTAAGCCTCTGACTAAACTATTGTGGCTAAGCTGATTCATGTTTGAGATTAACATGACCAAGCCTCCTGTGCCATAGTTTAGATTCTTCAAAAGAGGCTTTGGAAAATAGGCAAGGATTGCCTTTGAGATCTATCTTCTTAGAGAGATCTAAGGCATACACTCTTCCTGTCCTGTTGGCTTTCAGGAGAGTGTGATCATCCAACACCTTGTCAATCAAGGGCAAAACTTTGGATGACAGAATCCTACAGTTTTGACTTGTGAAAAGGGCAACATGGCCTTTATCACACATTTGACTGACACTCAAGAGGTTGTACTTGAGATTTTCCACATGATTAACATCATCAAATTTGATTTCTCCATTGGAGACAAAGCCCTTACCGATGATGTAACCCCTAGCATCATTGCCAAAAGAGACAAATCCCTTCTTTCCTTGAGAGTAGTCATGAAGAAGAGAGATGTTCCCAGTCATGTGCATGGATCCCCCACTGTCTACATACCAGATGCTATTTTGGCATGTTGAAGAACCCTGCAATAATAAACAATCAGTTAGTTTTAGAGACCCAAACCCTTTGGTTTTGGGCCTGGTCTCATCAATAGATGGTAAACTAGCATGTTTATTTGTAACAACAGCCTGAGAGGAAGAAGATGGTGCAGAAGAGGAGTCCTTTGGCTTAGACCTCCTTTTCTGTGGTTTCAACATAGGAGAATCTAGTTGGTTAACTCTACCCAACAGATGTTGTACCATCAACACCAGCTGTGTCTGATTTTGTGATAAAGCTTTCAGCTCATCAGACACATTGCTAGTGGAGTTAGATAAGGTCCTATGTTGTACCTTCTTCTTTTGAGCACCCTCAGCTGTCACCTGTTTAACTCCTTCCTTTTTGGATTGCTTTAAGGACTTAAGGGTTACAGGATTTGATGTTGCTGCTACAAATGTGGTCTCAAACTCAGTTTTCATTTTTACCATTTTCTTATTAATTTCTTCCTTTTGTTTGAGTTTGGAACCTCTTTTGTACCAGCAATCATCTGTAAGATGATTGAACAAACCACATACTTCACATGGTTTCTTCTTCTTCTTAGGTTGATCATCAACTAAAGATGGTGAAGCATCAGAAGACTTGTTCTTCAATGCTTTGGAAGCATTGGTTGCTTTCTTGACAGCATCTTTAGTAGTCGTCAAACTCTTTCTACTGCCAGTTTTCTTCTCTTCAGTACTGACAGCAGTTGAAGTTTGAACTTCAGGAGTTGAATCCTGCTCTCCAGTCCTTTCAGGACCTTCAGGATTGACTCCTGAGTTGATCAACTTATTGTTCATGTGAATGTCAGCATTTGGACCATCAACATCAGCTGATAGGTTCAAAGAGGACTTGATACTGACTGCTACTTCTGATTGTGCTGTATCAGAAGGTAGATCACATGACTTGATGGATTGGTTATCACTCTCACCATCAAATTCTACCTCTGCTCTTGGGGTAAAATCTGTAGGTGGAGCAGTGTGATTGTAACCAATTCCAAACTTCACATTTGAAGCAGATTGCTTACTAAGAAGCATTTCAAAACCTTTGCATGATTGTACCCATCTATCACACTCGACCTGGGTAACTGCAAGGGTTTCTTTGAGATCTTTGTACTTCTCTAAAAGTACATCTTCTCTAGCCTTATCATCAATTATTTTGCAATTCAGTTTATAAACCTCATCATTTTTATCTTTGAGCACAAACTCAAACTCAGCTTGTTTTTGGAAATTACTTGTTCTAGCTCAATGTTCTTATTAATTAAAGCTACATTTGCTTCTCTAATGGAAGCAAATGCTGCTATGCATTGTTCAGAACATAATTTGCTTTTGCCTCAGAGGATACCTGTGATACCTGAGGTGTAGAGGCATTGGAAGATGACGTATCAGCAGACTCCAAAGCCATAAGAGCTAGATTCCCAAAGGGACTGTCACCACCATGTTGACCAGCACCTGAGAACAGTTGATCATGACCAGACAAGTCATCTGGTAAACTGCTCCAGTCAACAACTCCTGGGGTGAAGAAGCTGTGTTGTTGAGATGAAGGTTGTTGATGAGATAGGGAAGGCTGAGGTTCAGGTAATGCATGAGGTTGTGGTGTCATAGGAACTTGAACTTGACTTGACTGTGGCATGTAATAACAAGGGTACTGATAAGGCATTTGACCCTGAGGAACAAAATATGCCGGAGATTGTTGTTGAGGATGATGACTAGATGTGACAGGATGTTGCCCTCTGTTTGTGACTGTTGCCAGGAAAAGTCACAAAGGGTGCAGTAGAGTTTGATCCGTTGATCTACACTCTCTTGCAAAGTGTCCAAGCCGTTGGCATTTGTGACACCTCAACTTGCTCTTGTCAAAACCAACTTTGGTTTTGCCAGAGAGTCCTGGGAATTTTCTTCCAGTTCTTTTGTAGAACTTCTGAGATCTGATATTTATCAAGGCCATTTGGCTCAAAATATCCATCTCTTCTAAGTCATCATCAGCAATCCCCTTGAGATCATCCATAATGAAACATAAATTGTCATTATTACCTCCAGTAAATGACCATCAACACTTACAAATGCAGAATTAGAAGTGCTCGAAGAGAAATTAATATGCTCATCATACTGGCATTCAGATGCAGCATATTCTGACTCATGACCCACCAAGGCAGTGTTGCCTTGTATAAAGTCTTCAGTGAGCTTTCCAGATGAAGACAGCTTTCTCTTCTGTTCTATCTCTCTCTCAAAAGTGAGCAATTTCCATGGAGTTGGGTGAGAGATAGTTTGTCCAAACTTGCACTGGAGCGTAGGACAATAGTATATGTGTCCCATCTCTCAGGCAGTGATCTGAGAAATCTGTTATTCATCTGAATATTGGTGTATTCAAGTTTGACCATTTTTAGTTCAGAGATCAAACAAGAAAACCGTTCATATGTTGAGTCAGTGTCTCACCCTTTCTATGAGAGAATGTCATATTGTTGGGCAAGAATTTCTCTATTATTTGCCAAGACCTCATCTGTTCCTCCAAATTGTTCTTTCAAAGCAATCCAGAGGTCATGGGCAGTTTCATGATGCATTAGCCCAGAATAGATTTCATTGGGCAAAGCCATGGCCAGAATTCCATGGGCTTTTGCATCAATCTCAAGAAACTTTTTATCCTCATCTGAGTATTGCTCCCTCCTCTTTGGAACCATTTGATTGGTTTCCGGGTTATTCACCATAGGCTTGTGTGGACCATGTACCACAGATGTCCAACACCCTGCGCTGTTAACAGACAGGTGATGGAGCATACGTCTTTGCCATATGTTATACTCATTCCTAACCAGCATAGGAGGCTTGGTTGAGGAACCAGTATTGTGAGGATCATTGGAGGGAGTGGTCATTTTCAGTTCAAAAAAACAGTTTAGTTCAAGTTTAAAAAGAAGTTTTAGACAAACCACAACAAACTCAATGAGAACCAAGAAAAGATCTCAGGATGAATGAGCAGAAATACAGAAAAATTCAATCTCTATAACCGTTTCTTGCAAAAACAAAAGCTAATTCAATCAAACTTGGATCTTGAATAGCAGTTTCAATGATCAATTATTAGATCGATCAATGATTAGCCGGCTCTGATACCATTTGACAGGATCAGTGATCACAAGTTTGATGTATCAGAATATAAAGCAGCGGAATACAAACACGAATTAGACAAATTGTAGCAAGCAATCGATACTTGTAAGCGTTAAGATCGCATAAGGTATAGGGAGAGAATATGAATTTCTGATTTCTAGGAATGTTTATAGATGTAGAATATTTCTAATTGAATCAATCAATCATTCCATTCAATTGCTCATATCACTCCCTGATTACAATAGGTTGTCACTCCTTATATAGAGTGCAACAGTCACTGCTGTTATCACGGAAAGTGACAACTGGCAGATCCAATACAGAAATAACTAAATCTTAAAAACTACTGAAATGTTCACAACTACTGAGAACATATCAGCAAGTTAAGTACAAAATATAAAACTACTGAAACTACAACGACTGAAGAACAAGCTCTTCAGTCGTTTTACAAAACTACTGAAACAAAGAAAATAAAACTACTGATATCACAACTACTGAAGAAGTACTCTTCAGCAGTTGTGACAAACTACTGAGGCTTCAGTACTTGTTCTTCAGACTTTGACCTTCAGGTGTTTCATCAGCTGATGACTTCAGTAGATATCATCAGCTGATGTCTTCAGTCTTTGTCTTCAGACTTTGTACATCAGTTGTTGATCTTCAGCACTTGTGAACTCTTCAGCTGTTGTACTTCAGTACTTTGGTCTTTCAGCTTCAGCACTTGTGTTCTTCAGCTGTTGTACTTCAGTACTTTGATTCTTCAGCTGTTAAGATCTTCAGCACTTGATCTTCAGCTGTTGTAGTCTTCAGCACTTGTCAACTACTGATGAGGCTTTCAGCAGTTGTTGTGATACCGTGTGGGACTTAGAGATTTTCTGATCTTGGCTCATTGGTTCTTTTGGTCCAACAGTTCTCTTGTAGAACTTTTGAGATCTGATATTAATCAAGGCCATTTGGCTCAGAATATCCATCTCCTTTAAGTAATCATCAGCAATACCCTTAAATCATCCATAATGAAACACAAATTGTCACTATTACAGCCTGACTTACTGTCAACACTAACAAATGCATGATGTGAACCGTTTGAGGAGAAATCTATATGCTCATCATAATTGTTCTGATGTAGCATATTCTGACTCATGACCAACCAAGGCAGTGTTCCCTGGTACAAAGTCATGAGTGAGCTTTCCTGATGATGCCAGTTCCTTTTCTGCTCAATCTCTCTTTCAAATGTAAGCTGTTTCCCATGGAGTTGGGTGAGAGATAGACTATCCAGATTTGCACTGGAGCGTAGGACAATGGTATATGTGTCCCATCTCTCAGGCAGTGATCTGAGGAATCTATTGTTCATCTGACTATTAGTGTATTCATGTTTGACCATTTTCAGCTCAGAGATCAAACAGGAAAAACGCTCAAACTGTTGAGTCAGTGACTCGCCCTTCCTATGAGAGAATGTCTCATATTGTTGGGCAAGGATTTCTCTGTTGTTTGCTAACACCTCATCTGTTCCACCAATTGTTCCTTCAATGCATTCCAGAGGTCATGAGCAGTTTCATGATGCATAAGCCTAGAATAGATTTCATTCAGCAATGCCATGGCCAGAATTCCATGTGCTTTAGCATCAATCTCAAACAGTTTTTGATCCTCATCTGAGTATTGTTCCTTCTTCTTCGGAACCATTTGGATGGTTTCCGAATTGTTCACCATAGGCTTGTGTGACCATGTACCACAGATGTCCACAACCTAAACTGTTAACAGACACGTGATGAAGCATTCTTCATTGCCATATGTTATCCTCAGTCCTAACCATCATTGGAGGCCTGGTTGAGGAACCGGTATTGTGAGGGTCATTAGAAGGAGTAGTCATTCTCAGATTCAACAAAATTCAATTTAGTTTTAACTGATTTAGTGCAAAACACAACAAACTCAATATGAACCAAGAGAAAACTCAAAGCAGATAAACGAAAGCAGCAGAAATTCAATGATCTATAACCAATTCTTGCAAATATGCTAATTCAATCAAACTTAGATATCGAATAGCAACTTTAATCATCAATTGTTAGATCGATTAATGATCAACCTCGCTCTGATACCATTTGTTAGGATCAGTGATCTAAGTTTGATTAATTAGAGAGTATTGCAGCGAGTACGAACAACGAATTAAACAATTCACAAGAACACAATTGATATTCAATGTAAGAGTAAGGTTATAGAAAAAGAGTATTCTGCAAAGAGATATTTCATTCATATGCTTTCATGGTGGCTCAATGTCACACTTTACAATTAGGTCAACATTCCTTATATAGGATATGTGACGTGTGCTGATGTCACTTAATAGTGACATCTACCAGAATTATTCAAACTACTGAAACTATGCAAACTATTGAGAATGTTCTCAACTACTGATTACATCTCAGAGAATGCTTAAGTACAAAAACATAAAACTACTCAAACTAAACTACTGAAACTATAACTACTGAAAAGTAAATTACAAGTACTAAAAGGAAACCATCACAACTACTGAAGTTGATAACTTCAGCTATTGTGACAAGTACTGATCACTTTGGTCTTCAGTCTTTGTCTTCAATCTTTGTTCTTCAGACTTTTACTTTTAGACTTTGTCTTGAGCTGATAGCTTCAGACTTTGTCTTCAGTACTTTACTTTCAGACTTTGTCTTCAGTAGTAGTCTTCAGTTCTTCTCTTCGGACTTTGAGATCAGCTGATGTCTTCAGCTGTTATGATCTTCTTCAGCAGTTGTAATGTCTGTGGGACTTAGAGGTTTTTTTGATCAGGCTCATTGGTTCTTTTGGTCCAACAAGCTAAGTATAAGCTAACATTATAACTACTGAAGTTATAACATCTGAAGTGTAAGAACTTCAGATGTTTTACATAATATAAAACTACTGATTACAAACTACTAAAATGTAAACCATCCCAACTACTAAAGAGAACTACTTCAGCTGTAGTGACAACTTCTGAGAACTTGGTCTTCAGACTTTGTCTTTAGCTGTTGTCTTCAGACTTTGTCTTCAGCAATTATCTTCAGAGTTGTCTTTAGACTTTATCTTCAGACTTTGTCTTCAGACTTTGTCTTCAGACTTTGTCTTCAGACTTTGTCTTCAGACTTTGTCTTCAGACTTTGTCTTCAGACTTTGTCTTCAGACTTTGTCTTCAGACTTTGTCTTCAGACTTTGTCTTCAAACTTTGTCTTGAGCTGTTGTCTTCAGACTTTGTCTTCAGCTGTTGTCTTCAGACTTTGTCTTCAGCTGTTGTCTTCAGACTTTGTCTTCAGCTGTTGTCTTCAGACTTTGTCTTCAGACTTTGTCTTCAGACTTTGTCTTCAGCAATTATCTTCAGACTTTGTCTTTAGACTTTATCTTCAGACTTTGTCTTCAGACTTTGTCTTCAGAATTTGTCTTGAGCTGTTGTCTTCAGACTTTGTCTTCAGCTGTTGTCTTCAGAGAGTGCAAGGCACTAGACTCAAGCCAAAAAAAACTACACTAAGAGAGCTCCCTAGAATGAGAAGCCAAAGCAGCAAGCTGCAATTTCCGTTGAAGAAGGAGGCTTTGATTAGAGTTTTCAAGTGGAAGATGTATCTTCAAATCAAGCACTCATGACTGACCATGATGAAGCCAATGTATTGGAACATCTTTGCACTCCTAAATGTATTGCTTTAGAGATGAGATCTAATCTTGAGTCCTTGAGTATCTTAAAATCTAATTTCGAAAAGGCTGAAAATGATTATAAGTTAAAGATAGAGGACTTAGAGGAAACCATTTTAGTTCTTAAACATGAGCATACCAAGTATAGGACTCAGATGAAGGACCTCATAACTAAGTTGACTAAATACCAGGCTGAGCTTGTGATTAGCAAAGCCAGGGTTGAAAATTGTGTTCTTGAAAAAGAGACCTTCAAGAACATGAAATTCTCATCCTTGCATGCAAAAGTGTGTTATCAGAATAAGTAGGGACTGGCATCTTGTGAGATAGGTCATCCACACATAGTATTGACTGTAAGATTTCCTAGGTGTGGAACTTGTGAAGGTGAGCTTCCTCTTAGATCCCTAACTGATGAGGATGAAGAGGAGATGATAAGGATGGCTCTGAAGGGAGTGAAGATGATCATTCTAAGAAGGGTCATCATCCCTCTAAGGATAGTAAAGCTTTTGGGATGACCAAGTCCAAGAGAAAGAACTTATCAAAAAGAGCAAGAGAAAGACAAAGAAGGCTCAAGAGATCAAGGCCACCTTCAGCTCTGCACAGAAACAAGTCCTTGTTTCTGTAGGATTTGAAGTGGTTAAAGCTGAGGACACACACTTTAACTCCAACAACAAGAGTTGTAGCTCATGTCCAAGTCATCCTATCATCAAGAAGAAGGCTGATAAGTTGCGCACCATTACTGTATAACATGAACCATAAAGCTCCAAAGGAATGTCTAACCCTACAAGAATTGCCACATCATCTAAGATGATAAAGATAGAGAGTGAAAGTGATCAAGTTAAGTATTGTTCTCAGAGGAAGACTCCTAGAAGGAAGAAAATGGATTGTGTTATGTGTGGGACTATTTTCACTTTGCTAAGGATTGTGTTTACAATCCAAAGAGTACCCTTTATATCAAAAAGAAAGAAACTTCTAAGAGTCTAGAGAAGAAGAAGAAAGCTTTGGAAGAAAATCTATTTCCTTAGGAAGCTCCCAATGAAGAAGAAGACAATTGGAAACTTGCCTTCGAAAGAAACTTTGGTCTCGGATGAAAGGAATGCTTTCGAAGTACTGATGCCTGCTGTAGTGAAAGCAATATCATCCGAAGGCCTGGTCATCAAAACTTCCAAAGTCAACAAAACTTCAGAAGTATTGAAGGTCAAGTCTATGCTTCCAAAGGTGGTGTGGAAGTCAAAGAAAGACCAAGTGTCTCAAAGTTCTTCATTAACTTTAGCAAATGATCCCTCCAGCATGACTATAGGATCAATTACTATTGCATTGTGTTCAACTTCTTTTGATGACCCCAAGACCAATGAGGCTTGGGTTTCCAAATGTAACTAACCATCTATTTTTTGTAGGACCATCTTAAGACAAACAAAAATGTATGGATCATTGACAGTGGTTGTTCCAAGCACATGATAGGCAATAGGTCACTACTATAAAAGCTTGAAAGAATTGATGGAGGACCAGTTGCTTTTGGAGGAGATGCTGGAGGTTACGTTATAGAAAGGGACAAGGTCACAAATGGTAAGCATAACATTGAAAATGTAAATTTTGTCAAGGAGCTTGGGTACAATCTTTTGAGTGTATCCAAATTTTGTGACTAGAGTCATAATATGCTCTTTATTGATCATGAGTTCATTTTTCTCAACGGGTGGTCATTACTCATGAGCATATCCTGCTCAGAGCCCCTAGAAGAGGGAACTTGTACAAGATGGATTTGCAAGAAACATGTCCCTCAGGAAAAGTTTCATGCTTTCTATCTAAAGCAAATAGTGATAAGTCTTTCCTTTGGCATAAAAGAATACGCCATGTAAACTTTAAAAACATGAACAAACTTATTCAAAATGATTTGGAAACTGAAATGATAAAGAAAGAGTTTACAAGTGATGACCATTATGTGGCATGCCTGTGTTGGACCTTATATGCCCAAGACACATACAACATTGATGTGGTTAGTACGTTTTGATCCAAGTAGGGTCATACCCAATAACAATCTATACAAACACCAATTAATACTTATTTGTTGATAGGATCAAACAAATAAATACCGACACCAATTTAGAAAATGGGGTTTTCTAAAATGTTGCTTTTGTAAAAGAACAACATTATGTGGATAATTTGTTCATGAGAAATTGTTTGTTTTATTATTTAAGTGGTTAAATAATAACAAATAAAAGTGTGTTATTGTTAAAAATTTAAAACAGGTTTTAATTTTATAAAATTAAGGGTTAAGAATGTAACTAATGGGGGGAAACCCATTTTAGATGCGGAATTCGGCCGCCCTTGGGGCATGTAGACCAGCCTTTTGTCTTGGTCTTTGCAAGACTTTCCCCTCTCTTACACTCTTCCATCATTCACACTTTTCTCTCTTACAAGACTTAGCAATAATTCTCTCAAAAACATTGTAGAATTTTCGGATTTGAAGCTCAAAACTAGGCTGAAAATTCGTTTTTTAAGGTACATTTGTAGAGTTTTGGTGTTGAGCTCCCTAACTAGCTAAGTGTTTGGAAGAGCTTGTGGGTATCACTACTTGAGACTTTCTCTCTTGGGGGCTGAACATTCAAGAACACCATCTTCTTCTTCTTATACATCTACAACATCTTGTGCAAGAAAGGTTGTATCTTTGAACATCCTATGGTTGATTTTTGGTTTGATAGCACACTATTTCACATATATTTATGTGATCCACATTCTTGGGTTTTGTTTATGTTTTGAATGGTAAAAATTTCAGAATGTAACAACATATTTAATTCATACTTCTGCTGCGTATTACAAGTTCAAAATGGTTTAACTTGCTTTGATTAACTTGTTGCAAAACCTAACAATGGCATCGAGAGCTGCTTATGTAGAATATGTGCTTCAAAAGGTCTTGAAAAGTAAATTTTCATGGACCTTTTCAACCCATTAGGGGCTGTTTTGTTGTGGATGTATGAATCCCTTATGTTTCAAGGTTTAATCTTGCATGCTTTAGTATAAACCTTGAAAGATTTGCATCAAATGGTTGATTGTGTTGTTTGGACAAACCTTAAAGTTTTAGTTTATGTTGGATGAAACTTTAGGGCTGAAATAAGGGGTTTATTGTTGTTCTTGGATGTTGAATATGTTTCTCATTATAGTGCATAACATAGCCTTGGCCTTATGTGTTTGGTTTTGGTTGATTGTTGTATGTGATGTTGGTTTTGATTCTTGCGAGGGTTGTAGTTTTGTGTTTTGTATTTTGGGTTGTAATTTATTTATTCATTTGGTTATGTAATAAATAGATTAGGTGCATTTCTTTTATTAGAAAAATTGTATTAGGATATGATTTTTGTAAAAGAAGATGCACAAGATGAAGACTCAAAGAAGGACACAAAAGACATGGACACTTGAAGCTTTTGGATGTGGATTCAAGTGGGAGTTCATGGACAAATTTTGATGTGTCATCTCTACCCTTACGAAAGACCTTATGACAACTCTTGTGATGGCAAACAAGTGAGGTCAATTTAGTGGCTATGGTTATGCACTCATGTTTGTATGATTATGCTTGTTTGGATATTTGTTGTTTGATTGATTGTTTGTCATTTGGTTATGCATAACAAACTCATTAACAAATTTTACAAGCTGAAAATTTGATGGTTCTTAATCATTAAGTGGTTAATAAAAGGTTATTAAAAGGATTAATGGTTTTATTAAAAGAAGTTTTATTAAAAGTGAACCATAGGGTACCTTGTATTTGAAAGCATGTAAATATAAGGCACATAGAGTTTTCTAAACTAAGATTACGAAAACTTAAAAAAAAATTTAAAAAAACTTTAACACCATCGTTTTTCACAACACTTGAGTCATTTGGAAACTCTTAATGGGATAAAGGTTACCTAACCGTTTTGAGGAACTTGTGATTTGAGGTGGGGATACCATATTTTTGGGATAAAAGTCACCTAACCACTTATGTTGGAAAACTCACATGTGGGTGCAAGTAGGGTAACTTGATTTGTAAACCATGTTAAATGGATCACCTACAATATGGTTTACAAAGGTGTTGATCAGATTAACATGCCGACTATACATATGATGTTTTAAAGTCGATCCCATACCCTAGAAGTTACAAAGGTTTGCAATTGTCAAAATGTTGACTACCTTGTTAATTTAAATAATAGGATAAAGGTCACCTAGCCACTATTTAAATGTAACGTTGGATTCTAGATTTAAAATTGTGTAAGACACTTGAAAGAGGTTTTAATTATTAAAATATGAACAACATCGAAATTACTAAAATTGAACTTTGTTATATTTCGTAGATGGCCACCAACAATAATGAAAGCAATGAAATCCCGTCCGCTCACTCACCATCACTAAGGACCATTCTCCACAATGAGTGTCTAAGCCATAATAACTTTATTGATTGGTTTCGAGACTTGAGAATTGTTCTCAAGAAAGAGAAACGATCATACATATTAGACGATTTGATTCCCGATCAACCTAGTAAGGATAATGAGGAGGCCTACAATAATTGGGTAAAATACACTGAGGACTCGGTCCAAGTGTCTTGCCTCATGTTGGAAAGTATGATTCCAGATCTCCAAAAGGAGTATGAATATCATGGAGCATACGACATGATAACCCAATTGAAGGAAACTTTCCAACAACAAGCACGGGTTGAGCGCTTCGAAACGGTTCTAGCACTCCATGCCTGTCGTATGGACGACACCCAATCTGTTTCATCTTATGTACTTTAGATGAAAAGCCACATCAACCGCCTCAAAAGGCTGAATTGTCCCGTCTTGAATGAGTTGGCTACGGATTTGATCCTCAACTGTTTGTCAAAAAGGTTTGACAACTTTGTCATGAACTATAACATGAAAGGGTGGGACAAGAACATCAGTGAGCTTCACTCAATGCTCAAAACTACCAAGGTGGCCATGAGTAAAAGGGTTTTACCCGTTCTCACCATAAAGGAAGGTGGGAACAAGAAGAGGCCTCACCCCGCACCCAAGGCAAATGTTGCCAAGGGTAAAGGGCACGTTAGGGGAAAGGGAAAGGGAGTGGTAAGAGCGCCAGCACCAAAACTAGTGGAGAAGAAGCAAAAGGTTGCTTCAAATGACCCATGTTTTAAGTGTGAGGAGATTGGACATTGGGAAAGAAATTGCCCAGTCCATCTCAAAGAGTGGCAAGCAAAGAGGGATGCCGGGCAAATCTCAGGTACATTTTCATGATTCATATTGATCTTAATTTGATATACTCTAACACATGGGTATCGGATACCGGATGTGGAACTCACATTTGCAACTTATTGCAGGGGTTCAAAAGAAGTAAGGACTTCAAAAAAGGGGATGTAAGCCTCTACATGGGGAATGGGGCAAAGGTTCAAGTTGAAATCTGAGGGAACTACATCTTGAAGCTTCCAAATGGTTTGGAAACAATTTTGAACAATATTTTGTATGCTCCTAGTTTAACTAGGAACATTAATTCTGTTGCCCAATTAAGACAATATGGTTATGTTTTGTCATTTATTAAGAATGAAATTCATGTTTCTTTAAATGGCATGTTTTATTTTAAAGCTATTACTGTAAATATATTTATAAATTGGTTGGTGAAAACACATTATATGATAGCTCGTTATACCAAACCACCACTAAGAAACTCAAATTGGATTTGAGTGATATCATTCTTTGGCATTGCCATCTTGGTCATATAAATAAGAAACGCATGCAAACAGTTCAAAGAAAGGTCTTTTAAAAGCAATTGAATATGATTCATTTGATGTATGTGAATCTTGTTTACAAGGTAAAATGACTAAGGCACCTTTTAGTGGCAAGTCCGAACCGGCAAAAGATTTATTAGGCATCATACATTCGGATGTATGTAGTCCTTTTAAACCAATGACTAGGTACCATCAAAGATACTTCATTACCTTTACTGACGACTATAGTCGATATGGTTATGTGTACTTGTTAAGCCACAAAGATGAAGCTTTTGAAATGTTCAAAATCTTCCAAAATGAAGTACAAAATCAACTCAACACGAAAATAAAAATTCTCTGCACTAGTAGAGGAGGTGAATACCTAAGTGATGCCTATAGGGATCATCTTAGAAGTTGGGGTATTGTCTCACAACTATCTCCACCTGGAACACCACAACATAATGCCGTTTCCGAGCGGAGAAATCGACCTCTATTAGATATGGTTCGATCTATGATGGCTAGAAGCTCACTGCCTCAATCATTTTGTGGTTTCGCTTTGCGCTCTGCGGCCCGTATTTTGAATATGGTCCCAACCAAGAAAGTGGAAACGATACCTTTTGAAATATGGCATGGAAGGGTTCTATCATTGTCATATTTAAAGGTATGGGGTTGTGAGGGTTATGTTGAGACTCCCACCTCAAACAACTTAGAAAGCCATTCCACTAAGTGTATCTTTATAAGATATCCCAGAGATTCTATGGGATATTTTTTCTATGATCCATTGGAACAATAGGAGTTTGTTGCCAAGAAGGTTGAGTTCTTAGAAGATAAGTTCCATACGAAATGAACTAGCAGTAGAACTATGGATCTTGAGGAAGATCAATAACCACAAAATGATACACGTTTGGTTCACACTAGCACTCATCATAAGGATGTTAAGAATGATCAAGGGGATGATCAATATACAAACAATGTTCATGGATTTGGTGGAATTAGTAATCCACGTGAAAGATATGAATTTTTCATAGATGGATGCTATGTGGTAGATTCCGAGGAACCAACCACCTATAATGATACAATGTCAAATTTGGATTGTGACAAATGGCTTGAAGCCATAAATGTAGAGATGCAATCCATGTATGACAACCAAGTGTGGGACTTTGTTGAACCACCTCTTAACTCCAAGATAGTTGGAAGTAAGCGGGTTTTCAAGAAGAAAACCGATATGCATGGAAACTTGGATACTTATAAAGCTAGACTTGTAGCAAAAGGTTTCACTCAAACTCAAGGGGTTGATTATGATGAGACTTTCTCACTAGTTGAAATGCTAAAGTCTATTAGCATATTATTTCCCATAGCTGCTCATTATGATTATGAGATTTGGCAAATGAATGTTAAAACCGCTTTTCTAAATGGATATCTTGAGGAAGATGTCTATATGGCTCAGCCTGAAGGTTTTGTCAACTCAAAACATCCTAACAAAGTATGCAAGTTAAAGAAATCAATCTATGGATTGAAGTAAGCATCAAGGAGTTGGAATCACCGTTTTGATGAAGAATTAATAAAAATTGGATTCATCAACAATGCTAATAAAGCATTGTATATAATAAGGCTAGTGGGAGCATCACCATTTTCCTAGTGTTGTTTGTCAATGACATCCTACTATTTGGAAATGACATTCCAACCATGGAAGATGTAAGAACCTAGCTTGGAAGATGTTTCTATATTAAGGATCTTGGTGAAGCCGCCTATATTTTAGGAATAAAGACCTATAGGGATAGATCAAGGTGGTTGATAGGTTTGAATCAAAGTGCATACATTGATAAGATCTTGAAAAGAATCAAGATAGAAAACTCTAAGAAAGGTACTTTACCTATTCAAAGAGGAACGATATTGAGTATGACACAATGTCCAAGCTCAAAGGATGAGCAAGATAAAATGAAGGGAATTTCCTATGCGTCTGCTATAGGGTCCATCATGTATGCAATGATATGCACTAGACCGGACGTGTCGTGCGCTTTGAGCATGACAAGTCGATGCCAACAAAATCCTGGAAATAGTCATTGGACGACTATTAAGAACATACTTAATTACCTACGGTGGACTAAAGATATGTTCCTAATCTATGGACCTGGTGAGGGGGAACTCGTAGTAAAGGGTTACACGGATGCGAGTTTCCAAACTGATCGGGATGATTCATGATCACAATCGGGGTACATTTTCATCTTGAATGGAGGAGAAATCTCTTGGAAGAGCTCTAAGCAAGATGTGATGGCATTATCCACTACAGAGTCACAATACATTGCGGCTTTATTAACAGCTCAGGAATCTACATGGATAAAGAAGTTCATTGTCGATCTAGGGGTGGTCCCTTCCATTCAGGACCACTTAGAAATTCTTTGTGATAACGAGCATGCGATTGTTCAAATCAAGGAACCCCTTGCACATAAGAAGATAAGCACATTGAACGAAGATTCAACTACATAAGGGATGAAGTTGAAAAGGGAAAGATATGTATTTGCAAAGTTCACATGGATCAAAACATTGCGGATCCACTCACGAAGCTTCTTGACAAGGCGAAGCATGAAAGTCATGCTTGTGCCATGGGGCTTCAATATTCTAGTGACTGGATTTGATCTTTAATTTCTGTAATGAGATATTGTAACCCTTTATTACTTGAATGAATTATTTGGTTATAATGATTCAACTAATATTCCTATTTTGCATGTTTAAAATCCATGAGTAAATTATTTACTCAGAACATCTGTAGTTGTTCATGCTTGTGGGAAAAAGTATGAAGGTAATACTATTATGAACTTGGATTGGTAGATATTCATATGGATGAATATAGAGCAAAAGGTTGCTCCCAAAGTTCATAGGTATTTGTGGGATGCAAATATTGGACTGACCTACATCTCAAATATTACTACATGGAATCTTCCCGCTTGATCATAAGTAATTTTTAGTAAAGGCGAACATCATTTGGTATCCTCTAACCTGAGATACATATTGAGTCTTGATATTTACCGTATATTATACCTTGACTTAGCTTTTCAGTGTTCTAAAACATGGCAGTACATAAGTCTGAGTTCAGGTATAATATAAGGTAATTGTGAGAGACGTATGTTGTCAAGATGGGATTTGTCCCTCTTATTCGTTCAGAGTAAGATGTCTAAGGCCTGATAAAGTTAAATTAATGGAGAATGATCACTCTGTGTCTCTAGGATTTAACATGACATCTGCGACAAAAGGATAGATGATTGATTCACCTAAAATATTTCAAGTATGGTACTTGAAGGAGATGATGTTATTGAATGGCACTTAGTCATACATATTAAGGGTAATAAACCGTTGTTAGGCGGTATTTACTGCTTGCATCAATCTTCTATGAACCTTGTGCAAGTTGGAGATTGTTGGACCTTATATGCCCAAGACACATACAAGATTGATATGGTTAGTACGTTATGATCCAAGTCGGGTCATACCTAATAAGAAGTTATACAAACACC
Source organism: Flaveria trinervia (assembly GCA_025506515.1). Taxonomy (NCBI): domain Eukaryota; kingdom Viridiplantae; phylum Streptophyta; class Magnoliopsida; order Asterales; family Asteraceae; genus Flaveria; species Flaveria trinervia. The sequence goes on along the minus strand of CM046455.1, from coordinate 24,203,263 downwards.
GATTAATACTTATTTGTTGATAGGATCAAACAAATAAATACCGACACCAATTTAGAAAATGGGTTTTTCTAAAATGTTGTTTTTGTAAAAAAACAACATTATGTGGATAATTTTTTCATGAGAAATTGTTTGTTTCATATTTTGGTTGGTTAAATAATAACAAATAAAAGTGTGTTATTGTTATAAAATTAAAATAGGTTTTAATTTTATAAAATTAAGGGCTAAGAGCGTAACGTTTTATAAAACTAAAATGGAGGGGGGGAACCCATTTTAGATGGGGAATTCGGCCGCCCTTGGGCCATGTGGACCAGCCTTTTGTCTTGTTCTTTGCAAGACTTTCCCCTCTCCTACATTCTTCCATCATTCACACTTTTCTCTCTTACAACACTTAGCAAGAACTCTCTTAAAAACATTGTAGAATTTTCGGATTTGAAGCTCAAAACTAGGCTGAAAATTCGTTTTTTAAGGTACATTTGTAGAGTTTTGGTGTTGAGCTCCCTAACTAGCTAGTTGTTTGGAAGAGCTTGTGGGTATGACTACTTGAGGCTTTCTCTCTTGGGGGCTGAACATTCAAGAACACCATCTTCTTCTTCTTATACATATACAACATCTTGTGCAAGAAAGGTTGTATCTTTGAACATCCTATGGTTGATTTTTGGTTTGATAGCACACTATTTCACATATATTTATATGATCCACATTCTTGGGTTTTGTTCATGTTTTGAATGGTGAAAATTTCAGAATGTAACAACATATTTAATTCATACCTCCACTGCGTTTTACAAGTTCAAAATGGTTTAACTTGCTTTGATTAACTTGTTGCAAAACCCAACAGCTCAAAGTGAAGCAACAGAACGTATCTCACAAACCAAAGAAAAGAAACTCCATCACTACTCCCCTACACCTGTTACATATGGATTTTTTTGGCCCCACCAGTGTAATGAGTCTAGGAAGGACCTCTTATTTTTGGTGATCACACATGATTTTACAAGATTCACATGGGTCTTCTTTCTTAGCACTAAGGATGAGAATCCAAAGATTCTGAAGAATTTCATCTTAAAGGTTGAGAATCAATGTGTTCACAAGGTCAAAACCATAAGATGTGATCAAAGAACTGAATTCAAGAACCAAATCCTTAATACATTTTGTGATGAAAAGGGTATTACAACATAATATAGTGCTCCGAGGACTCCTTAGCAAAATGGTGTTGCAAAGAGAAGAAACAAGGCACTTATTGATGCTGCAAGAACTATGTTGTCTGACTCTAAACTGCCCATCACCTTCTGCATAGAGGCAGTCAACACACCCTGCTATGTGTAAAATAGAGTTTTAGTGGTTAAGACTCATGGTAAGACTCCTTATGAACTTTGGCACAAGAGAAAACCTTTTATTGGTTTTCTCAAGTTGTTTGGATGTCCTTGAACCATATTGAGTACCAAAGATCAAATTGTCCAGTTTGCTAAGAAATCAGTTGATGGATACTTCATTGGATACTCTTCTCAAGCTAAGGCTTATAGAGTATACATCTTAGAACTAGAATAGTTGAGGAGTCAACCAATGTGACTTTCAATGAGCACACTCCTAGTGTGAAAGGTTCTGGTCCAGACTCAGGGTTTATAGAAATATTACCCATTGGTGATCTTGATCCAAGATTTGAGCTGAGAAGACCTTCAAGCTACACATCTTCAGCTCTTGTGGTAACCAATCCCACAAATGAAGCTTCTACTAGCACATCAATGACAAATCATGCTGATACCTCTGGTGTGCCTTCAAAATCCAGATTAGAGGTACAAAACTCAGAGGAAGGAGCTTCAAATGTTGGAGAGCATGGTGGTGGTAACATTGATGAGGAATTTCTTGATGCTAATAACCACTCCATTAATGAAAACATCGATAATGTCACACACTCATTGGATCAAGATAATCTTGATAAGTGTGTTGATGGGGAGAGTGAATCCTCATTACAATATCTGAAGTTCTCTAATTTAGATATGTTTAAGCAACTTACTGTGATCCCTCAACTAAGGATCCATAAGTCTCACCCTTCCACAAACATCATTGGAGATATTGACACAAGGGTAAGAAAAAGAGGACAAACCCATGAAGCATGTGTTTGTCTTCACTCTTGTTTCTTGTCCCGGATAGAGGCAAAGAAAATTGATGAGGCTCTAAAGGATGGATGTTGTGTTGAAGCTATGCAAAGGAGCTGCTTCAATTCAAAAGGCAAAATTTTTGGAACCTATGTCCTCTTCCTCATGGGAAGACTACTATAGGAACCAAATGGGTGTTTTGCAAATAAGAAGGATGATAGAGGACTTGTCATCAAGAACAAGGCAATACTAGTTGATCAAGGATATACTCAAGAAGAAGGAATTGACAACACATATGTTTTTGCTCTTATAGCAACACTTGAAGCTGCCAAGATATTCCTAGCTTTTGTTGCATCCAAGAACTTCAAGGTTTACCAGCTTGATGTGAAGTGTGCTTTTCATTATGGGGTGATTGATGAAGAGGTTTATCTCAAACAACCACATGGGTTTACAGATCCTGATCATCCTAATTATGACTACAAGCTTGATAAGGTTCTTTATTGGCTACACCAAGCACCAATGAAGTGGTATGAGACCCTATCATACTATCTCTGTCAGCATGGCTACAAGAGGGATACTATTGATAGAACTCTCTTCATCAAAGGAACAGGAGATGACATTATGCTATTTCAAGTATATATGGATGGCATTATCTTTAGGTCACTAATTCGAAGCACTGCAAAGACTTTGAAAAGCTGATGAAAGACAAGTTTGAAATAAGTGCCAGGGGGAATTCAATTTCTTTCTTAGAATTCAAGTGAAGCAAGTTGACAATGGCATCTTCATAAGTCAGTCTAAGTATGTTCATGACATACTTCAAAGATTCAACATGACTGATTGTAAGTTTGCTAAGACACCCATAGCCAGAAACCACTCATTTGGGACTCATCTTGAGGGGAGTGTGTTGATGAGCATCTTTTCATGGCAATGATCAGGTCTCTTATGTGCCTCACCAGCTAGCAGGCCTGATACCATGTCTGCTACACGCATCTGCGGAAGATATCAAGCAAACCCCTGGATGTCACACCTAATCACTGTCAAAAGGATTCTAAGATATCTCAAAGGTGCTCCATCACTTGGCCATTGGTGTCCAAAGAAGTCTAACTTTAATCTGTATACTTATACAAATAGTGACTATGGTGGCTGCAACATGACTGCAAAGTCTATATCAGGGGGATGTCAGTTTCCTGGTGGAATGATAGTCTTCTAGAAATGTAAGAAACAATCATCTGTGGCTGCATCAGCTGCTGAGGCTAAATACATTACTACTGCAAGCTGCTATGCTCAAGTACTTTGGATTCAAAATATGATGCTTGACTATAGATTCAACTTCAAGCAGACTCCCATCCACATAGACAACAATAGTGTTATATCAATCACACAACATCCTATGTAGCACTCAAGGACAAAGCACATCAATATCAAGTATCAATTAATTTGAGATAACCTTAAAAAGAGATTAATGAAACTTGTCAAGGTTAACACAAATGAATAATATGCTGATGTGTTCACCAATGCTTTTAATGATCAAATATTCAAATATCATGTATTAGCTATTAGGATAATTAACTTTGAGTAGCTTTTCTTAAAATTAATCATATTATTTATAAAACTTGTGTGTCCTAAGTTGTCTAATTTATCACCTTCATTGGACCCTTGTTCTCTTTGGAAGTAAAATCTTTCTACAAGACATTTCTTAGATTTTTTAAAATTTTGATATCTTTATCCTTTGAAAGATTAAAATTTACCTTCGGAAGAAACTAATATCTTAGCAAACAAATATCTACTTATGTTAATTTACCTTCATAAGAAATTTCTGAAATATCTTCTGAAGCTCCAAATCCACTTAAGGACTTGTATGTTTTATAAGAACAAATTTTCTTCCGAATGCAAATTTATCTTTGGAAGTTTTTATACTCTGAGTTCTAAATCTTTTCGGAAGCAAAATTCTCAAAATATTTGAAGTATCTTCCGAAGACAATTTGCCTTCGGAAGCTTTTCTTCAAGAACTTTCAAAGTAAAATAACCTTCGGAAGATTTTTCGACTTCCATGAAAACTACTTTTTGGGCATAAGAAAACTACTTTTTTAGAGGTGGGACCAACTTCCGGATTTCAAAGTTTATCCTCGTTCATTAACTTTGTCTCAGATCCTTTTCACATATAAACCCAACAGTTCCCCCTCTTTTTCACTATTCTCTTTCTCATTATCTTCTTCATTTGCATTTCTTCTCTAACCTAAATTCTCCCAAACCACCTTTGTTCTTCATCTTCCTTCACCCTTAAACTTCTCAAAATGGCCAATCTAAGCCTAAAAAACAACCCTGATTTCTCCATGCAACTTCAGAGGCAACACAACCAGGTTGCTCTGTTAACCTTTGAGAAAGATGATAGTTTCTTAAAGGCTTGTCGTTTTCTAGCTTTATCTAATTACTCCACCTCCTTTACAATTGATCCTACTCTATATGAGGATCATTTGCTTGAATTTTGGAAGACCTGCCAAGAGGTCATTATGTATGGGGAGAAGGCACTGTCTACCACATTGCAGGGGAGGACAATCTACATCACTCCGGCTATCCATCAACAATCATCTTCAGCTGGATGATGAAGAAGGTGAGATGTTCTTTCCAAAATAAGCTATTAATTAGTCCTTTGAGCAAATGGGCTATGTGGTAGATTTCTCTGCAATGACCTTTAGAAAGGGGAATGTCTCATCCTAGTGGAAATACATGTTTCATGTGGTCATCCACAGCTTGTCCAACAAGCATGGAGGGTGGGACCAGATTCCTGAACATCTTTCCTTCATAGGGCATGGAATGGTTCAGGGGGTAAAGTTCAGGTACTCTTAGTTTGTTTAGACAAATTTACTTGCTAAATTGGACTCCTTAGAGTATTACATGTTTCCAAGATATGTTCAATACATTCTCAACTGTGAACTGAATCATAGTTGAGGGAAATAGGTAATATCCTTAAATTGGTGCAGATGAAGCCCAACATCTTAATATCTTGAAGAAGCCAAATGTTTGTTTTTCTAGGGTAAAACAACCCTGGTCCCAAAAATGTTAGAGCTCATTGCCGAAGGTGACAACCTAGCAACACAAGATAGTGTTGAATCCATACCTTCTACTTCTTAACCATAGAAAATGCCTCAAATCACCCACACTTACCAAAGAAGATCCAAACGAACCCCTTCACAAGCTACTGAGGTTGTGCAGGCCCCCATAACACTACCCACATATGAAGAAGTGGAAACTATAGCTCCCACTTCTCCTGAGTAGCAAAGCACTCTCATCACTTCATCTATCAATCCTGAGGATCCTCATGCTCAAACTGATGAGCTGACAAACCCAACAACCATAACCTTTCACTCTAAGTCTCTACACATAGATAATAACCTTTAGGGGAAATTTACCATCCCTAACCTCTAGACTTAAATCATCTGAAACCATGACTTTTATACTGGTGAAGATTTAGTTTTCAATGTGTACCAAGAGAAATAGAAGGTGGAGTTATTAGTGCTTGAAGAAGGAGAAATAGAAGGTGGCTATGTGGTTGATGAACCAATAGCTAGGGAAAGCCCTGTGAAGGTGGAGTTATTAGTGCTTGAGATAGTGGAGAAAGCCAAATCATATGATTTGATGGTCAAGGCCATGTGTTTTTATTAACCATGGTTATGATCCTAATGAGGTATTTGGGATGACCTATGAGAGGATGATAGTAGACGAAGAAAGGCTAAACAAACTATTGGACCCTACATAAGAGATTGAGTATGAAAAGAATCATTCACCCAAAGCTCCAGTGGTTAAATTTTCTTCAAACTCCAACTAGACTGCAACTCCTCAAACACTGTATCCTGATCCCTATAGTATGACTAACAAGGAAATGAAGGAATATTTGTTTTAACAAGGATTCACTAAAAGAAAACTAGGCAACATGAAGCAAATTCCCTAAGGGTTGCTATTCTTAGGATGATTAATGAAAAGATAGAAAGGCTAATGAAACTTGTAGAAGAAATAATCAGTAATATGTCAAGAACCAGAGTTTCTGTACAAGACATCCAGCTCATCCATAGAGATCATGACTCTTTGGGACCAGTTCTACATAAGAATCTAGAGTGGTTTGCCAAGCCCTCTCAATTAAAGCTTCAAGAAGGGTTCACCACTGCTGAGATGATTAAGAGTGTGTCTACTCCCTAGGGCAAGACTGATTAGAAGATAATTTACTAAAAGTATGACAATGACTAGAACATGTTCATGATAAAGAAGATCTCAGGGTTAGTCCAATTCTTCATAGAGTACTCTGCTTTAGTGAACTCCCTGGAGATCCATAACCTAAAAGAACTAGCCAATTTGGAATTGATTAATCATAAGGCTATCTTCAGGGGTTATGAGTTTGAATATATTCTGAGAATGTTCAAAAGAATAGAAAACTTTAAATCTCTCAAGGCTATCTGCATGAGGAAGGATAGATCCTTTGTTAACCCACTTGATAAGAAAAAGACAAAACTATCTGAAGAAGTGGTATTCCTTGACTAGTCAGTGAAGCCAACTGAATCTTTAAAGAGAAAGATGGTAGCTGGAACTCATTCCTCCAAACCAATCTCAAATGTCTGTTATGATGAAAAGACATATGAGTTGGTCATTGAAAGAAGATAGGGAGGAAAAGAAGGTGTTAAGATCAGATTGTTTAGTGGATATGAGGTGAGATTATTAGATGAATCTTATATCCACTACATATACACAAGGCACTTTAGATAGATCAACAACAAGCTGGAAGAAGCAGATATGAACTTCTTTCTTAACTGCATAATGAATCTAACGATGGCATTTGACAGAATCAATGCTAAAAGAGAGCAGAGGAGGAAGAAAACGACTCCTTTACAATTGGGGAATATTGTGAAGCTACAGGTGGATGTGGATGCAGCTCTGTTGATCCATAGAGATAGGTTGTCCACTTTGTCAATATGGTAACCCATTTCGTTAAAGAAGCTGCCCATAGAAGCCATCTACATAATAAGCCAGATGAAGATCCATGTGCTAAATAGAGATAAGATGCCTCAAGTTAATGAGTTTTTCAACATGATAAAGGCCATTCTAGATCCATCCCTGACGTAACCTCTTATCCCTCCTCATGCTACTCAAGAGGTAGTAAAATTTTCACAACCTTATCCACCATCAAACCCTTGAAGGTCATAGGTTGTATAATCCTTAAGGGAGTATTGTTGGACCCTGAAAGTATCATACATGCCAAATTAAGTGGTGGGCTGATGGTTTTTCTGCTAAAAACTCCCTAAGTCCAAGAACCAATGTGGATGAAGAATTTGCATCAACAAAAGAAGACAAGTGTTAGCTACCCACATTTGTATAGGCAGATGACCATGGAATAAATGTTGACAAGTGGTTGTTCTTCAGAATTAACTAATGCGGATAGCCAAACAAATGTTGACATGTACTTTGTACATCCACATTAATTAATGTGGATGTTCAGCAGCAAATGCGCATAAGTGTTTGTTCATCTGCATTTGTTAATGCTGATGACAAAACACCAAGGCTGAAGAAGAAATAGAAATGCTAATGAAGATCACAACATTCACATTAGTCAATACGGATGAACAAAAGAAATGCTAATGAAGACTTTTGTACTTAGACTAGTTGTTTGATGTATATGTCAGGGGTAGTTTAAGAGGCATGTGTTAGTCTATAAATAGAATAGAAAACCTCATATGTGAGGTGACTATGATAGATTTTAGACAATCAGAAAATTTTGACAATGTGTATTGTTACTATTTAATACAAAAACCCTACCTTTCATTATAACTATCTTTCACCTTGATTAATACAAAAAGCATTTATGAGTATTTCTTGCATTCAATGTTCTATGAGTGTTTGATTCCACCTTAAAATCATTGACTCAATCATCATATCCAGTCCTTGTTGATTCACATCAACAAAAAATATCATTCTCACACCCAATCAATATGAGGGAAAACAAATAGTGAAAGGGTTGGTGTGTAACTTCTTGTATTTTTGGTTAACTAAGAGTTAATTTTGTTAAATTCTTGTAAGGGCCATTGTTATATTTATGAACTTATGGGTTATCTATATTTATTTCTTAGTTCTCGTTAAGTTTTAAAATTAAGAAAGTTAATAATTAAAATATTAAATTATACAATAATAGTAATAATAATAGTAATAATAATAAGTTATAATAATAATACTAATAATAATAACTAAAATAATAGTAATAATACTAATAATAATATAAATTTATAAAAACTACCTTCTTAGAAATGTTTAAAAACTTGAAATGATTAAGTTAGGGGGCTTAGTTTTCAATTTTAAAACTTTAAATGAAAGTTTTGTGCATAAAATAACAAAGTGTACACCACAGGGACCGTTTGTGTAAATTTCCAAACCCAAACCCCTCCTCCCTTTCTCAAAACCCCACAAATGCGGTGGGTATTCCAGCGGAGCTCCGACGAGCTCCGGTGGCGTCCAAAATGCCCAAACTATTCGATTTCGAAGCCTAAAACTGGTTCAAATCACTTCGTATTCATGATTTGAACTTAAATGCATGGTTTAGTTGTGTTTAAATCATCAGTTATTACTTGAACCATCCTTTAACTGATACCATTAATCGAATGAGCCGTTCGACCATTAAATCACAATAATAATTCAATTAAATGGTACATCATCAATGTTTAATCAACACTACACTCCTATCATACGAAAATCCGTCTGAAACACATATAAACACCTCGAATCAAACACCATTTCATCGCGACCTGTAAATCATTCGAAAACCTCAATCCAAGGTCTCTAACTTGCAATTAATAGAGGGCTTTTCAACATTGCATCCATTAGAAGCCTTCTGTAGAACGAATTCGAGTGTAATTGTTATTTGCAACCTAACAAGCTATAGCATTAGCCGCGACATATTGTCATCTGTTCTTCCACGATCTGCCTTTGAAACGGGTAATTATATACATGAATATGCCCGAAATTCAATGGGGAATCAAAGCCCCATGTTTGTTACAATAAACGATTGTGATTTAGCCTTCAATTTGGATCAAATAGGAATTAGGGTTCTTGGGTTTAGGAGCTTTCTATTGTGTGTGTTTTTATGATTTAAGAACTAAGTTATACCAAGACCATGACCCTAGTTCACTGGTTAAGACACTTACCTCCTATACATGAGGTCTCGGGTTCGAACCTAGGCAACCTCATGTATTTTTTCATAGGCTTTTAGCCTTAAATTAATTATGGAAAAATTTTTAATAAATAAAAAATGTTTTTGTAAACATTATTATTTATATAGAGCACCAAATAATTTCCTCAAATTTTTCTGCTCTTTATTGATTGAGATTAAGATTGCTCCGAACAAGATGAACACTCCGGTTACATGTCGATACAAACGAAGTGGTTAATTGAGTAGTGTGAGTGGATTGTGTGCGAAATTGACAGTGCAGTTAGCTTTAGGATCTAGATTAGATAATTTGCCCTCATTGACAACATCATAATTTGATCCATTTCAACCTGAAAGGTCAAGTCTTGAATGCGAAATTTCGGTTTCTAACATAAAGGCTCATAACAGCCTGATAATCGAATTAAACATGTTAGTGACTTCGAAAGAAGTTAGGGAACGATTTAGATGAACTAATTTGAAAGGAAAACGACTAATTAATTGAAGGGGTTTGTTGGACCATTTACAACTTGTTTAACCATTTAACATATGAAATGCAGCGGAATATACTACTTTAAACATGTTAAAGTTTCTGAAAATTACCATTATCATGTGAAAACAAAAAGCCCATAGACAAAAGGATCTTTATTATGTGAAAAGCAATCATACAATATGAATAATAACACCCAAAAACATGACATTATCATACCATAATGCTACCTTTCTGGATGCTGTCAAAACCGACCAAAGAGAAGGAAGAAATGAGTCTGAAAAGGGCCAAGACTTCAAGGGTAGAAGTCCTCAAGTGTCCATACCCACAAGCCTCCAAGCAAATATCATGGTTGCTATGATTTCAAGCACCAAAAACGCCCAAAGGCCTGCTGAAAACCGTTTTCAGCCGTGAGAACTTTGGGAGAATAGAGGAAATCCTTTTTCCCTTCTGGCACAAATGAAGGAGCATAACTTTAGTCATGAGAGGACCCAAGAAACGACCAAAAGGAGTTCTAAAACACCTTCTTCAGCTGTGAAAATAGAGAGCATATGGAGTTTTCTCTAGAAGTTCATTTGTGCAAAAATGAGAGACAGATTGGATGTTGAGACTTGCACTCAACCACTATCATAATGAGTGTATCTTTTTCAAGACAAATGGGTAAGGCCATACAACCTAAAGGGGCCGAAAATCTAGATTCAAAACGACATTCCCTCCCATTAGAATTACTTTGTAACACATTAGAAGTGGTGAGGTCATGTTACATATTTAAAAAGGTGTGTACAAGTTATATAACTAAGCCTTTTAGTTAAATAACATAAGTATACATTATAATGTGATTAGTTAATTGATAAGATATATAATTAACCTTTTAATTATATAACTCATACAATCTAAAATAATTAAAACAACTAACACATTAAGATGTTAACATGTTGTATAATAAAACCTTTTGATTATATAACATAAGTACACATATTATTTGTTGTTATTTAACCATTTAAATAACAATGTAAATAATAATAATTAATGAACAAATTATCCATATAATTTTCTCTATCTCTCATTTCTTTAAATTAGAAAATCCATTTTCTAATTAGGTGCATATATTAATTGTATGATCATATCATCAATCAAATATTATTGGTGTTTGCTAAGCTTGTTATTGAGTATGACCTGACTTTGATCATGACGTACTAACCACATCAATAATCTATATGTCTTGGGCATACAGGATCCAATAATCTCCCACTTGCACAAGATTCATACAGGATTGATGCAAGCAGTAAATACCACCTAACAACAGTTTACTACCCTTAATACGCATGACTTAAAAGCCATTCAATAACATCATCCCTTTCAAGTTCCAAACTTGAAATGATTTAGGTGAATCGATCGTCTATCCTTTTGTTACACATGTCCTGTTAAATCCAAAGACACAGAATGATCATTCCTTGTTGATTTAACTTAATCAGGCCCTAGACATCTTGCTCTCAACGAATAAGAGGAACAAATACCATCTTGACCGCATACGTTTCTCACAATCACCTTGTGTCACACCTGAACATAGCCTTATATACTGTTCATTATTTCAGAACAGTGAAGAATTAACTCAAGGTATAACATTTCGTGAATATCAAAACCCAATATGCATCTCAGGTCTGAGGATACTAAATGATATTCTCCTTTACTCAAAATTACTTATGATCAATCAAAGAGATTCTATGTAGTAAAATTTGAGACGCGTGTCAGTCCAATATTTGCATCCCACAAATATCTATGAACCTTGGTAGCAACTAATTGCTCTATATTCATACCTTATGAATATCTACCAATCCATGTTCATAATAGTCTTATATTCATATTTGTTCCCACAAATATGACCGACTATGGACATTTAGAATAATAAACATATTCATGGATGTAAACATGCTAAAAAGGAACATAACTCAAATATATAAAAGAGTTAAATATTACAATTGTTCCATATTTTATATGCTAAACAGATCAATTCCAATCACAAGAATATCGAAGTCCTAAGGCACAAGTATGACCCACATACTTTGCCCTCACAAGGAGCTTCGTGAGTGGATCCGCAATGTTTTGATCTTTATGATCTTTATGAATACATATCTTTACCCTTTTTCAACTCTATCCCTTATGATGTTGAATCTCCGCTAAAGGTGTTTAGTCTTTTGATGAGTACGGGGTTCCTTGATTTGAGCAATCGCACCCATGTAATTACCAAATATTTCTATGGGTCTTGAATGGTAGAGACCACTCCTAGATAAGCAATGGACAAACTTATCCATGCAGCTTCCCAACCTGCCAATGAAGCGGCTATGTATTCGGATTTCGTAGTGAACAATGCTACCGTGTCCTGCTTTGAACCTTTCAAGGACACTTCTCCTCCATTCATAATGGAAGTATACCCCGATTGTGATCGAGAATCATCTCGATCAGTTTTGGAATCCTGCATCCGTGTAATCCTTTACAACAACTTCCTCTTCAACAGATCCGTATATTAGAAACATATCCTTAGTCCTACTAAGGTATTTCAATATACTTTTAACAGCCATCCAATGGTTATTTCTATTCGTACCTACTTTGTTATACTTAATAAGCATGACTCGTCCAGACTAGTGCATATTGTCACCCAAATGATGGATCCTATAGTAGATACGTATGGGATATCCTTCGTATGATTTTGCTCATCCTATGAGCTTCGACATTGAGACGTAGTCAACATTGTCCCTCTTTGAATTGGTACCATACCTTTCTAAGAGTTTTCCATCTTGAACCTTTTCAAGATTTTATCAATATATGCACTTTGGTTTAACCCTATCAACCACCTTGATTTTATCAATATATGCACTTTGATTTTATCAAATTATTAGGTTTGGGCCTGTTCTCATCAACAGATGGTGAACTAATAGGTTTGTTGGAAACAACAGCCTGAGAGGAAGAAGATGGTGAAGAAGAGGAATCCTTTGGCTTGGACCTCCTTTTCTGTGGTTTCAACATAGGAACATCTAATTGGTTAACTCTTCCCAATAGATGTTGAACAATCATAACCAGCTGTGTCTGATTTTGTGATAAAGCTTTCAGCTCTCCAGACACATTAGCATTGGAGTTTGATAAGTTCCTATGTTGCACCTTCTTCTTTTGAGCAATCTCGGCTGTTACCTGTTTAACCCCTTCCTTTTTGGATTTCTTTTTGGACTTAAGGGTTACAGGATTTGATGTTACTGGTACAAATGTGGCTTCAAACTCAGTTTTCATTTTAACCATTTTCTCTTTAATTTCCTCTTTATGTTTGAGTTTGGATCCTCTTTTGTACCAACAATCATCTGTAAGATGATTGAACAAACCACATATTTCACATGGTTTCTTCTTCATCTTATGTTGATCATCAACTAAAGAGAATGAAACTACTGAAGACTTGTTCTTCAGCACTTTGGAAGCACTATTTGCTTTCTTGACTTCCTCTTTAGTAGTCTTCAAACCCTTTCTACTGACAGTTTTCTTCTCTTCAATGCTGACAGTAGTTGGAGTTTGAACTTCAGGGGTTAAATCTTGCTCTCCAGTCCTTTTAGGACTTCCAGAAATAACTCCTAAGTTGATCAACTCTTTGATCATGTGAGTGTCAGTATTTGAACCATCAAGATCAGCTGATAGGTTCAACGAGGGAATAATACTAACTTCAACTTTTGATGGTGCTGTATCAGAAAGTGAATCACATGATGAGGTGGATTGGTTATTGCTTTCTCTATCAGATTTCACTTCTGCTTTTGAAGCAAAATCTGTAAGAGGAGCAGTGTGATTATAACCAATGCCAAACTTCACATCGGAAGCTGATTGCTTACTAAGAAGCATTTCAAAACCTTTGCATGATTGTACCCATCGATCACACTCTACTTGGGTGACTGCAAGGGTTTCTTTGAGGTCTTTGTACTTTTCTAAAAGTGCCTCTTCCCTAGCCTTATCATCAGTGATTTGGCATTTAAGTTTATAAATCTCATCATTTTTCTCTTTAAGCATAGACTCAAACTCAGCTTTTCTTTTGGAAATGATCTTTTCTAGCTCTATGTTCTTATTAATTAAAGCTATATTTGCTTCTCTAATAGAGGCAAATGCTGATATGCATGTTTCAGAACATAATTTTGCCTTAGCCTCAGAGGATACCTGTGATACCTGTGATGAATAGGCATTTGAGGATGATCCATCTGCAGACTCCAGAGCCATAAGTGCCAGATTCCCAAAAGGACTGTCACCACCATGTTGACCAGCACCTGTGAACAGTTGTTCATGACCAGACATGTCATCTGGTAAACTGCTCCAGTCAACAACTCCAAGGGTGAAGAAGCTATGTTGTTGAGGTTGAGGAGGTTGATGAGATTGTGATGGTTGAGGCTCAGGAAGAGCATGTGGTTGTTGAGCAATGGGTGCTTGAACCTGACTGGTTTGTGGCATGTAATAACAAGGGTAAGGATATGGCATTGGACCCTGAGGAACAAAATATGCAGGAGATTGTGGTTGAGAATGATGACCAGAATTGACAGGATGTTGCCCTCTGTGTTGTTGACTATTGCCAGAGAAGGTCACAAAGGGTGCAGAAGAATTATATCCAGATGATCTACATTCTCTAGCAAAGTGTCCAAGCCTATGGCATTTGTGACACCTCAACTTACTCTTGTCAAAACCAACTTTGGTTTTGCCAGAGAGTCCTGGGAACTTTCTTCCAGTTCTTTTGTAGAACTTCTGAGATCTGATATTTATCAAGGCCATTTGGCTCAAAATATCCATCTCTTCTAAGTCATCATCAGCAATCCCCTTGAGATCATCCATGATGAAGCATAGATTGTCATTATTACACCCAGTAAACTGACTATCAACACTCACAAATGCAGAATCAGAAGTGTTTGAAGAGAAATCAATATGCTTATCATACTAGCATTCAGATGAAGCATATTCTGACTCATGACCAACCAAGGCAGTGTTGCCTGGTACAAAGTCTTAAGTGAGCTTACCAGATGAAGCCAGTTTCCTTTTCTGCTCTATCTCTCTTTCGAATGTAAGCAGTTTCCCATGAAGTTGGGTGAGAGATAGACTATCCAGATTTGCACTGGAGCGTAGGACAATTGTATGTGTCCCATCTCTCAGGCAGTGATCTGAGGAATCTGTGGTTCATTTGGCTTTTGGTATATTCATGTTTAACCATTTTCAACTCAGAGATTAAACATGAAAACCGCTCAAACTGCTGAGTCAGAGTCTCACCCTTTCTATGAGCAAAAGTCTCATACTGTTGGGCGAGGATTTCCCTGTTGTTTGCTAAGACCTCATCACTGCCACCAAATTGTTCTTTCAGTGCATTCCAAAGGTCATGAGCAGTTTCATGATGCATAAGCCCGAAATAGATTTCATTAGGCAGTGCCATGGCCAGAATTCCATGGGCTTTAGCTTCAATCTCAAACAACTTCTTGTCCTTATCAGAGTATTGTTCCTTCTTCTTCGGAATCAACTAATTTGTTTCCGGATGATTCACCATTGGCTTATGTGGTCCATGTACCATGGATGTCCAACAACCTGAACTATTGACAGACAGGTGATGGAGCATTCTTCGTTGCCAAATGTTATACTCATTCCTAACTAGCATCGGAGGCTTGGTTGAGGAACCAGTATTGTGTGGATCATTAGAAGGTGTAGTCATTTTTGAAAATTCAGACAAATTCAAGATAAGCAAAACAAATTTAGCTCAAAACCACTAAGAACCTCAATTAAAATAGCCAAAAGCGATAGAACTTCAATCTCTATAACAGATTCGTGCGAATTTGCTAGTTCGATTAAACTTAGAGCAAATGAGCAGTTTCAATGATCAATTGTTAGATCGATCAATGATTAACCTGCTCTGATACCATTTGATAGGATCTCAGCATCTAGTTTGATCAATTCGAATGATTTCAGCAGCGGAATAGAGTACCAACTAGTACAATTCGAGCAAGAATACCAAAGATATAGCAATGAACAGAATTAGTTATAGAGAGAGAAAGTTTCTGCAAAAGGAATATTTCATTCAATCACACGCTTTGGCATGGCTTTCGCAAAATTACAATTTAGGTCATTCTTCCTTATATAAGGAAAGATGACGTAGGCTGATGTCACTTGATAGTGACATCTAACCGTTATTTAACAAACTACTGAAACACTAAAACTACTGAAGATGTCAAGCAGATGACATCTTCTTACAAGAAGCTAAGTGTTTACTTATTACAAAACTACTGATAAGAAACTATTGAAACTACAACGACTCAAGAACAAGCTCTTCAGTCGTTTTACAAAACTACTGAAAGTAAAAACATAAAACTACTGATAAACAAAACTGCTAAAGAAGTACTCTTCAACTATTGTGACAAACTACTGAAACTTCAGCACTTGGTCTTCAGACTTGAACTTCAGACGTTTCATCAGCTGATGACTTCAGTAGATGTCATCAGCTGATGTCTTCAGTCTTTGTCTTCAGACTTTGTACATCAGTTGTTGATCTTCAGCACTTGTGGACTCTTCAGCTGTTGAACTTCAGTACTTTGGTCTTCAGCTTCAGCACTTGTATTCTTCAGCTGTTGACCTTCAGTACTTTGGTCTTCAGCTTCAGCACTTGTGTTCTTCAGCTGTTGGACTTCAGCACTTAGTCTTCAGCTTCAGCACTTGTGTTCTTCAGCTGTTGAGCTTCACCACTTTAGTCTTCAGCTGTTGAAGTCTTCAGTACTTGATCTTCAGCTGATGAAGCCTTCAGCAGTTGTTGTGATATCATGTGGGACTTAAAGGTTTTCTGATCTTGGCTCCTTGGTTCTTTTTGTCCAACAGGAATACTATTTCCAAATAGTAGTATGTCATCAACATACAATTCCAAAAAATGTAACTTTATATACACAACCTTCTCGATGCTCGTTTCAATCCACAGATTGATCACTTTAACTTATATACTTTATTAGGATGTCATGGATCGACAAAACCGTCAAGCTGAACTATATGGATAGTCTCTTTGAGATGTTCATTAAGAAAAGCGGTTTTGACATCCATATGCCAAAACTCATATTCAGAATATGCAGTTCTGGCACATAATATCCTAATCGACTTTAGCATTGCCACGGGTATAATCAACCAATTGAGTTTGATGGAAACCTTATGCTATAAGTATTGACTTATAAGTATTCAAGTCACCCTGTATATCTGTTTTCATCTTGAAAACCCACTTGTATCCAACCGGTTTGGAGTTAAGTGGAGGGTCAACCAATTCCCAAACTTGGTTGTTATACATGGATTGCATATTTACGTTCATGGCTTCTAGCCATTTGTCCCAATCCAAATTGGACATAGCATCTTGGTATATGGTTAGCCTACAGGGGTCAACCACATAGCATCCATTCTTGGAATATCCATATCTCTTAGATGGAGTACTAACTCTACCAGATTTGTGAACGTTTTCTGTGTATTGTTCAACCTCTTGATTATCATCAACAACCTCTTGTTGATAGCTAGTGTCAACCATAAGGGTATCGGTTTGTCGATCTTGATCCTTAACAAGTTCCATAGTTCTATATATCATTCCTTCTATAAGGAACTCGGTTTCCAAGAACTTAGCCTTTGAAGCAATAAATACTTTTGCGCTGTTGACTCGAAGAAATAGTATCCTATACAGTCTCTAGGATATTCAACTAATCTACACTTTCTTGGTCCGGGTCATATTCATAATATGAGCCTTAAAGAGCAATGCGAAAACCCAAAATGATAAAGATGGTAAGCCCATAGCCATAATAAATTGAACCATATCCAAATAGGGTTTAGTTTCTCCTTTATCAGAATGAAGAACATAGATAGTTATGCAGAGTTGATTTTTACTTCATTATTGAAGATTTTGAACATTTCAAAAGCTTCATACTTATATGTCATCAAGTGCACACAATAATAGCGACTGTAATCGTCGGTAAAAATAATGAAGTATCTTAAACCAATCTTTGTCATTGTCTTAAAGGGACCACATACATCCAAATGTATCATTCTAATAAGTCTTTTGGTTCACACTTATCAAATGTAACATTTTCATTTGTTTCGAAAAGACCATTCTTTTGAAGTGTTTGAATCCAATTCTTGTTTATGTGACCAAGATGACAACGTCAAAGATAATAATAACTTAAACCCATTTTAAGTTTCTTGGAGCTAATGTGTATAATGAGTTATTATAGGACGAATTATCATGAACCAATTCATGGATATCATTAAAAAGGCATATCCTTAAAATGAAATACATCATCCATAAAACTTAATACCATTATTTACAAACTTTAAATCATGATCATATTGTTTTAATAGGAAACATTAATTATGTTCCTAGTCAAACTAGGTGCATACAAAATGTTTGAGAACAACTTCCAAACCATTTGAAAGTCTCAAAATAGAGTTTCCCCCTCTTGAAGCGCACATTTCTATTGAACCCCTTTGCAACAATTGCAAGTATGAGTCTCACATCCGGTATCCAATACCCATGTGTTTGAAGAAATGATATTTAATACAATGTGTGAATCATGGAAATTGTATTTGAGGATTGCCCAACATCCCTCTTGTATTTCAACTCCTTGAGATAGGAGGGACAATTCCTTTTCATCGTCCTATCTCTCCATACTCAAAGAGTGGATCGTTCTCGGTTACCTTAGGCTTCATAAGCTTAGGTTTTTCGAGGTTTCGCTTTAACCTTTTCTTTGATGTATTCCTTTCCTTTGGCAATAAATGCCTTAGGATCGACATTGGCCATTTCTTATAGCCTCCCTCATTGATCGAAAGAATAGGTAGAACCTCTCTACCCATCCCTTCCTCGGTTGCTTTGAGCATTGCGTGAAGTTCACCGATGCTCTTGTCCCACCCATTCATATTATAGTTTATTATGAATGTCTCAAACCTTTAGTTAGGCAATCAAGGATCAAATCCTTGGCCTAATACTTTGACACAGGATAGTTAAGCATCTTGAGGCTATCAACGTGGCTTTTCATCTTTAGAATATATAAGATGATATCGATTGGGTTTCTTCCATGTGACATGCATAAAGTGCTCGAACTGTTTCGAAGCAATCTACTAAAGTTTGTCGAAGGAACATTTCCTTCAACTAGATTATCATGTCATATGCCCCATGATGCTCCAAACCCTTTTGGAGTTCGGGAATCATATTCCCAACATGAGGTAGGATACTTTCATAGAATCCTTAGTGTGCCTAAGCCAATCGTCAAAAAGCCTTAACATCAACAACGTTGGTTGGTGAGGTATGGGATCGTCAAGGACATAGGCTTTTACTCATTCTTGAGAACGATTCTCAAGTTTCGAAATTGAGTCCATAAGGTAATTATGGTTAGGACGATCCCTCTCGAGAATAGATCTCAGTGATAGGGAAGGGACGATCGGGGTGGTAGCGTTATAGTTAGCGGTCATCACTACAATAATTGACAAAGTTCATTTTAGTATTTCTGATAAATTTATTTTAATCGTTAATACCCTTAAATGTCTCATAGACAATTAACAATTAAAATCTATAATCCAACGTTACATTTAAATGATGGTTAGGTGACCTTTGTCCCGTTATTTAAATTAACAAGGTAGTCAACACTTGACAATTGCAACCTATTACAACTTCTAGTCTTATGGGATCGGTTAAACATCATATGTTTAGTCGGCATGTTTAATCCCATCAACCCCATTGTACGCCATGCTTCGGTGACCCTAATCACATGGTTTCCAATTCAAGTCATCCTACTTACACACACGTGTGAGTTTTCACATACAAGCGGTTAGGTGACCTTTATCTCACAAGTACGTTAGACTCACCTCAAAGATACAAGTTCCCTACAAGTGGTTAGGTGACCTTTATCCCACAAATAGTTCCCAAATGATTCGAGTGTCGTGAAAAAGGATAGTGATAGACTTGTTACCAAGGTATTTAAGTTTCCATTAATTCTAGACTTTGAAAACTCTATGTACCTTGTAATTGCATGCTTACAAATACTTGGTACCCTATGGTTCTTTTAATAAAACCCATTTTATTATGAAATCATTAATCCTTTTAATAACCATTTATTAACACTTAATGATTAAGATCCATTTATATATTAGCTTGTTAAGATCATTTTCATTAAGATTGTTTATCATATCCAAATATCACAAAATCATTCATAAAATCACAATCAAACAAGCATAATATAAAAACCACATGTGCATAACCATAGCTACTATTGTGACCACACTTGTTTGCCATCACAAGTGTGGTCATTAGGTCTTTCCTAAGGGTTATCAACAACACAAAATTGAGATCACAATGGATCTCCCATTTGATGTCGCATCCGTATGCTTCAAGTCCACTTTGTGTCTTCCTTTTGTGCTTCCTTCTCGAGCATCTTCTTTTACATAATATATATCCTAATACATATTTTCTAGTAAATGAGAAATACTCCTAATCTATTTTTACATCCCAATGAATAAATAGATAAATTACAAGCACAAAACTTACAACCCAATTGAACAAAATAACCAAAACAAACATGCAACCAAACCAAAACGACACAAGGTCTAAGCTAGGTTATGCACCATCAAATGAACAATCAAAAACATCATTCAACAAACCCCAAATTTTCAGCTAACATAAACTGAAAATTAGGGTTTGTTTGTCCAAACAAACAATAACCAAAATATATCAACCAATTGACATTCCTATCTTTCAAAGTTTAATCATAAGCATGAAGATATAACTTTGAAAGACATGGGGTTTATTAAATCAACCAAAATCAGCCTCTAATGAGTTTATAAGCATACTTTAAAACCATTTTACAAGGATAATGATGCTAGTATCCACATAACCGGCTCTAGATGCCATTGAAGGGGTTTGTTGGTCCATTTACAACTTGTTTAACCATTTAAACATATGAAACGCAGCGGAATATACTACTTTAAACATGTTATAGTTTCTGAAAATTACCATTATCATGTGAAAACAACAAACCCATAGACAAAAGGATCTTTATTATGTGAAAAACAAGCACACAATATGAACAAGAACACCCAAAAACATGACATTATCATACCATAATACTACCTTTCTGGATGCTGTCAAAAACGACCAAAGAGAACGCAGAAATGAGTCTGAAAAGGGCCAAGTCTTCAAGGTAGAAGTCCTCAAGTGTCCATACCCACAAGCCTCTAAGCAAACATCATGGTTGCTAGGATTTCAAGCACCAAAAACGCCCAAAGGCCTGCTGAAAACCGTTTTCAGCCGTGAGAACTTGGGAGAAGAGAGGAAATCCTTTTTCCTTTCTTGCACAAATGAAGGAGCATAACTTGAGTCACGAGAGGACCCAAGAAACAATCAAAAGGAGTTCTAAAACACCTTCTTCAGCTGTGAAAATAGAGAGCATATGGAGTTTTCTCTAGAAGTTCATTTGTGAAAAAATGAGAGAGAGATTGGATGTAGAGACTTGCACTCAACCACTATCATAATGAGTGTACCTTTTTCAAGACAAATGGGGAATGCCATACAACCTAAAAGGGCCGAAAATATGGATTCAAAACCACATTCCCTCCCATTTGAATTACTTTGTAACACATTAGAAGTGGTGAGGTAATGCTACATATTTAAAACGGTGTGTACAAGTTATATAACTAAGCCTTTTAGTTAAATAACATATGTATACATTATAATGTGATTAGTTAATTGATAAGATATATAATTAACCTTTTAATTATATAACTCATACAATCTAAAATAATTAAAACAACTAACACATAAAGATATTAACATGTTATATAATAAAACCCTTTTGATTATATAACATAAGTAAACATATTATTTGTTGTTATTTAACCATTTAAATAACAATGTAAATAATAATAATTCATGAACAAATTATCCATATAATTTCTTTTAACTCTCATTTCTTTAAATCAGAAAACCCATTTTCTAATTAGATACATATATTTAATTGCATGATCATATCATCAATCAAATATTTGTTGGTGTTTGCTAAGCTTGTTATTGGGTATGACCCGACTTGGATCGTGACGTACTAACCACATCAATGTTCTACGTTTCTTGGGCATATAGGATCCAACATTAATGAATGGAAATGTCTCCGTTTGTTGGCCGGCGACTTGGCCAAAAATACAGGTAAATAAGGGAGTGGGGGTTTAGGTTTAATTATTTAAATATTTGGTCCCTCAACTTTAAATTTCTATTATTTTATGCATAAACATGCATTTAAAGTTTATAAAATGGCAAAAGCAAACCCCCAAACTTAATTAGATTTTGTGTTTTAAAAATTATTTATTTTTATAACCCTTATAAGTTATTGTTATAAGTAATCTTATTATTACAAATATTATTATCATTATCATTATCATTAACATAAGCTTTGTTATTATTATTGTTATAGTTAGTATTATTATTAATCTTACTAATATATTATCATTATTGGTATTATTATTAGTGATATTTTTAATATCCCACAATTATTAGCTCTCATACATTACAAGTTAGTACAACTAAGAGAAAAATAAACATAAATCACCCATAATTTTCATGTTTGACAACTATGGTCCTTATAAGGATAAACTTTGATGACATTATAATAACGGAAGAATACAAGATGTTACATTCTCCCCAACTTAAAAGAATTTCGTCCTGAAATTAAGAAGGAAACTATATGAATAAAAACGAGTATTTCTTCTTCATGTGCTCCTCACGTTTCCAAGTAAATTCAGCGTCACGTTAATTCTTCCAACAAAACTTGACAACTGGGGTAATTGTGGTTCTTGTCTTCTTCATAATGTGGTCCATAATCTCAATGGGTTTATCAACAAAATGCAATGACTCGTCGATCTAGATGTCTTCCAACGGAACAAGGAGACTTTTGTTAGCAAGCACTTTCTCAAATTTGAGATGTGGAACACAAGATGAACTCCACTAAGGTTGGAACGTAGTTCCAGTTTATAATTCACTTTCCAATCCTTTTCAGGATTTTGAATGGTCCTACAAATCTCGGAGCCAGATTACCCTTCTTTCCAAAGCGAACAACACTTTTCCACAGTGAAACCTTAAGAAGAACCATCTCCCTAACTTTGAATTCCAATGCCTTACGTCACTTATCAACATAGCTCTTGTGTTGACTTCTTGCCACTTCAAGGCTCTTGTGGATTATAGAGATTTTATTAGTCGTTTCTTGTATAAGTTTGGGACTAGTGATGAAGTTTTCACCAATGCAGGTCCAACAGATCGGAGAATGACATATACGACCATAAAGTGCTTCGAATGGTGCTATCTTGATACTCGAGTGATAACTATTGTTTAACAAAAATTCCGCGAGTGATAGATGCGCATCCCAATCACCACCAAAGTCAAGGACACAAAGGTGTAGCATCCTCCAAGGTTTGAATTGTTCGCTAGGTTTAACCATCAGTTTGATGATGGTAAGTCGTGCTTATATCCAATTGAGTGTCCAAGAGTTCTTGCATAGACGACCAAAAGTGCGAAGTGAAATGAGAATCTCGGTCAGGTATGATGTGCAAAGTTACCCCATGACAACTTACAATTTCATCAACGTATATGCAAGCCAACCTCGATGTCTTGTAAGAGTCACGTATGGGTATAAAATGTTCCGATTTAGTCAATCGGTCAATGATCACCCATATGCTATTATGACCACGAGAGGTTCATGGTAGCTTGGTTATGAAGTCCATGGATATATGTTCCCACTTCCACATTGGAATCTTGGGTTGCTCAAGTAATCCACTTGGATGTTGATGTTCGGCTTCAACCTTCGTACACGTGAGGCACTTAGCTACATAAGTTGCTATATCTTTCTTCATTCCAGGCCACCAATATTGACCACGCAGGTCCATGTACATCTTATCGAACCTAGGATGAATAGAATAACAAGTTTGATGAGCCTCGTTCATGATAAATGTACGAAGATTATCGCGATTTGGAATCCAAATTTGATTCATGAAGTACATCAACCCATTGGGTTTCGTTTCCAATTGGGATAGAAGATTATGCTCGAGTTCATCCTTCATTCTTCCTTCTTGTTGAACCATTTGTTGAGCCTCCAAGATACTATACTCGATGTCACTATCTATTCTCAAGTTTTGTAGCAGTACGGTAGTCTGGTTGACATCTAGTTGGATCTCAGTATCGAACTCTCCTAAAGTGTCGAATATCGTCGATCGCGAATTTCTTGGAACGAGATCATCTTGTTATGAACCTTTTGCATATCACTCTCTTAATCACTAATCAATTCCACCTAACGACGTTGTCTCATATTGAGATCTTTTTTTTAAAACATGTTGAAGGCTTTTGTGATTACAGTAGACTATGCATTGTGTACCATAAAGGTAGTGTCTCCAAATCTTCAAAGCAAAAACAATAGCACCAACCTTGAGATAGTGTGTTGTGTAATTCACCTCATGGACCTTCAGTTTCTCGATGCATAAGCAATGACCTTTCCTCATTGCATGAGAACATAACCAAGGCCTTATTTAGATGCATCACAATACACGGTGAAATAGCCGTTTCCATTGGGTAGGGTCGAGATAGGAGCATTGCACAACTTGTTATTTAATACTCAAAAGCTTCTTCTTTCTCGGACCCCCACTCGAATAGTTTATTCTTTTGTGTCAAAGAAGTGAGCGACTTTGCGATTCTTGAAAAGTTGGCAATGAATCGCCGATAATATCCAGCAAGACCAAGGAAAGAACGAACTTTCGTTGGAGTTGTGGGAACACACCAATTCTTAACGGCTTCCACCTTTACAGTGTCAACATGAATTCCTTAGCTATTCACCATGTGTCCTAGAATTTGAAATTCCTTGAGCCAAAATTCACATTTCGAGAATTTCCCGTACAATTATTCTTCCTCCAACAACTCAAGTTATACCGAACGCAGTCTTTGGGATATCATCATCGTGAACTCGTAATTGATGATATCTAGAACGTAGATCAATTTTCGAGAATATAGAAACTCCTTGATGTTGATCAAACAAGGCATCGATTCTAGGAAGAGGGTAACGATTCTTGATGGTAAGCTTGTTAAGCTCACTATAGTCGATGCACATACGAAACAATCCATCTTTCTTCTTCACGAATACAATAAGTGCACCCCAAGGCAAAGAGCTAGGACGAATGAAGCCCTACTCTCATAGTTCTTGAAGTTAACTGTAGAGTTCTTGCATTTCCGATGGTTCAAGTCGATATGGTGACTTAGCCACGGGGTTTGCTACCACAATCAAATAGATTTTAAACTCGACTACATGCACGGGAGGTAAACAACTAACGTCATCGGGAAATACTTCCGGAAAGTCTCGTACAATCGCCACATCATTAATATCTTTCCCTTTGACGTTCGTGTTGATCACGTAAGCCAAGAAAGGCATATAGTTCTTGTTTAAGCACTTTCGGACTTGGGTACAAGGCATGAGTTTAAGTCCTTTGGAGGATTATTCACCATACACTTTCAATGTATCCCCAAAAGGTAACGGTATATGAATGCACTTCTTGAAACAAATTATCTCAGCATGGTGTTTGGCTAACTAATCCATACCAATGATGATGTCAAAGCTTCCAAGTTTCATAGGAATAAGACCGATAAGGAAATCATGTGCGTTGAGACTCAAAATACAATCATGGATAACAATATCAATGGTGATCGGTTCTCCATGAGCGACTTCAACGGTGAGAGGTCTTTCTAGTTTTGTAGGTGCCCTAGCAAGAATGGGTTCAAACTCTAACGAAACAAAACTCTTATCGGCTCTAGACTCAAATAGAACATACGTATAAGTATTATTAATAAGGAACATACCTATTCAATGTTAAAGGCTTTTAAAGATATAGGTAAAGCATGAAAGCGACTTTGATCATAATAGTTAAGGTTGAATTAAAATATCGTTCACCATATCATTGTTTGCTTGTGCTTGGTTTGCATTGATGTTGAAAGCACATCCTTGGGCTTGTGGAACATTACCTACAAGACGAGGGCATTATGGGCGAAAATAACCAGGTTCCCCACAGTTGTAGCAAACACAGTTCATGACCATCGCAGCGTTATTAGGTGCTTGGTAACAAGTCCCACCAAGTGACCATATTTACCGCATAAGGTATAGATGCAGCATGGTTGGTTTCCCGGATGATGGTACGTACAAGTGTTGCACATAGGTTGCAGACCAACATAGGCCCTAGCCCTAGGCACTTGTGCCGCAGGTGTAGCCACAGGTACAAGTTGTATTTGAGGTTGTTTGGTGCGGCCACAACATAGTTACGCGCCTGTGTGAACTCGTGCTTCTTGTTGTTGTTGTAAGACGATTCGGCTTTGGTCTCCTTAACAACCTCGTAGCCATCTTTTCAACCGTCTTTGCACTCTTCACAGACATGGTGTCGGCTCGTATACGATTCTCGGTGAGTTGAGCGGTAATAGTGATCACTTCCTCCAAGGTTATGGGTCGGCTTCCCACCACAGCATCTTGAATTTGGGGTGGTACACCCTTGATGAACTTCTCAATGTTGCGAGGGACATTGTCGACCATATGGGCAGCAGTATACTCAACTCATGATGCCTAGTTGAGTCGGCCAAATGGTCACCACCATCTTGCTTCAAGTTCTAGAATTCGTCCTCCAGATTTTGTAGTTCACTCCATGGGTAGAACTTCGTGATGGCGATGTTCTTGAACTCACCCCAAGAGAATGCCAAAACAACATCTGGTCCTCGATTTCTCTTCTCGAGATACCACGAGGTAAGTGCCCTCTGTTGGAACATACTAGTGGCATAACAAACTTTGAGTGCCTCAGGACACTTACAATTGATGAAGGTATTCTTAATGCTCTCGAACCACTCAAGAAGACTAGTCGCTCCTTCCTTGCCACTATAACTAGTGGGCTTGCAAGAACTAAAGTGATTGAAGGTACAAATTTGGTTGTCGCACCCTTGGTTAGCACTATTCTCTCCTTGACCATTTCCAGCATTGCTAGAATTGGTCATTAAAGTGCTATTGAGTTCAGCAACCATGGTCGGGATGACGACAACCATTTGCTGGGCAATCATGGCGGCTAGCTTACGATCGGACTTCCACGCTTTCCATGATGACGAGACATGCTCGAATATACAAAATGAGTTAGACATGGGCGAGAGAATAACAAGGATTATAATTTAAACAAGGATAGGTCCAAAGTTGTAAGCACATGGAATGGTTCCATTTGGTAACGCATTACCATTTGGAAACATTGACACATCAAGGTAAATTGACCCATTTGCCTTAGGAATTTGTGTATGTTGAGCATAGTTTTTCACTAATCTTAGAAATCCCCAGGTAAGCATGACCAGTCCTGTGGATTTATGAAAAATGATTGCCTTAGCCCAAAAGCCTTTTGACTTGAAAACCAGGATACAGTGTCTATGATCGACATAAATTTCTTAGGTTCATGAAATCAAAACCATGATGCTATTTTCATAGATTAGAGTCATAGAGTCTAAGGAATTAAACGCAAGATAATAAGTGTTGATTCCACATGTCGTCAAGAATAAGTTTAGGAAAGTATCATTTGTCGAGGAATGGCATAGCATTACATCGCATGAAAACAATGTATTTTTACAAGACTATAAATATTATTGTATGAGGCTCATGCATAAACTGTAGTCTAGGCCACCATTTCTAATAACCTAAATCGCTATAGTTATGGGCTCTGATACTAATCTGTCACATCCAAACCTTGACGGCGAAATTACCGAGATGTGAGGTTTAAGAATGTTCACTACCACATAACACTAAATTTAAATGTAAAAAATTAAATTATAAGTTTCAAATGAAATAAAAACATATGTCTCAAACATGAAATAGTTCCCAAACTAAACAAAGCATAACATAGTTATTTCATTCATTTAACTAGGTCCAAATCCTCGTCTGCAAGTAGTTTATCGAGACTGCCCTCAACTTATCATCCTGAATGTTTGCTCTGGGGCAGCCTTGATTGCAGTGTCCATGAGTCTTGCAGACCCAAAAGAGTAACATTCTCCCCTTAACTTCCTTTTCCTCTCTCTCTCCTCCTCCTCCATCTCCTTAGATGTCATCATTCTTTTCCATTTGTCACTCACAGACCTTTGTGACTCAAGGTGGAGAGAGCTTTGGCCTTTATTGCTTGATGTAGCTTCTGAGCTTTGGCCAGAGATAGGTTGAGAAGCACCTTCACCAGTAGGTGTCTCAATAAGTGTATGGATCATTGCAGTAGTTGATGTTGATGGGACTGGGCTCTCATATTCTGCCACTAGGCCTTCAGTCAAGGTTTCTCCTATAAAACTAATCTTAGGGTCTGCCTTAACATCCAATTGACCGATGGCATAGCCTGATTGCCTTAGTCTTCTTCTAAAGCGGAACTCTACAATGATCCTATCTTGGATTCTTTAAGCCATTCTGTCAGCTTGTCTTGATTGGCTTGGATTGACAAGTGCATTGTGACTAAATCTAGACTTTCATAGAAGTTCAAGGTGTGAAAGTTGAAGATCTCTTGTTGCCCTTGAACTCTAAGAAGGATAAGGGCTTTTCTCTTGCTGTCTTACCTCCACCCAATTATATGATTGGAAGATGGTGAAGATGACATAGCCCTTGGTATCCCTTCCTCATACAAACTCTGTATTAAGGAGTCTATTGAGTCCATATCAATATGAACTTGAGGAAGTTGTTGAGTAGGTACAATTGCAAGTGAGGATGGTGAGTCCTCAATGTCCATACTCGCAGAAGAACTCCCAGGTTCTGTGACAGTGTGAAGACTTTCTCCCCCTTTTGTTAGCATCACCCACTTGCATAGGTGATCTTGGAGTTAGGTCAATCACCTACATAGGTTCTTGTGTTCCTGGTTTAGCTCCTCTTAAAGATGTCCCAGTTAGTTGTTCCTTAAGATATGAAATATCAATTGCTGATCATTGACCCTGTTTTGCAAGGTAGTCACCTGAGATTCATGGTGACTAACTTGGAGAATAAATAGGTGCATGTTGTAGCCTTTTGTTGCACCTTTAGTCTTAGATTCCCCTCATCTTCATGAGAAGAATCATTAGGAGATGTGATAATTAGAGCAGAATCATCCATCTCATCACCAGCTTCAGGTTCTTGGCTATTGGTTTTCGTCTGCTCACTAACAGCCTCAGTTGAGAAGTTAGCAGGCCGAGTTGCCATGGTTGAGGTCTTAATGATGTAATCATTTTCAAAAGTGAGAGCCTCCTCCATATGGACATCTTGAACATGTTCAAAAGTGTCCACCTCAGTTATAGGTGACTGATGTGGGATAGAAATAGGAGACTCAGGAGGATTCATCTCTCTTTGAATAGGGTAAAGAAGAGAGAATCACGATACTCACTGTAACCTATATCTTCATCAGTATAGAAGTCAAGGTTGGGAAGTGGTTAGTTGAGATCTAAATGCTGAGGATAGTAACTATCCCCTAAAGGTTGATACCTGAGTGTTGAGACTCAGAATGATGGCTTAAGGTAGTTTTGGGTTATGAGCTCATCAGGCTGAGTATGAGGAACCTCAGCACTAATCATAGAAGTAATGGGAGTGGTTTGCTCCTCAGGAGAAGTAAGAGCTCGAGTGTCTACTTCTTCCTGTGTGGGTAAGTATATGGGGGCCTCCACAGACTGAATAGTCTGAGTAAGGGTTCGTTAGTGTTTTTTTGTAGGTAAGGGTGATTTGTGGCTGTTGAGGTGATTGGGAAGTAGAAGGTGTGGGTTCAACACTAGCTGGTGTTGCTAAGTTGTCACCTTAAGCAATGGGCTCTAACATTTTTGAGACTAGGGTTGTTTCTACCCCAGAGAAGCCAGCAATGGGCTTTCTCAGTATTTTGAAGATGTCAGGCTTCCTTTGTCCCAGTTTAAGAATATTACCATTTCCCCTTAATTGTGAGCCCTGTTCACACTTAAGAACGTATTGAACATATCAAGGAACATGCAATATTCTAAGGAGTCCAAGTTTGCAAATAAGTTACTGTAAACAACTAAGAGTACCTGAAATTGGCTCCTTGAACCATCCCATGAACAATGAAGGAGAGGTCCTCAGGAATCTAGTCCATTTCCTCAAGGTCTTTACAGAGAAATCTCCCTCCTATCCATCTGCTCAAAGGATTGGTTGACAACCTCTTTGGGAAAGAACGCCTCACCTTCTTCATTATCCAGTTGAAGATGCATGTTTATGATGGTCGGAGTGATGAAGATTATTCTCCCCTGTACTGTGCAGACATTGCCTTCTCCCTATCCATTATTACCTCTTGGAAGGTCTTCCAGAATTCTAGCAGTTGATCCTCATAAAGAAGAGGATCAATGGTTAAGGAGGTGAGATAGTTTGATAAAGCTAAGAAACAGAAAACCTCTTAGAAATATGAATCTTTCCCGGAGTTTAATAGAGCAACGTGATTATGTTTTCTGTGTAACTACATGGTAAAGTTCGGGTCATTTATGTGAGCAGGGTTGGCCATTCTGAGGTAGCTTAGGGATGAAGAAAGAAATTTCAGAGGGAAATTTGGGGTTTAGGTTTGGAGGAAGAATCAGATGATAGAAAGAGGGGGAAACCATTGGGTTTATATGTGAAAAGGATTTGTGATAAAGTTTAATGAAAGTGGATAAACTTTGAAATTCGGATGTCGGTCCCACCTCTAATAAGTAGTTTACCTTTGCTCAAAAGTAGTTTTCTTGAAAGTCAAAAAGATTCCGAAGGTAAATTATCTTAGGAAGTTTTAATGAAAACGCTTCCAAAGCTAAATTCACTTCGGAAGAATTTCCTGAGAGTTTTGAAAATTTGGCTTCGGAAGAAAAAAGTAAGACTTGAATGCTTTGTTCACACAATAACAAAGGTTTCGAGAATTAATTTGCTTCAGAAGAAGAAGGTCCTTGAAAACATATAAGTGTCTAAGACAAGTATTTAAGCTTTGGAAGATATTTCAGAAATTTCTTCTGAAGCTAAATTTCTTAGACAGTTATTTGTTTTGAAGGCATATTTTTCTTCCGAAGATAAAAACATATCTTTCGAAGGATCAATAATTTTTTTAAAATTCTAAGGAATGTCTTCAAAAAGATTTTCATCCAAAGAAAACAAGAGCTTATGAAAGTGATGAACTAGACAACTTAGGACACATAGATTTTAAGAAATTATAAGAATTATTTTAAGAAAAACCTACTCAAAGTTGATCATCCCAATAACTGATATTAGATATTTAAATCTCTGTTCATGAAAAGATTTTGTAAACAAATCATCATATTGTTCATTTGTGTGAACTTTGACTAGTTTAATTAATCCTTTTTTATAATTATCTCTTATTTAATGATACCTGATGTTGATGTGTTTAGTCCTTGAGAGCTGCAAAGGATTTTTAGTGATAGAGATAGCATTGTTGTTGTCTATGTGAATGGGAGTGTCCTTGAAGTTTAACCCACAGTCCAGTATCTCATTCTAAATTCAAAGCATTTGAGCACATCAGCTTACAACAACAATGTATTCAGCTACAGTAGTTGACGCAAAGAGACAGGATTGTTTCTTGCATTTCCATGAGACAACCCTTCCACAAAGAAACTGACATCCCCCAGATGTAGACTTTGCAATCATGTTGCAACCACCATAATCACTATCTTTATATGCATATAGATTGAAGTCAGAATTCTTAGGATACCACAAACCAAGTGTTGAAGCACCTTTGAGGTATCTTAGAATCCTCTTGACAGTGATAAGGTGAGCATCTTAGGGTTGGCTTGATATCTTGCACAAATACCTGGAGCAAACAAGGTATCAGTCTTGCTAGCTGTAAGGTACATAAGAGATCCAATCATAGCCCTGTAAAGGTGTTCATCCACACACTGCCCCTCAAGATCAGGTCCAAGGGAGTGGTGTCTTGCTATGGGTGTCTTAGCAATCTTACAATCAGTCATGTTGAACCTCTTGAGTATGTCCTTAACATACTCTGACTGACTAATGAAGATGCCATCTTCAAATTGCGTCACTTGAATTCCCAGAAAGAAATTGAGTTCCCCGATGGCACTCATTTGAAATCTATCTTTCATAAGCTTCTCAAAGTCTTTTCAGAGGCTTGGATTAGTTGAACCAAAGATCATGTCATCTACATATACTTGAACTAGTATCAAGTCATTTCCTTGTCCTTTGATGAAGAAAGTTCCATCTATAGTACCCCTCCTGTATCCATGTTTGTAGAGGTACTGAGACGGGAGTCTCATATCACTTCCTGGGTGCCTGATGCAGCCTATTAAGAGCTTTGTCAAGCTTGAAGACATAATCATGATAATCAGGATCTACAAAACCAGGTGGTTGTTTGACATATACCTCTTCATCAATCACTCCATAAAGAAAAGCACACTTCACATCAAGTTGATAGACCATGAAGTTCTTGGATGCAGCAAATGCCAGGAAAATCCTAACAGCTTCCATCTTGCTACAGGAGCAAAGATCAGTGTAGTCAAACCCTTCTTTTTGTGTGTACCCTTGAACCACTAGTCTAGCTTTGTTCTTGCTGATAATGCCTCTATCATCCGTCTTGTTCCTAAACAGCCATTTGGTAGCAATGGTAGTCTTCACATGAGGAAGAGAACAAAGGTTCCAAACTTTCTACCTTTTGATTTGAGATAAGAATTAAGAGTGAAGACAAAGATTTGCTTCATGGGTTTGTTCTCTTGTTCTTACCCCTATGACAACATCTCTAATGATGTTTGTGGTGGGATGAGACTTATGAGTCCTTAGTTGAGGGATTACAACAAGTTGTTGAGAGAGATCTAAATTAGAGAAATTTAGATCTGGTATAGATGTTTCACCCACCACATCAACACACTTATCAAGAGAAACTTGATTCAAAGAGTGTGTGTCATCATTGATGTTGTCATCTATAGAGTGGTTATCAGCATCAAGAAACACTTGACCACTACCTCCATTGTTTTCTTCTACATGCGAGGCATCTCTAGTTGTGGAGCCTCTGAGCTGGAATTTGAAGGCATCACAGATTGTTGGATCTTGTATGCTGATAGAAACCTCATTTGCATAAGTAGTTCCAACTGGAGCTAAAGATTGTTAGATCTTGTATGCCCAAGACACATACAAGATTGATGTGGTTAGTACGTTATAATCCAAGTTGGGTCATACCCAATAACAAGCAAAACAAACACCAATATATGTTTATTTGTTGATGAGATCATACAAATAAATATTGAAACCAGTTTAGAAAATGGGATTTCTAAAACTTGCTTTTGTAAAAGAACAACATTATGCGGATAGTTTGTTCATGAGAAATTGTTTGTTTCATTATTTAAGTTGGTTAAATAATAACAAACAAAGTGTGTTATTGTTATAAATTTAAAAGAGGTTTTAATATTATAAAAATTAAGGGCTAAGAGTCTAACTTTTTATAAAAACTAAAATGGGGGGAAACCCTTATTCAAGGGTATATTTCGGCCGCCCATAGTGCCATTGGAACTCCCCTTTTTGGTCTTGGCTTTTGCAAGTCATTAGAGACTAGAATACTCTTCCATCATTTCACCTTTCTCTCACACAAACTTCTCTCTAACCAACTCAAGCAAGAACTCTCTCAAAGCGTGGCTGAAATTTAGATTTTGCAAGAAGAAAGGCTGAAATATTTGGATTATTGAGGAGCTACAAGGAGAGTTCTTTGGTGTTGAGCTCCCTAACTAGCTAGGTGTTTGGATGAGCTTGTGGATATCACTACTTGAGGCCTCCTCCTTTGAAGGCTACACACCTTCAAGAACATCATCACCTACTTCTTTTTCATCTATAACATCTTGTTCTAGAAAGGTTGATTCTATGAACACCCTATGGTTGTTTTGTTATGTTTGATAGCACATTAATTCACATACATTTTGATCCTTATTCTTGGGTCTGGTTTATGTTTTGAAGTTGTAAAATTTTCAGATTGGTAACCATATGTTAAAACATATATTCCGCTGCGTTTTTATTGTTTAAATGGTTAAACTAGTTATTTTTACATGTTACAAAACCCAACAATGGCATCTAGAGCCGGTTATGTGGAATATGTGCTTCAAAAGGTCTTGAAAAGTTAGTTTTCGTGGACTTTTTCAACCCATTAGGGACTGTTTTGTTGTGGATATATGAATCCCTTATGTTTCAAGGTTTATTCTTGTATTCTTTAGTGTAAACCTTGAAAGATTTACATCAAATGGTTGATTATGTTGTTTGGACAAACCTTAAAGTTTTAGTTTATGTTGGTTGAAACTTTAGGGCTGAAATATGGGGTTCATTGTTGTTCTTGGATGTTGAATACGTTTCTTATTATGGTGTATAACATAGCCTTGGCCTTATGTGTTTGGTTTTGGTTGATTGTTGTATGTCATGTTGGTTTTGATTCTTGTAAGGGTGGTAGTTTTGTGTTTTGTTTTTTGGTTTGTAATTTATTTATTCATTTGGTTATGTACAAATAGATTCGGTGCATTTATATTATTAGAAAATTGTATTAGGATATGATTTTTGTAAAGAAGATGCACAAGATGAAGACTCAAAGAAAGACACAAAAGACATGGACACTTGAAGCTTTTGGATGTGGATTCAAGTGGGAGTTCATGGACAAATTTTGATGTGTCATCTCTACCCTTAGGAAAGACATTATGACAACACTTGTGATGCAAACAAGTGTGATCAACTTAGTGGCTATGGTTATGCACACATGTTTGTATGCTTATGCTTGTTTGGATGATTGTTGTTTGGTTGACATTTGGTTATGCCTAACAAACTCTACTAACAAACTTTTCAAGCTGAAAATTTGATGGTTCTTTATCATTAAGTGGTTAATAAAAGGTTATTAAAAGGATTAATGGTTTTAATAAAAGAGGTTTTATTAAAAGTGAACCATAGGGTACCTTGTATTTGAAATGTAGGTACTTGTATCCCTAGTTTCTGAACATAATGTAATATGTCTTTAATGTCTTACACTTTTGTAATAGTTGGGTACTTCATGAAATGTAAATATTTGGTTGTGTTTATCATGTTTATATTTCATTATGCGTTGTTTAACGCATATTGACTTGATTATATAGGTTTGTGGTTGATTGAACTAATATAAATAATGTAATGACAACTAATACATTCAAACTTAATAACATGAAGTTATCATGCAAATGGCCCATGCTAATGGACCATACGCATGAACAACTTCATGAAAATGACTCAGTCGCACGACTGAACTAGGAGACTAGATCAGTCGTATGATTGTAACATAAGATTGGCTCAGTCACACGAATGAACACTCAGTCGTGCGAATGGATCAACTGCATGGCTCAGTCGCATGACTGAACCATGCTAATGGTTCAGTCGCCCGAATTAGCAACCCTAACCTATAAATACCACCTAATTCGTGGAGAAACGTAAGCATTGAACACACTTCAACTCCAGACGTACCCTAGCCGTCCAAAGACCTCTAAGATCATACTCCAAGTTCATAGATCATAGTAGATCGATTCCCAATCGATTCTTAACGTTAGATTCAATACATAATTGTTTCTACGTGCATTCTCACTAATTGGATCGCTAATCAAATAGGATTCCGCACTATTTGATTAGGTATACATGTTAGTCATTAGTACATCGTCCAGTACACGATCCTAACAAGTGGTATCAAAGCTTTGGCTCTTGATTGCTTGTGATTCAATCGTTTTTGATACAAAAATTGTGTTTTTTCACTAAAAATGCAATCTTTTTGTGTCAAACGGTGTCTTAGAGGTCTCCTGGTTTATAAATTTCAGTTTTCCGGCATACAACAAATAAGGTTGGTGAAAATTCAAGTTTTTGTTGCCAAATCACGTTAAACCTAGAAATTTTTGAAATCCAGCAGCTTTAGTCGCCCGATTGACTCAATCGCACCATTGAACCCATTCGCATCCCCCATACGCCCGATTGGACTCATTCGTACTCCTATTCGTACGACTGAGAACTCTATTCGGACTATTCAACCGCATTAGTTCAATCGGCCGACCGACTCATCCGCATAGTTCAGTTGGACGATTGAACCATCCGCATAGTTCAATCACCCGAATAGTTTAATCGCCTACCTTCATTCGCATACATTAAACAGTTTGTTTTAAAATTAAAGTTAAGCGAAATGGAGAACCAGTTTTCAGCATACAAAGCAGGAAAAGACTCACGTATACAGAACCTACTGCTACTGGAGAACGGAGTGGGGAATCATAATAAACCCCCAAACCTTATCATGTTAGACGAATACCCACAATAGAAGCAACGTTTCGCAATCTACTTAAATGGAGTAGATACAAATCTGTGGGAGGTTATAGAGTAGGGGTACAACATGCCAGTTGGAGCTGACGGTGTCAAACTTATACTAAGTGGCATGACTAATGCACAAAAGACAAAACACAATGCAGAAAAGAAAGTATATTCTTTGCTTACATAGTCTATTTGGTAGGATATTTTCCATCAATACTCGGAGTACACGCAAGGAAAGAAACTATGGGATGCATTGGAGAAAATATATGACGGAAACGCATCATTAAAGGCAATAAAGGCTAAGTCTTTAAAGAAGGAGTTTGACAATTTCTCCTTGATAGGAAAAGAAAGCCTAGATGATGTGATCGAGAGGTTCTATCACTTGATGAGTGAGATGCACACTCATGGGGTAACGACATCGATTGAAGCTAAAGTGTCCAACTTTGCTCATGGATTACTGGAGAAATGGGCTTCGTTTGTCTTAAATCTCAAATAGTATGGTATGCTAACGAAGTTAGATATCAATGATTTCATTCTGAAACTGAGAGAGGAAGAGCTAAGGATGATGTATAGAGCTCAAAAGTCGAACTATGATCAGAATCCTGCACTTTACAATGCGACTCCATAAGCCAAGACATCTGGAGCACCACTACATACTGCTTTTGTGTCTAACTCAGCTGGTCCAGCTCAAAATTCTGCTTTGTGGTCAGAAATGTCAGGGTCGTCTCGTACCCAACATATGATACCCGAAGCCAATGCAGCAAAGTTGAAGACCGAAAACTTCAGTAATATGACAGCTGAGGTGGCTAAAGAGCACATGGATATTTTAGCTGTTGTAGTCCACACTTATGATGGACTAATTGCTAGAAAGATTGGAAACTGCCACCTCGCTGATGAGGACTATGAGCAGGTGGACGAGACTGAGTTGGAAGGAATGGATATCATGTGGGCCTTAGCAAGTGCTGTCCAACAAGCTAAGAAGTTTCCAAAAAGACCGGACAGAACTTGGTTGCGACTAAGAACACAACCTTTGGCTTCGACAAGTCAAAGGTAACTTGTTTCAACTGTGATGAGAAAGGGCACTTCAAAAGGGAGTGTGTGAAGCCAATGAAAACTGGCAAGGGAATCCTTTCTCAAGCTTCAATCGTCAAGAGAAACCCACTAGCAGTCCTACTTCATCAATCAAGGATCCTAAAGCCTTGACTGCTAACGAAGATGAAGGATAGGACTGGAGCTTTTGGTTTGTCTCACGAGGAGAATCCAACATCGCTAGTGTGGAAGAGATAGATGACGATTCTGCTAGTGAAGGAGAAATAGCAGTAGAAATCGCGATGTCCAACTCTGAAAAAAGTGCACAAGTGGTCACCTATCTACTTGAAGAAGAAAAATCTGCAACAACATCAGAACCAGAGACAACAGACTCTGCACTCATGGCTCATTCATCAACACCTCCTCAGGTAAGTACTACTGACCAACTATTTAATAATCATGCATGTTCTGATTGCAATAAATTTTGGAAAAGCATAGATTTAAAACTTTCTAGGTTACTAGACCATAATGATAGCCTAGTAAAGGATTTGCAATTGTGCACTGTAGCTAATAGGGTATTTGTTGGACCAAAAGAACCAATGAGCCTAATCAGAGAAACCTCTAAGTCCCACAGGACATCACTACAGCTGAAGAAGACCTGATCAGCTGTTCTACAAAGTCTGAAGAATACAACTGCTGAAGTATTTCTGAAGTACTGAAGACAAAGACTGAGACAACAGCTGAAGATCTAAAGTCTAAAGACTTCAACAAATACTGAAGACAAAGACTGAAGATCAACAGCTGAAAGACAAAGTCTGATGTTCAAGTACTGAAGACATCAGCTCATGCTAACAGCTGATGACAACAGCTGAAGAGGGCTTCTTCAGTTGTTGTGATGGTTTTTCTTCATCAGTAGTTTTCTTTTCCTTTCAGTAGTTTGTTTACTTTTCTGTAGTTTTGTTTCCTTTTCAGTACTTGTAAACAACTGAAGAGGTTGTTCTTCAGTTGTTGTAGTATCAGTAGTTTTATGTTTTTCAGTAGTTGTAAATAAGATGTTTAACAGTTAGGAACATTTGTAAGAAGATGTCAGTTGTTGACATCTTCAGTAGTTGTTAAACATCAGTAGTTATAAAACGGTTACATGTCACTTTCAAGTGACATCAGCCTACGTCATTCTTTACTTTATAAGGAAGGATGACTCACCTGTAATCGTGCCATTGAGGCCGACAATCTTATTGCAATATTCCTTTTGTCAGATATTTCTCTCTATAACAAAATTCTTTTATCGCTTTATATCAAATGTTCTTGCTTGAATTTGTCTAATTCTGAGCTATTCCGCTGCTATATCTGTTCAATCGATTAAACCAAGAGGCTGAGATCCTAACAAGTGGTATCAGAGCAGGTTAATCATTGATCGATCTAACAATTGATCATTGAAACTGTTCAATCGCTCTAAGTTTGATCGAATTAGCAAATTCGCAAGGATCTGTTATAGAGATTGAGAGTGTATCGCTTCTGGCCTTTTATTTGAGGTTCTGTATGGTTCTGAGCTAAATTTATTGTGATTTTACTTGAATCTGTCTGATTTCCACAATGACTACTTCTTCGAATGATCCTTTCAATACTGGATCCTCTACCAAGCCTCCGATCCTGGTGAGGAATGAGTATAACATTTGGCAGAGAAGATTGCTCCATCACCTGTCTGTCAATAGCTCAGGTTGTTGGACATCTGTGGTACATGGACCACATAAGCCAATGGTGAATGATCCGGAAACAAACCAGTTGGTTCCAAAGAAGAAGGAGCAATACTCCGATGAGGACAAGAAGTTGTTTGAAATCGATGCAAAAGCCCATGGAATTTTTGCTATGGCTATTCCTAATGAGATTTACTCTGGGCTTCTGCATTGTGAGTCTGCTCATGACCTCTGGAAAGCCATCAAAGAACAATTTGGTGGTACTGATGAGGTTTTAGCAAACAACAGGGAAATCCTCGCCCAACAATATGAGACTTTCTCTCATAGAAAGGGTGAGACTCTGACTCAACAATTTGAGCGGTTTTCATGTTTAATCTCTGAATTGAAAATGGTTAAACATGAATATACCAGGAGTCAGATGAACCATAGATTCCTAAGATCACTGCCTGAGAGATGGAACACATATACCATTGTTCTACGCTCAAATGATGATGTTGATCGCCTATCTCTCACCCAACTTCATGGGAAACTGCTTACATTCGAGAGAGAGATAGAGCAGAAAAGGAAATTGGCTTCATCTGGCAAGCTTACTGAGGATTTTGTCCAAAGGAACACTGCCCTGATTGGATATCAAGAGTCAGAATATGCGTCATCTGAAAGCCAGTATGATGAGCATATTGATTTCTCTACAAACACTTCTGAGCCTGCCTTTGTGAGTGTTGATAGTTATTCTGCTGGTAGTAATAGTGACAATCTATGTTTCATCATGGATGATCTCAAGGGGATTGGTGATGATGACTTAGAAGAGATGGATATTTTGAGCCAAATGGCCTTGATAAATATCAGATCTCAGAAGTTCTACAAAAGAACTGGAAGGAAATTCCCAGGACTCTCTGGCAAAACCAAGTTGGTTTTGACAAGAGTAAGTTGAAGTGCCATAAATGCCACAGGCTTGGACACTTTGCAAGAGAATGTAGATCATCTGGATCTAACTCTCTTGCACCTTTGTGACTTTCCCTGGCAATAGTCAACAAAACAGAGGGCAACAACTGTCAATTCTGGTTATCATCATCAACCACAATCTCCTGCATATTTTGTTCCACAGGGGCCAATGCCATATCCATACCCTGCTATTACATGCCACAACCAGGCCAGGTTCAAGCACCCACTGCTCAGCAACCACATGCACTCCCTGAGCCTCAACCATCCCAATCTCATCAACCTAATCAACTTCAACAACACAGCTTCTTCACACAGGAGTTGTTAACTGGAGCAGCTTACCAGATGATGTGTCTGGTAATGAACAACTGTTCTCAAGTGCTGGTCAACATGGTGGTGAGCATCCTTTTGGAAATCTAGCTCTCATGACTTTGGAATCTTCTGATGGATCATCCTCAAGTACCTCTTCAACACAGGTATCACAAGTATCCTCTGAGGCTAAGGCCAATTATGTTCTGAAACTTGCATAGCAGCATTTGCCTCTATTAGAGAAGCAAATGTGGCTTTAATCACATAAAAATGTAGAGCTAGAACAAATAATTTCCAAAAATAAAGCTGAGTTTGAGTCTGTGCTGAAAGAGAAAACTGATGAGATATAAATTAAAATGCCAAATCTCTGATGATAAGGCTAGGGAGGATGTACTCTTAGAGAAGTACAAAGACCTCAAAGTACTCTTGCTGTCACCCAAGTAGAGTGTGATCGATGGGTACAATCTTGCAAGGGCTTTGAAATGCTTCTTAGTAAGCAAACAGCTTCCAATGTGAAGTTTGGAATTGGTTATAATCACACTGCTCCTCCTACAGATTTTGCTTCAAGGCAGGAGTAGAATCTGATGGAGAAAGTAATAACCAATCCACCTCATCATGTGATTCACTACTTGATAAAGAACCATCAGTAGTTGAAGTCAGTAGTAATCCCTCTGTGAACCTATCAGCTGATATTGATGGTTCAACTGCTGACACTCACATGATCAATGAGTTGATCAACCCAAGTGTTATCCCTAGAAGTACTGAGGGTACTGGAGAGCAGGGGATAACATCTGGAGTTCAAATCCCAAACTGACAGCACTAAAGAGAAGAAAACTGTCAGTAGGAAGGTTTGAAGCCTACTAAGGGAGTTGACAAGAAGGCAAAAAGTGCTTCTAAACTGCTGAAGAGCAAGTCTTCAGTAGTTTCATTCTTCAGTTGATGATCAACAGAAGATGAAGAAGAAACCATGTGAAATATGTGGTCTATTCAATCATCTCACAGATGATTGTTGGTACAAAAAGGGATCCAAACTCAAACAAAAGGAGAAAATTAAAGAAAACTGGCTAAAATGAAAACTGAGTTTGAGTCCAAGTTTGTACCAGCAGCATCAAATCCTGTTACTCCTATGTCCAAAAAGAAATCTAAAAGGGAAGGAGTGCAACAGGCAACAGCTAAGGTTGCTCAAAAGAAGATGGTGCAACACAAGAACTCATCATCAAACACCAATACCAATGTGTCTGAAGAGCTGAAAGCTCTTTCCCAGAATCAGACACAGCTGGTAATGATGGTTCAACATCTGTTGGGAAGAGTTAACCAACTTGATGGCCCTGTGTTGAAACCCCAGAAAAGGAGATCCAAGCCACAGGATTCCTCTTCTACACCATCTCCTTCACCTCAAGCTATTGTGCCCAATAAACCTGTTAGTTTACCATCTATTGATGAGACCAGGCCCAAAACCAAAAGGTTTGGGTCTCCAAAACTAACTGATTGTTTATTATGCAGGTTTCTTCAACATGCCAAAGTAGCATCTGGTATGTAGACAGTGGGGGATCTATGCATATGACTGGGAACAACTCACTTCTTAATGACTACTCTCCAGGAAGGAAGGGTTTTGTTTCCTTTGGCAATGATGCAAGAGGTTACATCATCAGGAAGGGTTTGTTTCCAATGGGGAAATAAGGTTTGATGATGTCAACCATGTGGAAAATCTCAAGTATAACCTCTTGAGTGTCAGTCAAATGTGTGACAAAGGCCATGTTGCCCTTTTCACAAGCCAGAACTGCAGGATTCTGTCATCCAAAGTTCTGAGTTTGATTGACAAGGTATTGGATGCTCACACTCTCCTGAAGGCCAACAGGACAGAGTGTATGCCTTAGATCTTTCCAAGAAAATAGATCTCAAAGGCCATCCTTGCCTATTTTCCAAGGCCTCTCCTCAAGAATCTAATCTATGGCATAGAAGGCTAGGACATGTTAACTTCAAGAACATGAATCAGCTGATACACCATAGTTTAGTAAGGGGAATGCCTATGAAGGAGTTCAAGTGTGAAAACAACTGCACTGCTTGTTTGAAAGGAAAACAGCACAAGGTTTCATTCCCACCTATTGAAGAACCAAAGTCCACTGCCTGCTTACAACTTCTTCACATGGATCTCTTTGGTCCTGTGAGAGTGAT
Organism: Flaveria trinervia; assembly: GCA_025506515.1. Taxonomy (NCBI): domain Eukaryota; kingdom Viridiplantae; phylum Streptophyta; class Magnoliopsida; order Asterales; family Asteraceae; genus Flaveria; species Flaveria trinervia. The sequence goes on along the minus strand of CM046455.1, from coordinate 24,161,054 downwards.
GAGCATGGCAAAGAAGAAATACTGTCTGGTAATTGTGGATGACTACTCCAGATTTGTATGGACTTTCTTTCTACATTCAAAGGATGAAGCTGCACAGAAGATCATAAACTTTGTGTTGTATGCTGAGAAGCAGTATTCCCTCTCAGTCAAGTGTATTAGAAGTGACAATGGAACAGAATTCAGGAACAATACACTTGATGAGTTCTACCTTTCCAAGGGAATAAAGAGGCAGTTTAGTATTCCAAGAACTCCTGAACAGAATGGAGTTGTGGAGAGAAAGAACAGGACCCTCATTGAAGCTGCAAGGTCTATGTTGGCTGATTCTGGACTGCCATTGACCTTTTGGGCTGAAGCTGTCAACACAGCATGCTATGTGCAGAATAGAGTGCTAATAAATCAGAGGTTGATAAAGACTCCATATGAAGTTCTACATCATTTGGCCCCTCTCATTTCATTCTTTAGAGCATTTGGGTGTCCCTGTTTCATTCTCAACACAAAGGATCAGCTCCAGAATTTGATCCTAAGGTGGATGCAGGGTACTTTGTTGGTTATTCATCAACTTGCAAGGCATACAGAGTCTTCAACTGCAGAACAAAGATGGTTGAAGAGACTCTACATGTCAAGTTCAAATCTCCAAAGACAAGATTCACAAAAGCCTGTGGAGCTCTTTGATTTGGACATACTGCAATATGTTCCTTATCAATCTCCTGCTGTTGCTCCTGTCAACAGTTCACCACCTGGTGTTACTGCTGAAGATGATGATGATAGTAGTAATCACCTCTTCAGGTTTAGTGACCAACTGCCTGTGTCCTCTAAACCTGATGCTCCTGTAGCTCCAGCAGCACCATCCACAACAAATGCTGATGAGATTTCTGCATCCTCAACTTCATTTGAGTTGCCACCATCTTCATGGTTTCAAGAATCTGCATCAACATCTGCTGCTGCTCAAGGTCCTACAAACACTTGCACAGATTTGATTGTTTACCAAGAGCTGAAAAATCACCCAATGTCTCAATCTTGGTGATATCAATGCTGGTGTTTCAACCAGAAGCCAGTTGTCCAATTTCTGCTTCTATGCTCTCTTCATCAGTCAGCTAGAGCCAAAGAACTATCATGTAGCTTTGAGAGACAATGGATGGGTTGAAGCCATGCAGCTTGAGCTTCTTCAGTTCAAAAAACAGCAAGTGTGGGAGCTTGTTCCTCTACCCCAGGTAAGTGTGCAATAGGCACTAAATGGGTGTTTAGGAATAAAACTGATGAAATGGGCTAATTGTTAAGAACAAGGCCAGACTGGTGTGCAGGGGTTTGCACAAGAAGAAGGTATTGATTATGATGAAACCTTTGCCCCTGTAGCCAGACTGGAGGCAATTAGATTGTTTTTAGCCTATGCTGCACTCCACAATCTTAAAGTTTTTCAAATGGATGTCAAAAGTGCTTTTCTATATGGTAACATAAAAGAAGAAGTTTATGTGTGTCAACCACCAGGCTTTGAGGATAATAAGCACCCAGAATGGGTATATAAGCTTGATAAAGCTCTTTATGGGTTGAAACAAGCACCTAGAGCCTGGTATGAGACCTTATCAAACTTTCTTCTACAGAATAATTTCACTAGAGGCTCCATAGATAAAACTTTATTTATTAAGAAGGTGGATCAGCATAAGCTACTTGTTCAAATTTATGTTGATGATATTATTTTGCATCCTCTGATCCCCAATTGTGTGAGGAATTCCAAACTTATGCAACAGAAGTTTGAAATGAGTGCAATGGGAGAATTACAGTTCTTTCTAGGTTTGCAAATCAAACAAAAAGCTGATGGAATTTTCATTCATCAGTCTAAATACACAAAAGATCTTTTGAATAAGTTTGATTTACAAAACTGTAAACCCTGTTCTACTCCCATGTGCAACACCACACAATTGGATGTTGATCAGAAAGGTAAAGCTGTGATGAAACTCTTTACAGATGTATGATTGGTTCCTTGATGTATTTAACAGCTTCTAGACCAGATATTATGTTTGCTACATGTGTTTGTGCTAGATTTCAGGCTGCACCTAAGGAGTCTCATCTGATTGCAGTCAAGAGGATCTTTAGATATCTGCAACGTACACAATCTCTAGGCTTATGGTATTCCACTGGACATTCTTGCAAATTAGTTGCTTTCTCTGATAGTGACTATGCAGGTGTAAGTTGACCAGGAAATCAACTTCTGGTGGATGTCAATTCCTAGGCAACTGTTTGATTTCTTGGCAGAGTAAGAAACAAACATCTGTTGCTACATCCACTGCTGAAGCCGAGTACATTGCTGCTGCAAGTTGTACATCCCAAGTACTCTGGCTTCAGAATCAACTTTTGGATTATGGCATTACAGAGACTAAGACTCCATTATTAATGGATAGTGCTTCAGCTCTTTGCATTGTCAAAAATCCAGTCCAGCACTCTAGGACCAAACATATAGAAATTAGACATCATTTTATAAGAGATTGTTTTGAAAAGGGTCTAATTAATCCTATGTTTGTGCCTAGTGCTGATGAGCTTGCAGACATTTTTACTAAGCCTTTGGATAGTTCAACTTTCCACAACCTGGTGTTAAGGCTTGGTATGCTGCAGCTAGAATAAGTGACAACTACTGATGATCTCAGTATTACTGATGATCATTGGTAACCATGTCACATATAAGTACTGATGAGTTATTTTACCCTCAGTAGTTTTATAACTACTGAAGGCTAAATGCTTAAGTACTGTACTTTATCTATTCTAAACTACTGATGTGTTACAACTACTGATGCACTTACAACTACTGAAATCAGTAGAAACAGATTACTGATGTCCTATGAAACAACTGAAAACAGCAAAAAGGCTGATGAGTAAGTGTTGAGGACAGTATGAAACAGCTGAAAGGCTATGAATTGACGACAACTACTGATGAGTACTCTCTCTTCAGTAGTTCACAAACTGCTGTTTCTTCATAAACAACTGAAGCAATACCATGTCTTCAGTAGTTTCACAACTACTGATGACTAACACCAAGTCTTCAGTTGTTTACAACAACTGATGGCACAACCAGGGTCTTCAGTAGTTTCACAACTACTGATGACTAATACCAAGTCCTCAGTTGTTTCAACATCTGAAGTCCAACTTGTCTTCAGTAGTTTTTTTTAAACTACTGATGCCTAAATCAGAGACTTCAGTTGTTTCAACGTCTGATTGTAAACACCATGTCTTCAGTTGTTTTATAACTGCTGACCACACCAATACCATCAGTCGTTTCAAACCTCTGAAAGTTAATACCACGTCATCAGTTGTTTCAAATACTGATGACTAACACCAAAACCTTCAGTCGTTTCATAACCCGTACCCTATATATATCTGATCCCCTTTCAGAGTTTTTCATTCTTTCACGACCTAAAATTTCAAAAGCTCTGAAAATCTTTCACCTTCATTAATGGCGACCATGCAACTCAAGCCTCGACACAACTGTGTCGCGTACCTCACTAAATCGCCCTTCTGGACCAAATTCGATAATGCTATAGATCTTATGGTCCAATCACCACTGAAAACGGCCTTCCTCCTAAATCCAATCATTTATGCCGATTCGCTACATCAGTTTGGACGAATGCAACTGTTAATGGAGAATCTATCCATTCGTCCATCAACTCTCATAAGGTGGTCATCTCTACTGCTACCATCCGCCAGATATTACTATTAGATGATGCTGCCTACCCTGTTGGATATCCTAAGCGCCAAATTGATCTTTCATTTGGACAACATGGATATCAAGGGATCTTAGTGCTTCGACCATCCTGAAGAAACATTTTCCAGATGCTGAACGATTGATATTTCATATGGTAAATGTTTGCCTGGCCCGAAGACTTCTTCTTGGGATCAACTGTTTCCAGATGGCAACAGTACTGTTCTCTATCTTGAACAAGAACCACTAAACTTTTCTGAAATAATTTTTCTTGAAATCAAGGATATGGCCACAAAACCACTTTCTAACCGTTGGATACTATATCCTCGGTTTATAATGGCCATAATAGAGAATCAGCTTTATGCTGAGGGACTAGTTGGTCTGGGAGTCCCTGCTTTGGCTGTATTGCCGGAGGTATACTCCCGACACAACACTGACCAAACTCTTAAACAGGCTGCCAAGCTGCGCAAACCCACGCAGCTGGAACCCACAGCCTCCACTTCCACATCCAAAGTCCCCTCCAAACCCACAAAGAAGAAGCCTAAGAAGGCTACTCAGGGAGTTGAGTCCCCTGAGGATGCTCCTGCTGCACCAAAGCAGGTTATCTCTACTGGAAATAACCCCCAGTAGAGACTATGACTCCACCAACCGAAGCCGCTCAGGTTTCCTCTCAAAAGGAACCTGATGCAACCACTCAAAGGGAAGCCACACTGCTGGGATCCTCCTCACTTGAGGGGATTACCATTGAAGAGCACCACTCGCCCCGGGTGCACACTGCTTCCACACCCTCTCCTGATGCAACCGCCCCTCAAAGCCCTACAATAATTGTTGCAAAAGTGCTGACGCAGTTGCATTCCTCACCCCCCACCCAGACACCAATCACTACTGGGATAACCTCAACACCTGAGGGGGAGGATCACAATGCTTCTGTCAACCCACAGCACAGGGGTTATCATGTTCCATCTCCTGGTGTAGAAGGAGGTGCGACCTTCTGGTGAGGCTGCCACTGCCTCTGACTCAGCAAATGACCAGGATGCAGTTGGTAACATCTCTAAGACCTCACCAGCGGCAACAGCTGATGAAGGATAGTCCTGAGGCTGGAAGTCCCAGAACCAAGAACAAGGGCACATGCTATAATTGATCTACACTCAAGGCATGTTAATCCTGACTCTGTCAGGAGGTCAGGTGATTCAGTATCAACTGATGATGACCTGAGCTTCTTCTATGATGTAGTTGCTCAAAACACCATCCTAGAGGATGAGGTTAGCAGACTCAAGAGCTGCTGGCCAAGATGTCTCAGGATGAAAGTCCATCTGCCACCACAATACACCCACAGATGGCACCTTCTTCTGAAGGTCCCCTAACACTGAGCCAATACATACTTCCAAGCCACCAGCCTCTGCTTTTGGCACTGATTCTCAGGAACAGAACCATCCTGATCAATCAGTTGCTAACCTTCAAAAATCCCTACCTCTCATCACTCCCATGATCACAGATATAGTGATCAAAGCCATTGATGAGAGGCTTCCTACAATAATACAACCCCTGGTGGAGGAGTTGGTGACCAAATCACTTTCTACTGCTCAAACCCTTGCACCCAATGCAACCAAAAAGGGGGAGAGTCAGTCAGTTAAAGGAAAAAGGAAGAGGACAGAGGGGAGAAGGAGAAAGAATCAGAGAAGGTAAATGAGAGGGTTGGCTGTTATAAGTGTGGAGGAGACTGAGTTTGATCATGAGAAGGAGGAGAGTGAGAAGAGAGCTGAAGTGAATGAAAGTCAAAAAGACTTTCATGTCACATATCAAAAGAGGAAAGAAGGAGAGTGAGAAGGAGAAGGAGCTGAATGATATGGTGAAAGAAGCTGATGCCAACCATAACCGTTCAATGGATAAATCATTGATCAGTTATATAGGCAGAGTTTTGACATCCCACAACTAGACTCCGAGATCAGAAGGTTGGAGACAGAGGAGATCAACTCAAGATGGGCTAGTTATGATGCCTTAGAAAGAGAAAGGCTGGAGATAATGATTAGATTTGTAGCCAAATACTTGGGAAGATCTCTGATAGAAATAGGGCCTGGACCAGGGACAACATCTTGGCAATAACCACCAAGATTTGTTCGTTTGAAGCATACTCCAAGGGTTTAGTGATTGAGGCATTAAATGAAGCTGGGGTTGGGAACCGAAAAGAACTGACAAAATTTACTAAAGCCTTCCTTACAGCCAAAATGCTAAAACAGTCTGAAAAGCCTCTATCCTCAAAATCACTACCTCCACAACCCACTAAAAACCCCTTTACCCTCTAAACCAACCATCCAACCCACAAAACAAATCCTTTACCCCCAAAACCCACTGCCAGTGATGTACCTAGACAAAAGAAAAGAAAGGTACTGAGGGCTGATGAAGAAGAAGAGGAGGATGAAGACAGACTGCCACTCTCTGCAGTTATCACTTTGCCTAAGGCTAATCCAATGTCCATCACTCCTGCTTCTCAAATGCATGCTGTGATGATAAAGATGAAGAGGAACAGATGCAAAGACATGATGAGGAAATGCTGAAAAGCATTGACAAAGCATATGCCACATCCTCTTCAATGATTAGCATGAAGAAAGAAGTCTTAAGATTGTACACCCTTGCTAATACCTTCAATACCAAAGGAAAAAGTAAGGATATGGCCTGATCCTAGGTGGCACACAGGATTGTCAAGAAAGAAATTCCTTCAAAATACAAGGGCCGAGTGAAGAGGGTTGTCGACGAAGACATCACTGTGGTTCTTGTAGTGTCCCCTGGGAAATTGTAGAAGAGTTCAAGAAAGCTTATGAAGCCAAACAACCCCCAAAAGATGTTGGAGAATAAAATCATAAAGAAGGGATTGGTTTACAAAAGACTTGAAAACTTCAAACAAGATGAGCTCAACCTGCTCTTAGAAGGGACTCATCCAGATGAGTTTGCTTACAGACAAATAACCACGGTTGAGCTCAAGAATGGAAAACAGGCCAAGTACATCTCTGAAGTGTATGGCCGAGAAGGATTGTTTGATGGTGTGCCCGAGGTGCTGAAATGGATGAGCAGATCATGTTCTAAGGGCTTACACCAGGGAATCCTATAGGCTGATACACGGAAGTAGATCTCATGGTTGGGGTAACAGCTCAGTGTCCAAGTCCCCAATACAGAGCTCCCAACCATATCATGCAAAACAGATCATCAGAGACTTCTTCCCAGGCCGGTGCTGAAAAAAGGGTCACTTCTCATCTGATCAAGAGGATAAAAAGACCAATCTATCTGCCAAAATAAGTGGGACTCGTCAATAACTTAGAGGTTTTGGCTGCATTGGTTCAGGGGGAGTTTGTTGGACCAAAAGAACCAATGAGCCTGATCAGAGAAACCTCTAAGTCCCACAGGACATCACAACAGCTGAAGAAGACTGATCAGCTGTTCTACAAAGTCTGAAGATGCAACTGCTAAAGTATTTCTGAAGTACTGAAGACAAAGACTGAGACAACAGCTGAAGATCTAAAGTCTGAAGACTTCAACAAATACTGAAGACAAAGACTGAAGATCAACAGCTGAAAGAAAAAGTCTGATGTTCAAGTACTGAAGACATCAGCTCATGCTAACAGCTGATGACAACAGCTGAAGAGGGCTTCTTCAGTTGTTGTGATGGTTTTTCTTCATTAGTAGTTTTCTTTTCCTTTCAGTAGTTTGTTTACTTTTCTGTAGTTTGTTTCCTTTTCAGTACTTGTAAACAACTTAAGAGGTTGTTCTTCAGTTGTTGTAGTATCAGTAGTTTTATGTTTTTCAGTAGTTGTAAATAAGATGTTTAACACTTAGGAACATTTGTAAGAAGATGTCAGTTGTTGACATCTTCAGTAGTTGTTAAACATCAGTAGTTATAAAACGGTTACATGTCACTTTCAAGTGACATCAGCCTACGTCATTCTTTCCTTTATAAGGAAGGATGACTCACCTGTAATCGTGCCATTGAGGCCGACAATCTTAATGCAATATTCCTTTTGTCAGATATTTCTCTCTCTATAACAAAATTCTTTTATCGCTTTATATCAAATGTTCTTGCCTGAATTTGTCTAATTCTGAGCTATTCCGCTGCTATATCTGTTCAATCGATTAAACCAAGAGGCTGAGATCCTAACAGTATTAAAACAAAATGACATAGTTACAAGGAAAAATAGACCTATTGAACAAACAGCTTAGGGAAATATAAGTAGTTGCATTTAACCAAGCTAATGACATTAGGTACTATCTTAACTCCCTAGAAGACACTAAGAAGCAAAATGCAGTTTTGGAAGTAGAAGTTAATTCCCTAAAACAAAAACTGCATAGTTGGACAAGTTCTTCACACATAGTCCAGAACATAGTGAGAGAAAGAAACAACGGGGAGGGATTGAGCTATAAAGTGGTTCCACCACCACATGAGGACTTGATGAACACAAAAGTAAACCAATTAATAATAATCCAATCAAGGATCATGTGGTGTCCACTCCTCTTGTGAGTGACCCAGATTCCACAAGTAAATCAACTAAATATGGCACTACCAAAAAGGAGGCCACTTCAAAGGCAAAAGGCAAAATGCCTTGTGTTAACCTGGAAAAAGAATTTGAAAAAGCTAATATTATGTCTGGTTCAAACAAAATCAAATTTGAACCTAAAAGGAACTTCAATGTTAACAAATCACGTGCATCATGTCAAAGTCCAGGTAAATGAAATGTTATAGATGTAAAACCAGGTAAAGCAATTAAGTTTGTAAAACCAGACTATACATTTACCCAAGAAGTGACTCAATCCAAACAGAATAAGGTTTCCCATATGTCACCTACATCTCTATAAAAACAAATAAATCGTAAAGTTGAAAGCAGGTCCTGCTACAATTGTGGAGAGTACGGACATATTGTGTCTCATTGTCCTTATTATCAGACTCCAAGGAGGAATGTTGAACTTCTTGAACCAAAACCTAGTTCTTTTAAGAGGAACTCAGTGACGCCTCCTAAAATAGATAGCGAACACAAAGTTCAACCCATCAGCCAGTTGTCTGTTCATCACAAACAGGCCTTACACAAATCTGGATTATGAAAGGAAAAATCCACCTCGGTATCTGAAAATGAGAACAAACAGACATCTGAGCTTCCCTCACCCTCGAATGGTCAATGGGTTGAGTTTTTGATGTGTGATGCCTCGGGGAAACCAAAGCCAGTGAAGGCTTGGGTTCCTAACCTGAACTAACGCTTTAATTGAATGTGTAGGGTGTTCGCTATAGTGCTGAAACTAACACGTGGATTGTAGATAGCGGAGCATCCAGGCACATGACGAGGAATACGACTCTCTTATCAAACGTAAAACAAATCAAAGGAGGCATGTTTCATTAGCGGGAAACAATGGTGAGTACATCATAGCCCAACGGGAAGTGGGAATCAGAAAGTGAAGTTTGACAAGGTAAACTATGTCCAACAACTGCAAAATAACTTACTTTCTGTTTCTCAAATATGTGACAAGGCTTCAAAGTTTGACAAGATGTGCTATGTTTTGAAAAAGGACTACGTGATCCCAGAGGACCAAGTCCTAATGAGAGCTTCAAGATATAAAGATCTTTATGTCTGGGACCTTTCAACGGCCTCCACAACGGACCATGAAGTTAGTGCTTTCTGTCAAAAGCTACTGAAAAAGACTCCATCTCCTGGCATAGGAGAATGGGACACATAAATCATCGAAAGATGAATCACTTGATCCAGAATGATCTAGTGTGGGGAGTCAATGTCAAAAACCTCCAACTTATGGATTTTTGTGTTGCATGCAAGAAGGGAAACAAACGAAGAAGACTCATAAGGAAAAGAAAGTTCTATCCATTGAACTTCCACTTGAACTTCTTCACATGGATTTGTTTGGTCCAGTCAGCACAAGAAGCATAGCAGGTGAGTTGTACTGCTATGTAGTTACTGATGACTACTTAAGATTCTCTTAGGTGATGTTTATGAAGTCCAAATCAGAAACATTTGAATCTTCAAGGAATTAGTAACTATGACAGGATCAGTGATCACAAGTTTGATGTATCAGAATGTAAAGCAGCGGAATACACAAACGAATTAGACAAATTGTAGCAAGCTAACAATAATGTGAGCATAAGATCGCATACGGTTATAGGGAGAGAATATGAATTTCTGATTTCTAGGAATGTTTATAGATGTAGAATATTTCTAATCGAATCATCAATCATTCCATTCAATTTCATATTCATTCACAATGATTACAATGGGTGTCACTCTTATATAGAGTGCAACAGTCACTGCTGTTATCACGGAAAGTGACAACTGGCAGATCCAATACAGAAATAACTAATTCTTAACAAACTACTGAAATGTTCACAACTACTGAGAACATATCAGCAAGTTAAGTACAAAATATAAAACTACTGAAACTACAACGACTGAAGAACAAGCTCTTCAGTCGTTTTACAAAACTACTGAAACATAAAACATAAAACTACTGATATCACAACTACTGAAGAAGTACTCTTCAGCAGTTGTGACAAACTACTGAGGCTTCAGTACTTGATCTTCAGACTTTGACCTTCAGGGTTCATCAGCTGATGACTTCAGTAGATATCATCAGCTGATGTCTTCAGTCTTTGTCTTCAGACTTTGTACATCAGTTGTTGATCTTCAGCACTTGTGAACTCTTCAGCTGTTGTACTTCAGTACTTTGGTCTTTCAGCTTCAGCACTTGTGTTCTTCAGCTGTTGTACTTCAGCACTTTGGTTCTTCAGCTGTTAAGGTCTTCAGCACTTGATCTTCAGCTGTTGAAGTCTTCAGCACTTGTCAAACTACTGATGAGGCTTTCAGCAGTTGTTGTGATACCGTGTGGGACTTAGAGGTTTTCTGATCTTGGCTCATTGGTTCTTTTGGTCCAACAAACTCCCCCTGAACCAATGCAGCCAAAACCTCTAACTTATTTATACTCCCACTTATTGATGGCAAAAATGTTGGTCTTTTTCCTTCTTGATCAGTAGAGAAGATGACCCATGTAAGCTCCGGCCTGGGAAGAACCTCAAATATTTGTTTGGCAGAGTATGAATGGGAACTCTGTTTTGGGGAACTGGACACAGAGTTGTTATCCCATTCATGAGATTCACTTCCCCATAATGAGTCTGTATGACTCACGGACATAGGCCTCAAGGAGAACAATTTGTTCCTCTTGAGAGAGTTCTTCAGCTCCTCCTTCGAAGAAGAACTCTGGACCATAGTACTCTGATAAGTACTTCATGGTCCTGCCATTTTTCAGCTCCACCGTAGTTACCTCCCTGTATACAAATTCATCCGGATGGTTGCCTTCAAGGAGTAACTGGAGCTCATTCTTTTGGATGTCTTCAAGCTTTTTGTATAACAACCCCTTCTTAATCATCTTGTTTTCTAGTAAGGCTTGAGGTGTCTTCTTTGCTTGGTGAGCTTTCTTGAATTCATCAATGATTTCCCAAGGTGAGACTACAACGGCCAACATGATGGTAGATTCTATTGTTTTTCGTACTTGGCCGTTGTATCTGTGTGGGATAGTTCTTTTATGGATTCTAGAACTCACCCTGGGGTCTGGCCATACTCTCACTCTCTCCCTCTGATACTGAAAGGTGTGCCTGAGAGTGTACAGCCTTTGAGCATGCCCTTTCATGGCTTGAATAGATGATGACTGAGGAAATTCCTTGTCAACCATCTTCAACAGTTGCTCATCGTGCTGTTTCTGCTGTTCTCTTCTTCTATCTTGACTCTGACCATTTCCCTTTGAGAGTCGGTGTGATCATGGTTGACTTCTGGGGCTTTGGTAGCTTCAGAACAGCAGAGAGTGGCAGACTATCATCTTCATCCTCTTCTTCTTCTTCTTCTTCCATCCTCAGCACCCTTCTCCTCTTCGGGTACATCACTGGATGATGGTTGGGTTGGTGAAGGATTGGTTTTGAAGAGAGAGGATGTTTGGATTTTGGCTTAGAGGTTGGTTGGGAGATTTGAGGGATAGGATCTGTTTGAGTGGGTGGAAGGGAGGTTGATCTAGCATCCTTGTAGTTAAGTTTTGCTTTGTGAGTTTAGCCATCTCTAACCTTTTGCCAGCCCCAGCCTCATCAAGGGCTTCCACAATGATCCCTTTGTTGAATTGCTCAGACAGACAGATTCTGGTGGCTATAGCCAGAATGCTGTCCCTGGACCATGCGCGGATCTCCATTAATGATCTTCCCAAGTATTTTGCAATAAAGCGGATCATTATTTCCAACCTCTCTTTCTCAAGAGCATCGTACCCTGCCCATCGGGTTTGTATCTCTTGTACTTCTAACCTTCTGATCTCACTATCCAGTGTGGCTGTGTCAAACCCCTGCCTGAAGAGTTGTTCAATTATTTTATCCATGGAGCGGCTGTGTGTGGTGTCAGCTTCTTTGACCAGCTCCTCCAAAGATTTTTCTTCAGCAGTTGTGCTCATCAGCACTTCTCTTTCGCTTGTACGTGAGCAGAGGTTGCTTTTCTTGTTTCTCCTCTTCCCAGATTCTTCCTCTTTCTATCTTTCACTGCAGTACTCTCCCCCTTTTTGGTTGCATTGGAGGAAGGGGTTGGTACCGCAGAAAGAGTCTTGTGGACAGCAGCATCAACCAGGGCTGTAATGTTGAGGAAAGCCTCTCATCAAGGGCTTTGATCACTATCAGTGATTATGGGGGTGATGAGAGGGAGGGAATTTTGGAGTATGCACCTATTTGCTCAGGAGGGTTCTGTTCCTGAGAAGTAGGGCCTGAAGCAGAGGCAGGTGGTTGATTTTGGGGTGGCTCGTGTTTGGGAAACCTTCAAGGGAAGGTGCCATCTGTGGGTGTATGATGGTGGAGATGGACTTGCATCCTGAGACATCTTGGCCAGTAGTCTTTGAGTCTGCTAACCTCATCCTCTAGAATGGTGTTGTGAGCAACGACATCATAGAAGAAGCTCAGGTCATCATCAGTTGATACTGAATCACCTGACCTCCTGCTTAGAGCAGGATTTACATGCACTGGGTGTAGACCAGTTGGTGCATGTGCCCCTTGTGCTTGGTACTGGGGACTTCCAGCCTCAGGACAATGTCCATCATCAGCTGTTGCCTCTAGGGAGGTCTTAGCAATGTTACCAGCCTCACTCTGGTCATGTGCTGAGTCAGAGGAGGTGGCAGCCTCACTAGATATTCTAAGCTCCTTCTCTACACCAGGAGATAGAATTGGGAAACCCCTGTGCTGTGGGTTCTCAGTGCACTGTGTTCCTCCCCCTCAATTGTAGAGGTATTCCCAGTAAGAAGTGGTTTCTGGGGAGGGGTGAGGAGTGCAATTGAGTCAGCACTTGAGCAACTATTAAAGTTGGGCTGTGAGGGGCGGTTGTTTGGGGTAGGGGTAGAAGCAGTGTGCACCTGGGGTGGATGGTGCTCTTCAATGGCAATCTCCTCAAGTGAGGAAGATCCCAGATAAGTAGGTGCCCCTTGGGTTGCTGCAAGCTCCTGTTGAGAGGAAGCCTGAGCGGCTGTGGCTGGAGGAGTCATGTATCCACTAGGGGGTTTGGACTAGTGGATATATCCTGCGTTTGTTGTGCAGGGCATCCTCAGGGGACTCAATTCCCTGAGTAGCCTTTTTGGGTTTCTTTTTGGTGGGTTTGGTGGGGACATTGGATTTGGAGGTGGTGGCTGTGGGTTCCAGCTGCGTGGGTTTTCGCAGCTTGGCAGCCAGTTTGAGTGTCCGGTCAGAGTTGTGCGGGAGTATACTTCTGGCAAAACAGCCGTAGCAGGGACTCCCAAGCCAACAAGTCCCTCAGCATTAAGCTGGTCTATTATAATGGCCATTATGAACCGTGGATAGAGTATCCAACGGTTGGCAGTTAATTTTTGAGCCATATCTTTGAGCTCTGAAAATATTAATTCTGAAAAGTTCAGTGGTTGTTGCTCAAGGATAGAATACAATACCTGCTGCCATTTGGTGGACATTTGATCCCAAGACGATGTCTTAGGGGCCAAACATACATTGACCATGTGAAAGATCAGGCGCTCAGCGTCATTAAAGTGTTTCTTCATGATGGTGGTGGCACTGAGATCACCTTGATATCCATGCTGAGCAAATGATAGATCTATGGTGCCCTTCGGATATCCAGCAGGAGAGGTAGCATCACTCAGTTGAAGAATTTTACGGATTGTTGCAGGAGTAATGACTACTTCTTGGTGTTGACGACTGACCGGAGGGATGTGTGTTGCTCTCCTCAGTAGTAACATTAACGTTCATCCAAAATTGGTTCAAGGATTCGGCATGTAAAACGGGGTTCAGAAGGAATGCCTTGTTGTATTGGGACTGAACCATAAGATCGATAGCAGTATCGAACTTAGTCCAGATCGGCGATTTTGTGAGGTAGGCAACACAGTTGTGTCGCGGTTTAATTTGCATAGACGCCATGGAAATTTGTTGGAGGAACGTTAGGTTTGAAGAAGATGAAGCATGGAGAGCTCAGGTTAAGGTATATATAGGGTACGGGTGAGGAAACGACTGAAGGATGTGGTGTTAGTCATCAGTAGTTTTAAACGACCGTTGACATGGTATTATCCTTTCAGACGTTGAAACAGCTGAAGTCGCGGTGTTAGGCATCAGTAGTTTAGAAAACTACTGAAGACCGTGGTTTTGACTTCTGGATGATTGAAACAACTGAGGACATGGTGTTTGTCATCAGTAGTTATGAAACTACTGAAGACAGTGGTTTTGTCATCAGCTGTTGTAACAACTGAAGACTTGGTATTAGTCATCAGTAGTTATAAAAACTACTGAAGACGTGGTTTGCTTCAGTTGTTTAAAATGAAACAGCAGTGGTACAAACGACTGAGGAGAAAGTTCTCTTCAGCTGTTTTCGTCAATTCTTAGCTTTTCAGCTGTTTCAAACTGTCCTCAACACATTCATCAGTTTTTATGGCTGATTTCAGTTGTTTCATAGGACATCAGTACTTATTTTTTACTGATTGCAGTAGTTATGACTCATCAGTAGTTGTAACTACTTCAGTAGTTTAGAACAGATGAAGTACTTCAGTACTTGTGAGACATTTAGCCTTCAGTAGTTATAAAAATACTGAGGTTAAAAGAGCTCATCAGTACTTATATGTGACAGGCACTCATGATCATCAATATGAATTACTGAGATCATCAGTAGTTGTCACCTATTCTAGCTGCAGCATACCAAGCCTTAACACCAGGTTTTGGAAAGTTGAACTATCCAAAGGCTTAGTAAAAATGTCTGCAAGCTCATCAGCACTAGGCACAAACTTAGGATCAATCAGACCTTTTTCAAAACAATCTCTTATAAAATGATGTCTGATCTCTATATGTTTGGTCCTAGAGTGCTGGACTGGATTTTTGACAATGCAAAGAGCTGAAGCACTATCCATTAACAATGGAGTCTTAGTCTCTGTAATGCCATAATCCAAAAGTTGGTTTTGAAGCCAGAGTACCTGAGATGTACAGCTTGCAGCAGCAATGTACTCTGCTTCCGCAGTGGATGTAGCAACTGAGGTCTGTTTCTTGCTCTGCCAAGAAATCAAGCAGTTGCCTAGGAATTGACATCCACCAGAAGTTGATTTCCTGGTCAACTTACACCCTGCATAGTCACTGTCAGAAAAAGCAACTAATTTACCAGAATGTTGGTAGAATACCATAAACCTAGAGATGGAGTGCCTTGCAGATATCTAAAGATCCTCTTGACTGCAATCAGATGAGACTCTTTAGGTGCAGCCTGAAATCTAGCACAAACACATGTAGCAAACATAATATCTGGTCTAGAAGCTGTTAAATACATCAAGGACCCAATCATACATCTGTAAAGTGTTTCATCAACCACTTTACCTTTCTGATCTGATCCAGTTGTGTGGTGCTGCTCATGGGAGTAGAACAGGGCTTACAGTTTTGTAAATCAAACTTTTGCAAAAGATCTTTTGTATATTTGGATTGATGAATAAAAATTCCATCAGCCTTTTGTTTGATTTGCAACCCCAGAAAGAACTGTAATTCTCCCATGGCACTCATTTCAAACTTCTGTTGCATCAACTTTGTAAAGGCATCACACAACTTTGGATCAGAGGATGCAAAAATGATATCATCTACATAAATTTGAACAAGTAGATTATGCTGCCCAGCTTTCTTAATAAATAAAGTCTTGTATGGAGCCTCTAGTGAAATTGTTTTCCAGAAGAAAGTTTGATAATGTCTCATACCAGGCTCTGGGAGCTTGTTTTAACCCA
This sequence comes from Flaveria trinervia, assembly GCA_025506515.1. Lineage (NCBI taxonomy): Eukaryota > Viridiplantae > Streptophyta > Magnoliopsida > Asterales > Asteraceae > Flaveria > Flaveria trinervia. The sequence goes on along the minus strand of CM046455.1, from coordinate 24,145,105 downwards.
TAAAGAGCTTTATCAAGCTTATACACCCAATTAGGATGTTTATTGTCCTCAAAGCCTGGAGGTTGACATACATAAACCTCTTCTTTAACTTTTCCATACAAAAATGCACTTTTGACATCCATTTGAAAGACTTTAAGTTTTGATAAGCAGCATAAGCTAAAAACAATCGAATTGCTTCCAGTCTGGCTACAGGGGCAAAGGTTTCATCATAATCAATACCTTCTTCTTGTGCAAACCCCTGAACAACCAGTCTGGCCTTGTTCTTAACAATAAGCCCATTTTCATCAGTTTTGTTCCTAAACACCCATTTAGTGCCTATTGCACACTTACCTGGAGGTAGAGGAACCAGTTCCCACACTTGCTGTTTCTTGAACTGAAGAAGCTCAAGCTGCATGGCATCAACCCATCCATGTCCTTTAAAGCAATGTGATAATTCTTTGGCTCTTGCTGACTGATGAAGAGAGCATAGAAGCAGAAATTTGACAATTGACTCTTGTTGATACTCCAGCAGTGATATCACCAATGATTTGAGACATGGGGTGATTCTTCAGATCTTGATACACAATGAGATCTGTGCAAGTGTTTGTAGCCGGTTCAGCAGCAACAGATGGTGATGGTGAATCATTTCCTTGAAACCAATCAGTGGATGGTAATTCAAAGGAAGTTGAATTCGAAGAAATCTCATCAGCATTTGTTGTGGATGGTGCTACTGGCGCTACAGGAACATCAGGTCTAGTTGATCAGGCAGCTGATCACTAAACCTGAAGAGGTGAGTACTGCAATCATCATCATCATCAGCAGTACCACCAGGTGGTGAACTGTTGACAGGAGCAACAGCAGGAGTTTGATAAGGAACATATTGCAGTATGTCCAAATCAAATAACTCCACAGGACTTTGTGGAATCTTGTCCTTTGGAGATTCATTAAACTTAACATGTAGAGTTTCTTCAACCATCTTTGTTCTGCAGTTGAAGACTCTGTATGCTTTGCAAGTAGATGAATAACCAACAAAGTATCCTGCATCCACCTTAGGATCAAATTTGTGGAGTTGATCCTTTGTGTTGAGAATAAAACAGGGACACCCAAATGCTTTGAAAAATGAAATCAGTGGAGCCAAATGATGGAGAACTTCATATGGAGTCTTCATCAACCTCTGATTTACTAAACACTCTATTTTGCACATAACAAGCTGTGTTGACAGCTTCGGCCCAAAAGGTCAATGGCAACCTGAGTCAGCAGCATGGACCTTGCAGCTTCAATGAGGGTCCTGTTCTTTCTCTCCACTACTCCATTTTGTTCGGAGTCCTTGGAATGCTGAACTGCCTTTTGATTCCCTTTGAGAGATAGAAGTCATCAAGTGTATGATTTCTGAACTCAGTTCCATTATCACTCCTAATACACTTGACTGGAAGGGAATACTGCTTCTCAATGTACAGCACAAAGTGGATAATCTTCTGAGCAGCCTCATCCTTTGAATGTAGAAAAAAAGTCCATACAAATCTGGAGTAATCATCCACAATTACCAGACAGTATTTCTTCTTTGCCATGCTCATTACTCTCACAGGACCAAATAGATCCATATGCAGTAATTGCAAGCAGGCAGTGGACTTGGACACTTCAATAGGAGGAAATGAGACCTTGTGCTGTTTTCCTTTTAAACAAGCAGTGCAGTTGTTTTTCACAGTTGAACTCCTTTATTGGTATTCCCCTGACTAAACTATGGTGCTAAGCTGATTCATGTTTTTGAGAATAACATGACCCAGCCTCTGTGCCATAGATTAGATTCTTGAGAAGAGGCTTTGGAAAATAGGCAAGGATTGCCTTTGAGATCTATTTCTTAGAGAGATCTAAGGCATACACTCTTCCTGTCCTGTTGGCTTTCAGGAGAGTGTGATCATCCAACACCTTGTCAATCAAACTCAAAACTTTGGATGACAGAATCCTACAGTTTTGGCTTGTGAAAAGGGCAACATGGCCTTTATCACACATTTGACTGACACTCAAGAGGTTGTACTTGAGATTTTCCACATGATTAACATCATCAAATTGATTTCTCCATTGGAGACAAAGCCCTTACCGATGATGTAACCCCTAGCATCATTGCCAAAAGAGACAAATCCCTTCTTTCCTTGAGAGTAGTCATGAAGAAGAGAGATGTTCCCAGTCATGTGCATAGATCCCCCACTGTCTACATACCAGATGCTATTTTGGCATGTTGAAGAACCCTGCAATAATAAACAATCAGTTAGTTTTAGAGACCCAAACCTTTTTGGTTTTGGGCCTGGTCTCATCAATAGATGGTAAACTAGCATGTTTATTTGTAACAACAGCCTGAGAGGAAGAAGATGGTGCAGAAGAGGAGTCCTTTGGCTTAGACCTCCTTTTCTGTGGTTTCAACATAGGAGAATCTAGTTGGTTAACTCTACCCAACAGATGTTGTACCATCATCACCAGCTGTGTCTGATTTTGTGATAAAGCTTTCAGCTCATCAGACACATTGCTAGTGGAGTTAGATAAGGTCCTATGTTGCACCTTCTTCTTTTGAGCACCCTCAGCTGTCACCTGTTTAACTCCTTCCTTTTTGGTTGCTTTAAGGACTTAAGGGTTACAGGATTTGATGTTGCTGATACAAATGTGGTCTCAAACTCAGTTTTCATTTTTACCATTTTCTCATTAATTTCTTCCTTTTGTTTGAGTTTGGAACCTCTTTTGTACCAACAATCATCTGTAAGATGATTGAACAAACCACATACTTCACATGGTTTCTTCTTCATCTTAGGTTGATCATCAACTAAAGATGGTGAAGCAACAGAAGACTTGTTCTTCAATGCTTTGGAAGCATTGGTTGCTTTCTTGACAGCCCTTTAGTAGTCTTCAAACTCTTTCTACTGCCAGTTTTCTTCTCTTCAGTACTGACAGCAGTTGAAGTTTGAACTTCAGGAGTTGAATCCTGCTCTCCAGTCCTTCAGGACCTTCAGGATTGACTCCTGAGTTGATCAACTTATTGATCATGTGAATGTCAGCATTTGGACCATCAACATCAGCTGATAGGTTCAAAGAGGACTTGATACTGACTGCTACTTCTGATTGTGCTGTATCAGAAGGTAGATCACATGACTTGATGGATTGGTTATCACTCTCACCATCAAATTCTACCTCTGCTCTTGGGGTAAAATCTGTAGGTGGAGCAGTGTGATTGTAACCAATTCCAAACTTCACATTTGAAGCAGATTGCTTACTAAGAAGCATTTCAAAACCTTTGCATGATTGTACCCATCTATCACACTCGACCTGGGTAACTGCAAGGGTTTCTTTGAGATCTTTGTACTTCTCTAGAAGTACATCTTCTCTAGCCTTATCATCAATTATTTTGCAATTCAGTTTATAAACTCATCATTTTTATCTTTGAGCACAAACTCAAACTCAGCTTTGTTTTTGGAAATTTCTTGTTCTAGCTCAATGTTCTTATTAATTAAAGCTACATTTGCTTCCTAATGGAAGCAAATGCTGCTATGCATTGTTCAGAACATAATTGGCTTTTGCCTCAGAGGATACCTGTGATACCTGAGGTGTAGAGGCATTGGAAGATGAAGTATCAGCAGACTCCAAAGCCATAAGAGCTAGATTCCCAAAGGGACTGTCACCACCATGTTGACCAGCACCTGAGAACAGTTGATCATGACCAGACAAGTCATCTGGTAAACTGCTCCAGTCAACACTCCTGGGGTGAAGAAGCTGTGTTGTTGAGATGAAGGTTGTTGATGAGATGGGAAGGCTGAGGTTCTGGTAATGCATGAGGTTGTGGTGTCATAGGAACTTGAACTTGGTTTGACTGTGGCATGTAATAACAAGGGTACTGATATGGCATTTGACCCTGAGGAACAAAATATGCCGGAGATTGTTGTTGAGGATGATGACTAGATGTGACAGGATGTTGCCTCTGTTTTGTTGACTGTTGCCAGGAAAAGTCACAAAGGGTGCAGTAGAGTTTGATCCAGTTGATCTACACTCTCTTGCAAAGTGTCCAAGCCGTTGGCATTTGTGACACCTCAACTTGCTCTTGTCAAAACCAACTTTGGTTTTGCCAGAGAGTCCTGGGAATTTTCTTCCAGTCTTTTGTAGAACTTCTGAGATCTGATATTTATCAAGGCCATTTGGCTCAAAATATCCATCTCTTCTAAGTCATCATCTGCAATCCCCTTGAGATCATCCATGATGAAACATAAATTGTCATTATTACCTCAGTAAACTGACCATCAACACTTACAAATGCAGAATTAGAAGTGCTCGAAGAGAAATTAATATGCTCATCATACTGGCATTCAGATGAAGCATATTCTGACTCATGACCCACCAAGGCAGTGTTGCCTTGAATAAAGTCTTCAGTGAGCTTTCCAGATGAAGACAGCTTTCTCTTCTGTTCTATCTCTCTCTCAAAAGTGAGCAATTTCCCATGGAGTGGGTGAGTGAGAGATAGTTTGTCCAAACTTGCACTGGAGCGTAGGACAATAGTATATGTGTCCCATCTCTCAGGCAGTGATCTGAGAAATCTGTTATTCATCTGAATATTGGTGTATTCAAGTTTGACCATTTTTAGTTCAGAGATCAAACAAGAAAACCGCTCATATTGTTGAGTCAGTGTCTCACCCTTTCTATGAGAGAATGTCTCATATTGTTGGGCAAGAATTTCTCTATTATTTGCCAAGACCTCATCAGTTCCTCCAAATTGTTCTTTCAAAGCAATCCAGAGGTCATGGGCAGTTTCATGATGCATTAGCCCAGAATAGATTTCATTGGGCAAAGCCATGGCCAGAATTCCATGGGCTTTTGCATCAATCTCAAGCAACTTTTTATCCTCATCTGAGTATTGCTCCCTCCTCTTCGGAACCATTTGATTGGTTTCCGGGTTATTCACCATAGGCTTGTGTGGACCATGTACCACAGATGTCCAACACCCTGCGCTGTTAACAGACAGGTGATGGAGCATACGTCTTTGCCATATGTTATACTCATTCCTAACCAGCATAGGAGGCTTGGTTGAGGAACCAGTATTGTGAGGATCATTGGAGGGAGTGGTCATTTTCAGTTCAAAAACAGTTTAGTTCAAGTTTTAAAAAGTTTTAGACAAACCACAACAAACTCAATGAGAACCAAGAATAAGATCTCAGGATGAATGAGCAGAAATACAGAAAATTCAATCTCTATAACCGTTTCTTGCAAAAACAAAAGCTAATTCAATCAAACTTGGATCTAGAATAGCAGTTTCAATGATCAATTATTAGATCGATCAATGATTAACCTGCTCTGATACCATTTGACAGGATCAGTGATCACAAGTTTGATGTATCAGAATGTAAAGCAGCGGAATACCAAACGAATTAGACAAATTGTAGCAAGCTAACAATATGTGAGCATTAAGATCGCATACGGTTATAGGGAGAGAATATGAATTCTGATTTCTAGGAATGTTTATAGATGTAGAATATTTCTAATCGAATCAATCAATCATTCCATTCAATTGCTCATATCGCCCAATGATTACAATGGGTTGTCACTCCTTATATAGAGTGCAACAGTCACTGCTGTTATCACGGAAAGTGACAACTGGCAGATCCAATACAGAAATAACTAATTCTTAACAAACTACTGAAATGTTCACAACTACTGAGAACATATCAGCAAGTTAAGTACAAAATAAAACTACTGAAACTACAACGACTGAAGAACAAGCTCTTCAGTCGTTTTACAAAACTACTGAAACATAAAACATAAAACTACTGATATCACAACTACTGAAGAAGTACTCTTCAGCAGTTGTGACAAACTACTGAGGCTTCAGTACTTGGTCTTCAGACTTTGACCTTCAGGCGTTTCATCAGCTGATGACTTCAGTAGATATCATCAGCTGATGTCTTCAGTCTTTGTCTTCAGACTTTGTACATCAGTTGTGATCTTCAGCACTTGTGAACTCTTCAGCTGTTGTACTTCAGTACTTTGGTCTTTCAGCTTCAGCACTTGTGTTCTTCAGCTGTTGTACTTCAGCACTTTGGTTCTTCAGCTGTTAAGGTCTTCAGCACTTGATCTTCAGCTGTTGAAGTCTTCAGCACTTGTCAAACTACTGATGAGGCTTTCAGCAGTTGTTGTGATACCGTGTGGGACTTAGAGGTTTTCTGATCTTGGCTCATTGGTTCTTTTGGTCCAACAAACTCCCCCTGAACCAATGCAGCCAAAACCTCTAACTTATTTATACTCCCACTTATTGATGGCAAAAATGTTGGTCTTTTTCCTTCTTGATCAGTAGAGAAGATGACCCATGTACGCTCCGGCCTGGGAAGAACCTCAAATATTTGTTTGGCAGAGTATGAATGGGAACTCTGTTTTGGGGAACTGGACACAGAGTTGTTATCCCATTCATGAGATTCACTTCCCCATAATGAGTCTGTATGACTCACGGACATAGGCCTCAAGGAGAACAATTTGTTCCTCTTGAGAGAGTTCTTCAGCTCCTCCTTCGAAGAAGAACTCTGGACCATAGTACTCTGATAAGTACTTCATGGTCCTGCCATTTTTCAGCTCCACCGTAGTTACCTCCCTGTATACAAATTCATCCGGATGGTTGCCTTCAAGGAGTAACTGGAGCTCATTCTTTTGGATGTCTTCAAGCTTTTTGTATAACAACCCCTTCTTAATCATCTTGTTTTCTAGTAAGGCTTGAGGTGTCTTCTTTGCTTGGTGAGCTTTCTTGAATTCATCAATGATTTCCCAAGGTGAGACTACAACGGCCACATGATGGTAGATTCTATTGTTTTTCGTACTTGGCCGTTGTATCTGTGTGGGATAGTTCTTTTATGGATTCTAGAACTCACCTGGGGTCTGGCCATACTCTCACTCTCTCCCTCTGATACTGAAAGGTGTGTCTGAGAGTGTACAGCCTTTGAGCATGCCCTTTCATGGCTTGAATAGATGATGACTGAGGAAATTCCTTGTCAACCATCTTCAACAGTTGCTCATCGTGCTGTTTCTGCTGTTCTTCTTCTTCTATCTGACTCTGACCATTTCCCTTTGAGAGTCAGGGTGTGATCATGGATTGACTCTGGGGCTTTGGTAGCTTCAGAACAGCAGAGAGTGGCAGACTATCATCTTCATCCTCTTCTTCTCTTCTTCTTCCATCCTCAGCACCCTTCTCCTTTCGGGGTACATCACTGGATGATGGTTGGGTTGGTGAAGGGATTGGTTTTGAAGAGAGAGGATGTTTGGATTTTGGCTTAGAGGTGGTTGGGAGATTTGAGGGATAGGATCTGTTTGAGTGGGTGGAAGGGAAGGTTGATCTAGCATCCTTGTAGTTAATTTTGCTTTTGTAAGTTTAGCCATCTCTAACCTTTTGCCAGCCCCAGCCTCATCAAGGGCTTCCACAATAATCCCTTGTTGAATTGCTCAGACAGACAGATTCTGGTGGCTATAGCCAGAATGCTGTCCCTGGACCATGCGCGGATCTCCATTAATGATCTTCCCAAGTATTTTGCAATAAAGCGGATCATTATTTCCAACCTCTCTTTCTCAAGAGCATCATACCCTGCCCATCGGGTTTGTATCTCTTGTACTTCTAACCTTCTGATCTCACTATCCAGTGTGGCTGTGTCAAACCCCTGCCTGAATAGTTGTTCAATTATTTTATCCATGGAGCGGCTGTGTGTGTGTCAGCTTCTTTGACCAGCCTCCAAGATTTTTTCTTCAGCAGTTTGATCATCAGCACTTCTCTTTCGCTTGTACGTGAGCAGAGGTTGCTTTTCTTGTTTCTCCTCTTCCTCAGATCTCTTCCTCTTCTTTCTTTCACTGCAGTACTCTCCCCCTTTTTGGTTGCATTGGAGGAAGGGGTTGGTACCGCAGAAAGAGTCTTTTGGACAGCAGCATCAACCAGGGCTGTAATGTTGAGGAAAGCCTCTCATCAAGGGCTTTGATCACTATATCAGTGATTATGGGGGTGATGAGAGGGAGGGAATTTTGGAGTATAGCACCTATTTGCTCAGGAGGGTTCTGTTCCTGAGAAGTAGGGCCTGAAGCAGAGGCGGGTGGTTGATTTTGGGGTGGCTCAGTGTTTGGGAAACCTTCAAGGGAAGGTGCCATCTGTGGGTGTATGATGGTGGCAGATGGACTTGCATCCTGAGACATCTTGGCCAGTAGCTCTTTGAGTCTGCTAACCTCATCCTCTAGAATGGTGTTTTGAGCAACGACATCGAAGAAGAAGCTCAGGTCATCAGTTGATACTGAATCACCTGACCTCCTGCTTAGAGCAGGATTTACATGCACTGGGTGTAGACCAGTTGGTGCATGTGCCCCTTGTGCTTGGTACTGGGGACTTCCAGCCTCAGGACAATGTCCATCATCAGCTGTTGCCTCTAGGGAGGTCTTAGCAATGTTACCAGCCTCACTCTGGTCATGTGCTGAGTCAGAGGAGGTGGCAGCCTCACTAGATATTTCTATCCTCTTGTCTACACCAGGAGATAGAATTGGTAAACCCCTGTGCTGTGGGTTCTCAGATGCACTGTGTCCTCCCCCTCAATTGTAGAGGTATTCCCAGTAAGAAGTGGTTTCTGGGGGGGGGGTGAGGAGTGCAATTGAGTCAGCACTTGTGCAACTATTAAAGTTGGGCTGTGAGGGGCGGTTGTTTGGGGTAAGGGGTAGAAGCAGTGTGCACCTGGGGTGGATGGTGCTCTTCAATGGCAATCTCCTCAAGTGAGGAAGATCCCAGATAAGTAGGTGCCCCTTGGGTTGCTGCAGGCTCCTGTTGAGAGGAAGCCTGAGCGGCTGTGGCTGGAGGAGTCATTGTATCCACTAGGGGGTTTGGACTAGTGGATATATCCTGCGTTTGTTGTGCAGGAGCATCCTCAGGGGACTCAATTCCCTGAGTAGCCTTTTTGGGTTTCTTTTTGGTGGGTGGTGGGGACATTGGATTTGGAGGTGGTGGCTGTGGGTTCCAGCTGCGTGGGTTTTCGCAGCTTGGCAGCCAGTTTGAGTGTCCGGTCGGAGTTGTGCCGGGAGTATACTTCTGGAACAGCCGTAGCAGGGACTCCCAAGCCAACAAGTCCCTCAGCATTAAGCTGGTCTATTATAATGGCCATTATGAACCGTGGATAGAGTATCCAACGGTTGGCAGTTAGTTTTTGAGCCATATCTTTGAGCTCTGAAAATATTAATTCTGAAAAGTTCAGTGGTTGTTGCTCAAGGATAGAATACAATACCTGCTGCCATTTGGTGGACATTTGATCCCAAGACGATGTCTTAGGGGCCAAACATACATTGACCATGTGAAAGATCAGGCGCTCAGCGTCATTAAAGTGTTTCTTCATGATGGTGGTGGCACTGAGATCACCTTGATATCCATGCTGAGCAAATGATAGATCTATGGTGCCCTTCGGATATCCAGCAGGAGAGGTAGCATCACTCAGTTGAAGAATTTTACGGATTGTTGCAGGAGTAATACTACTTTGTTGTTGACGACGACCGGAGGGATGTGTGTTGCTCTCCTCAGTAGTAACATTAACGTTCATCCAAAATTGGTTCAAGGATTCGGCATGTAAAACGGGGTTCAGAAGGAATGCCTTGTTGTATTGGGACTGAACCATAAGATCGATAGCAGTATCGAACTTAGTCCAGATCGGCGATTTTGTGAGGTAGGCAACACAGTTGTGTCGCGGTTTAATTTGCAAGACGCCATGGAAATTTGTTGGAGAGGAACGTTAGGTTTGAAGAAGATGAAGCATGGAGAGCTCAGGTTAAGGGTATATATAGGGTACGGGTGAGGAAACGACTGAAGGATGTGGTGTTAGTCATCAGTAGTTTTAAACGACCGTTGACATGGTATTATCCTTTCAGACGTTGAAACAGCTGAAGTCGCGGTGTTAGGCATCAGTAGTTTAGAAAACTACTGAAGACCGTGGTTTTGACTTCAGGTGATTGAAACAACTGAGGACATGGTGTTTGTCATCAGTAGTTATGAAACTACTGAAGACAGTGGTTTTGTCATCAGCTGTTGTAAACAACTGAAGACTTGGTATTAGTCATCAGTAGTTAAAAAACTACTGAAGACGTGGTTTGCTTCAGTTGTTTAAAATGAAACAGCAGTGGTACAAACGACTGAGGAGAAAGTTCTCTTCAGCTGTTTTCGTCAATTCTTAGCTTTTCAGCTGTTTCAAACTGTCCTCAACACATTCATCAGTCTTTATGGCTGATTTCAGTTGTTTCATAGGACATCAGTACTTATCTGTTTTTACTGATTCAGTAGTTATGACTACATCAGTAGTTGTAACTACTTCAGTAGTTTAGAACAGATGAAGTACTTCAGTACTTGTGAGAACTTTTAGCCTTCAGTAGTTATAAAAACTACTGAGGTTAAAAGAGCTCATCAGTACTTATATGTGACAGGCACTCATGATCATCATATGAATTACTGAGATCATCAGTAGTTGTCACCTATTCTAGCTGCAGCATACCAAGCCTTAACACCAGGTTTTGGAAAGTTGAACTATCCAAAGGCTTAGTAAAAATGTCTGCAAGCTCATCAGCACTGGGCACAAACTTAGGATCAATCAGACCTTTTTCAAAACAATCTCTTATAAAATGATGTCTGATCTCTATATGTTTGGTCCTAGAGTGCTGGACTGGATTTTTGACAATGCAAAGAGCTGAAGCACTATCCATTAACAATGGAGTCTTAGTCTCTGTAATGCCATAATCCAAAAGTTGGTTTTGAAGCCAGAGTACCTGAGATGTACAGCTTGCAGCAGCAATGTACTCTGCTTCCGCAGTGGATGTAGCAACTGAGGTCTGTTTCTTGCTCTGCCAAGAAATAAGCAGTTGCCTAGGAATTGACATCCACCAGAAGTTGATTTCCTGGTCAACTTACACCCTGCATAGTCACTGTCAGAAAAAGCAACTAATTTACCAGAATGGTGGTAGAATACCATAAACCTAGAGATGGAGTGCCTTGCAGATATCTAAAGATCCTCTTGACTGCAATCAGATGAGACTCTTTAGGTGCAGCCTGAAATCTAGCACAAACACATGTAGCAAACATAATATCTGGTCTAGAAGCTGTTAAATACATCAAGGACCCAATCATACATCTGTAAAGTGTTTCATCAACCACTTTACCTTTCTGATCTGAGTCCAGTTGTGTGGTGCTGCTCATGGGAGTAGAACAGGGCTTACAGTTTTGTAAATCAAACTTTTGCAAAAGATCTTTTGTATATTTGGATTGATGAATAAAAATTCCATCAGCCTTTTGTTTGATTTGCAACCCCAGAAAGAACTGTAATTCTCCCATGGCACTCATTTCAAACTTCTGTTGCATCAACTTTGTAAAGGCATCACACAACTTTGGATCAGAGGATGCAAAAATGATATCATCTACATAAATTTGAACAAGTAGATTATGCTGCCCAGCTTTCTTAATAAATAAAGTCTTGTCTATGGAGCCTCTAGTGAAATTGTTTTCCAGAAGAAAGTTTGATAATGTCTCATACCAGGCTCTGGGAGCTTGTTTTAACCCATAAAGAGCTTTATCAAGCTTATACACCCAATTAGGATGTTTGTTGTCCTCAAAGCCTGGAGGTTGACATACATAAACCTCTTCTTTAACTTTTCCATACAAAAATGCACTTTTGACATCCATTTGAAAGACTTTAAGTTTTGATAAGCAGCATAAGCTAAAAACAATCGAATTGCTTCCAGTCTGGCTACAGGGGCAAAGGTTTCATCATAATCAATACCTTCTTCTTGTGCAAACCCCTGAACAACCAGTCTGGCCTTGTTCTTAACAATAAGCCCATTTTCATCAGTTTTGTTCCTAAACACCCATTTAGTGCCTATTGCACACTTACCTGGAGGTAGAGGAACCAGTTCCCACACTTGCTGTTTCTTGAACTGAAGAAGCTCAAGCTGCATGGCATCAACCCATCCATTGTCCTTTAAAGCAATGTGATAATTCTTTGGCTCTTGCTGACTGATGAAGAGAGCATAGAAGCAGAAATTTGACAATTGACTTCTTGTTGATACTCCAGCAGTGATATCACCAATGATTTGAGACATGGGGTGATTCTTCAGATCTTGATACACAATGAGATCTGTGCAAGTGTTTGTAGCCGGTTCAGCAGCAACAGATGGTGATGGTGAATCATTTCCTTGAAACCAATCAGTGGATGGTAATTCAAAGGAAGTTGAATTCGAAGAAATCTCATCAGCATTTGTTGTGGATGGTGCTACTGGCGCTACAGGAACATCAGGTCTAGTTGAATCAGGCAGCTGATCACTAAACCTGAAGAGGTGAGTACTGCAATCATCATCATCATCAGCAGTACCACCAGGTGGTGAACTGTTGACAGGAGCAACAGCAGGAGTTTGATAAGGAACATATTGCAGTATGTCCAGATCAAATAACTCCACAGGACTTTGTGGAATCTTGTCCTTTGGAGATTCATTAAACTTAACATGTAGAGTTTCTTCAACCATCTTTGTTCTGCAGTTGAAGACTCTGTATGCTTTGCAAGTAGATGAATAACCAACAAAGTATCCTGCATCCACCTTAGGATCAAATTTGTGGAGTTGATCCTTTGTGTTGAGAATAAAACAGGGACACCCAAATGCTTTGAAAAATGAAATCAGTGGAGCCAAATGATGGAGAACTTCATATGGAGTCTTCATCAACCTCTGATTTACTAAAACTCTATTTTGCACATAACAAGCTGTGTTGACAGCTTCGGCCCAAAAGGTCAATGGCAAACCTGAGTCAGCCAGCATGGACCTTGCAGCTTCAATGAGGGTCCTGTTCTTTCTCTCCACTACTCCATTTTGTTCGGAGTCCTTGGAATGCTGAACTGCCTTTTGATTCCCTTTGAGAGATAGAAGTCATCAAGTGTATGATTTCTGAACTCAGTTCCATTATCACTCCTAATACACTTGACTGGAAGGGAATACTGCTTCTCAATGTACAGCACAAAGTGGATAATCTTCTGAGCAGCCTCATCCTTTGAATGTAGAAAGAAAGTCCATACAAATCTGGAGTAATCATCCACAATTACCAGACAGTATCTCTTCTTTGCCATGCTCATTACTCTCACAGGACCAAATAGATCCATATGCAGTAATTGCAAGCAGGCAGTGGACTTGGACACTTCAATAGGAGGAAATGAGACCTTGTGCTGTTTTCCTTTTAAACAAGCAGTGCAGTGTTTTCACAGTGGAACTCCTTTATTGGTAAGCCTCTGACTAAACTATGTGGTAAGCTGATTCATGTTTTTGAGATTAACATGACCAAGCCTCCTGTGCCATAGTTTAGATTCTTGAGAAGAGGCTTTGGAAAATAGGCAAGGATTGCCTTTGAGATCTATTTCTTAGAGAGATCTAAGGCATACACTCTTCCTGTCCTGTTGGCTTTCAGGAGAGTGTGATCATCCAACACCTTGTCAATCAAAGGCAAAACTTTGGATGACAGAATCCTACAGTTTTGACTTGTGAAAAGGGCAACATGGCCTTTATCACACATTTGACTGACACTCAAGAGGTTGTACTTGAGATTTTCCACATGATTAACATCATCAAATTTGATTTCTCCATTGGAGACAAAGCCCTTACCGATGATGTAACCCCTAGCATCATTGCCAAAAGAGACAAATCCCTTCTTTCCTTGAGAGTAGTCATGAAGAAGAGAGATGTTCCCAGTCATGTGCATAGATCCCCCACTGTCTACATACCAGATGCTATTTTGGCATGTTGAAGAACCCTGCAATAATAAACAATCAGTTAGTTTTAGAGACCCAAACCTTTTTGGTTTTGGGCCTGGTCTCATCAATAGATGGTAAACTAGCATGTTTATTTGTAACAACAGCCTGAGAGGAAGAAGATGGTGCAGAAGAGGAGTCCTTTGGCTTAGACCTCCTTTTCTGTGGTTTCAACATAGGAGAATCTAGTTGGTTAACTCTACCCAACAGATGTTGTACCATCATCACCAGCTGTGTCTGATTTTGTGATAAAGCTTTCAGCTCATCAGACACATTGCTAGTGGAGTTAGATAAGGTCCTATGTTGCACCTTCTTCTTTTGAGCACCCTCAGCTGTCACCTGTTTAAACCTTCCTTTTTGGATTGCTTTAAGGACTTAAGGGTTACAGGATTTGATGTTGCTGATACAAATGTGGTCTCAAACTCAGTTTTCATTTTTACCATTTTCTCATTAATTTCTTCCTTTTGTTTGAGTTTGGAACCTCTTTTGTACCAACAATCATCTGTAAGATGATTGAACAAACCACATACTTCACATGGTTTCTTCTTCATCTTAGGTTGATCATCAACTAAAGATGGTGAAGCAACAGAAGACTTGTTCTTCAATGCTTTGGAAGCATTGGTTGCTTTCTTGACAGCATCTTTAGTAGTCTTCAAACTCTTTCTACTGCCAGTTTTCTTCTCTTCAGTACTGACAGCAGTTGAAGTTTGAACTTCAGGAGTTGAATCCTGCTCTCCAGTCCTTTCAGGACCTTCAGGATTGACTCCTGAGTTGATCAACTTATTGATCATGTGAATGTCAGCATTTGGACCATCAACATCAGCTGATAGGTTCAAAGAGGACTTGATACTGACTGCTACTTCTGATTGTGCTGTATCAGAAGGTAGATCACATGACTTGATGGATTGGTTATCACTCTCACCATCAGATTCTACCTCTGCTCTTGGGGTAAAATCTGTAGGTGGAGCAGTGTGATTGTAACCAATTCCAAACTTCACATTTGAAGCAGATTGCTTACTAAGAAGCATTTCAAAACCTTTGCATGATTGTACCCATCTATCACACTCGACCTGGGTAACTGCAAGGGTTTCTTTGAGATCTTTGTACTTCTCTAGAAGTACATCTTCTCTAGCCTTATCATCAATTATTTTGCAATTCAGTTTATAAACTCATCATTTTTATCTTTGAGCACAAACTCAAACTCAGCTTTGTTTTTGAAAATTTGTTCTAGCTCAATGTTCTTATTATTATTAAGCTACATTTGCTTCTCTAATGGAAGCAAATGCTGCTATGCATTGTTCAGAACATAATTTGGCTTTTGCCTCAGAGGATACCTGTGATACCTGAGGTGTAGAGGCATTGGAAGATGAAGTATCAGCAGACTCCAAAGCCATAAGAGCTAGATTCCCAAAGGGACTGTCACCACCATGTTGACCAGCACCTGAGAACAGTTGATCATGACCAGACAAGTCATCTGGTAAACTGCTCCAGTCAACAACTCCTGGGGTGAAGAAGCTGTGTTGTTGAGATGAAGGTTGTTGATGAGATGGGAAGGCTGAGGTTCTGGTAATGCATGAGGTTGTGGTGTCATAGGAACTTGAACTTGATTTGACTGTGGCATGTAATAACAAGGGTACTGATATGGCATTTGACCCTGAGGAACAAAATATGCCGGAGATTGTTGTTGAGGATGGACTAGATGTGACAGGATGTTGCCCTCTGTTTTGTTGACTGTTGCCAGGAAAAGTCACAAAGGGTGCAGTAGAGTTTGATCCAGTTGATCTACACTCTCTTGCAAAGTGTCCAAGCCGTTGGCATTTGTGACACCTCAACTTGCTCTTGTCAAAACCAACTTTGGTTTTGCCAGAGAGTCCTGGGAATTTTCTTCCAGTTCTTTTGTAGAACTTCTGAGATCTGATATTTATCAAGGCCATTTGGCTCAAAATATCCATCTCTTCTAAGTCATCATCAGCAATCCCCTTGAGATCATCCATATGAAACATAAATGTCATTATTACCTCCAGTAAACTGACCATCAACACTTACAAATGCAGAATAGAAGTGCTCGAAGAGAAATTAATATGCTCATCATACTGGCATTCAGATGAAGCATATTCTGACTCATGACCCACCAAGGCAGTGTTGCCTTGAATAAAGTCTTCAGTGAGCTTTCCAGATGAAGACAGCTTTCTCTTCTGTTCTATCTCTCTCTCAAAAGTGAGCAATTTCCCATGGAGTTGGGTGAGAGATAGTTTGTCCAAACTTGCACTGGAGCGTAGGACAATAGTATATGTGTCCCATCTCTCAGGCAGTGATCTGAGAAATCTGTTATTCATCTGAATATTGGTGTATTCAAGTTTGACCATTTTTAGTTCAGAGATCAAACAAGAAAACCGCTCATATTGTTGAGTCAGTGTCTCACCCTTTCTATGAGAGAATGTCTCATATTGTTGGGCAAGAATTTCTCTATTATTTGCCAAGACCTCATCAGTTCCTCCAAATTGTTCTTTCAAAGCAATCCAGAGGTCATGGGCAGTTTCATGATGCATTAGCCCAGAATAGATTTCATTGGCAAAGCCATGGCCAGAATTCCATGGGCTTTTGCATCAATCTCAAGCAACTTTTTATCCTCATCTGAGTATTGCTCCCTCCTCTTCGGAACCATTTGATTGGTTTCGGGTTATTCACCATAGGCTTGTGTGGACCATGTACCACTGATGTCCAACAACCCTGCGCTGTTAACAGACAGGTGATGGAGCATACGTCTTTGCCATATGTTATACTCATTCCTAACCAGCATAGGAGGCTTGGTTGAGGAACCAGTATTGTGAGGATCATTGGAGGGAGTGGTCATTTTCAGTTCAAAAACAGTTTAGTTCAAGTTTTAAAAAGTTTTAGACAAACCACAACAAACTCAATGAGAACCAAGATAAGATCTCAGGATGAATGAGCAGAGAAATACAGAAAATTCAATCTCTATAACCGTTTCTTGCAAAAACAAAAGCTAATTCAATCAAACTTGGATCTTGAATAGCAGTTTCAATGATCAATTATTAGATCGATCAATGATTAACCTGCTCTGATACCATTTGACAGGATCAGTGATCACAAGTTTGATGTATCAGAATGTAAAGCAGCGGAATACACAAACGAATTAGACAAATTGTAGCAAGCAACAATATATGTAAGCATTAAGATCGCATACGGTTATAGGGAGAGAATATGAATTTCTGATTTCTAGGAATGTTATAGATGTAGAATATTTCTAATCGAATCAATCATCATTCCATTCAATTGCTCATATCGCCCCAATGATTACAATGGGTTGTCACTCCTTATATAGAGTGCAACAGTCACTGCTGTTATCACGGAAAGTGACAACTGGCAGATCCAATACAGAAATAACTAATTCTTAACAAACTACTGAAATGTTCACAACTACTGAGAACATATCAGCAAGTTAAGTACAAAATATAAAACTACTGAAACTACAACGACTGAAGAACAAGCTCTTCAGTCGTTTTACAAAACTACTGAAACATAAAACATAAAACTACTGATATCACAACTACTGAAGAAGTACTCTTCAGCAGTTGTGACAAACTACTGAGGCTTCAGTACTTGATCTTCAGACTTTGACCTTCAGGCGTTTCATCAGCTGATGACTTCAGTAGATATCATCAGCTGATGTCTTCAGTCTTTGTCTTCAGACTTGTACATCAGTTGTTGATCTTCAGCACTTGTGAACTCTTCAGCTGTTGTACTTCAGTACTTTGGTCTTTCAGCTTCAGCACTTGTGTTCTTCAGCTGTTGTACTTCAGCACTTTGGTTCTTCAGCAGTTAAGGTCTTCAGCACTTGATCTTCAGCTGTTGAAGTCTTCAGCACTTGTCAAACTACTGATGAGGCTTTCAGCAGTTGTTGTGATACCGTGTGGGACTTAGAGGTTTTCTGATCTTGGCTCATTGGTTCTTTTGGTCCAACAAACTACACTGGAGTCCCTATACAAGCTGAAAGTACTTCAAGTGCGCTCAGGCAACGGACCCGAATTCAAGAATTAGTGGATGGAAGCCTACTGCAAGGAGAGAGGAATTGTACATCAAGTTACCTCTGCATACACTCCTCATATGAATGGTGTTACTAAACGAAAGAATCACAGCTTGATAGAGACAGCACTGACTATGCTAGCAGACTTGAAACTGCTTATCCAGTTCTGGAATGAGGTAGTTGCCAATGCATGTTACATGCTCAATAGAGTTCTGGTAGTTAAGCGTAATGGAAAAACGTGTTACGAGTTACTACAGCGACATAAACCTAACTTAGAGTATCTCGAACCATTTGGCGCTCCGTGCACTCTTCTAGAGAAGAATCCAGAGGGAAAATTCATCGAGAAGGCAGATGAAGGCATCTTTCTAGGATACAACATACCGAAAAAAGAGTTTACAGCAACTCAACGGGTCTAGTAGAAGTGTGGTGTAACGTTGATGCTCAGAGATACACCACACCACCTACTGGAAAAGGACCTGCCTTCTTTTTCGACTATGATGGATTCTTCAAGTCCTTCAACATCCCACTCTCCACTTTGACGATGAGTTGGCTACCAAGATGATGTATGATGTCTTGATTCACGGCTGAAGGTTCAACATCATCTGATTCACAAGGTAGTTCATCTAACAACTCAGGGGGAGCACTTGACAATAGTGACTCCTCCTCTAATGAAGAAGCTATGGAGACTGATCAGAACAACCAGGAGGAATAGGTTCCTATTCCTGCAAGTCCACAAGCATCTGACAATGCCTCTACGTCTTTAGAACCTCAAACTCCTACTGCCTCAGATACTAAACCAAATGTCATAATCTGATTCTGAGGTAGCTGTTCCAACCACTCCTGGTTCACACCTAATGTCTATCATCCTTTGGATAATATCATTAGGGATGTGAGGTCAAGAGTTTAGACCAGAAATCAGTTGTACTCAGCTAATTATGCCTCGGTAATAAAAAAGGGATACGTTCACGATGGTGCATATCGTTGTTTTGTGTCTCAGTTTGAGCCAAAGTGTGTTAGTGAAGCCTGAATGATGAGGAATGGGTGAGTGCCATGCAAGAAAAACATTTTCAGCTCAAGAAGTTAGGTGTATGTACACTAGTGGATAGACCTAAAGGTGCTAAGGTCATTGGCACAAAATGGGTCATGAAATGCAAGAATGATGATCAAGGTCTGATCATCAGAAACAAGGCCCTGACTTGTTATTTAAGGATTTTGACAAGTCGAGGGAATAGACTACAATGAAGTTTTGCACCTGTGGCAAGAATGGAAGCAATCCGTATCTTCCTTGCCTACGCATCATACATGAAAAATTAAAGTTTATCAACTTGTTGTGAAGAGTGCATTCCTTTATGGTGAAATCCGTGATACAGTGTACGTCAGTCAACCCTAGGGATTTAAGGATCCATATCATCAGGACAGAGTATATAAACTCGACAAGGCTTTATATGGGCTTCATCAAGCTCCCAAAGCCTGGTATGAGAAACTCTCGACTCACCTTGTGAACACAGCTTTCGCAGAGGTCTCATTGATTGTACACTATTCATAAAAGGAAAAAATGGAGAGTTACTGCTTGTTCAAATCTATGTAGATCACATAATCTTTGAGTCAAAGAACGAAGATCTATGTAAAGAATTTGAAGCAGTAATGAAGGTTGAGTTTGAAATGGGTGCAATAGGAGAGTTGAAATTCTTTCTCGGGTTACAGGTGGATCAGACATCGAAAGGGATCTTCTTACATCAGACCAAATATGTAGGAGACATTCTCAGTCGGTTTGATATGGAAGATGCTTCCGCAGCCGGAACTTAATGTAATATGTCTTTAATGTCTTACACTTTTGTAATAGTTGGGTACTTAATGAAATGTAAATGTTTGGTTGTGTTTATCATGTTTAATATTTCATTAATGAATTGTTTAACTCATATTGACTTGATTACATAGGTTTGTGGTTGATTGAACTAATATAAATAATGTAATGACAATTAATACATTCAAACTTAATAACATGAAGTTATCATGCGAATGGCCCATGCTAATGGACCATACACATGATCAACTACATGCAAATGACTCAGTCGCACGACTAAATCAGGAGACTGGATCAGTCATATGATTGTAACATAAGATTGGCTCAGTCGCCTGAATGAACACTCGACCGTGCTAATGGATCAATCGCATGGCTCAATCGCACGACTGAACTATGCTAATGGTTCAGTCGCCCGAATGAGCAACCGTAACCTATAAATACCACCTAATTCATGGAAAAACTTAAGCATTGAACACACTTTGACTCCAGATGTACCCTAGCCGTCCAGAGACCTCTAAGATCGTACTCCAAGTTCATAGATCACAGTAGATTGATTCCCAATCGATTCATCACGTTAGATTCAATACATAATTGTTTATACGTGCGTTCTCACTGATTGGATCACCAATCAAATAGGATTCCGCACTATTTGATTTGGTATACACGTAATCAAGTAGTACGTCGTCTAGTACACGATCCTAACATGAAAGCATGCAAATATAATGTACATAGAGTATTCTAAACTAAGATTATGAAAACTTTAAATTTCTTTCATAAACAAGTTTAACACCATCCTTTTGCATAAAACTTGAGTCATTTGGAAACACTTAATGGGATAAAGGTCACCTAACCATTTTGAGGGAACTTGTGACTTGAGGTGGGGATACCATATTTGTGGGATAAAGGTCACCTAACTGCTTATGTTTGAAAACTCACATGTGTGTGCAAGTAGGGTAACTTGATTTGCAAACCATGTTAAATGGATCACCTACAATATGGTTTACAAAGGTGTTGATGGGATTAACATGCCGACTATACATATGATGTTTAATGTCGATCCCATACCCAAGAAGTTGCAAAGGGTTGCAATTGTCAAAACGTTGACTACCTTGTTAATTTAAATAATGGCATAAAGGTCACCTAACCATTATTCAAATGTAACGTCGGATTCTAGATTTTAAAATTGTGTATGACACTTAAAAGGTGTTTTAAATATTAAAATATGAACAATATCAAAATTACTAAAACTAAACTTTGTGATATTTTGTAGATGGCCACGAAGAATAATGATAACAATGAAATCCATTCAGCTCACTCACTATCACTAAGGACCATTCTCCAAAAGGAGCATCTAAACCATAATAACTTTATTGATGGTTTCGAAATTTGAAAATTGTTCTCAAGAAAGAGAAACGATCATACATATTAGACGATCCAATTCCAAATCAACCTAGTGACGATGATGAGGAGGCCTATAATAAATGGGTGAAATACACTGAGGACTCTGTCCAAGTGTCTTGCCTCATGTTGGCAAGTATGACTACACATCTCCAAAAGGAGTATGAACATCATGGAGCATAGGACATGATAACCCAGTTCCAGGAAACGTTCCAACAACAAGCACGGGTTGAGCGCTTTGAAATGGTTCGAGCACTCCATGCGTGTTGTATAGACGACACCTAATATGTTTCATCTTATTTACTTAAGATGAAAACTCACATCGACCGCCTCGAAAGGCTGAATTGTCCCGTCTTGAAAGAGTTGGCTATGGTTTTGATCGTCAACTCTTTGTCAAAAAGGTTTGACAACTTTGCCATGAACTATAACATGAACGGGTGGGACAAGAACATGAGTGAGCTTCACTCTGTGCTCAAAACTGTCGTGGCGACCATGGGTAAAAGGGTTTTACCTGTTCTCATAATCAATGAAGGCAAATGTTACCAAGGGTAAAGGGCACGTTAGGGGAAGGGAAAGGGAGTGGTAAGAGTGCCACCACCAAAACCAGTGGAGAAGAAGCAAAAGGTTGCTTCAAATGACCCTGCTCTAAGTGTGGGGAGATTGGACATTGGGCAAGAAATTGCCCAGTCCATCTCAAAGAGTTGCAAGCAAAGAGGGATGCCGGGCAAACCACGGGTACAATTTTCATGATTCATATTGATCTTAATTTAATATCCTCTAACACTTGACTATGGATACCGGATGTGGAACTCACATTTGCAACTTATTGTAGGGGTTCAAAAGAAGTAAGGACTTCAAGAAAGGGGATGTAAGCCTCTACACGGGGAATGGGGCAAAGCTTCAAGTTGAGGCCGAGGGGACTATATCTTGAAGCTTCCAAATCGTTTGTAAGCAATTTTTGAACAACATTTTGTATGCTCCTAGTTTGACTAGGAACATTATTTCTGTTGCCCAATTAAGACAATATGGTTATGTTTTGTCATTTATTGAGAATGAAATTCATGTTTCTTTAAATGGCACATTTTATTTTAAAGCTATTCTTGTTAATGGTATTTATGAATTGGTTCGTGAAAACACATTATGATAGCTCATTGTACCAAACCACCACTAAGAAACTCAAATTGGATTTGAGTGATACCTATCTTTGGCATTGCCGTCTTGGTCATATAAACAAGAAGCGCATAAAAACACTTCAAAAGAACGGTATTTTAAAAGCAAATGAATATGATTCATTCGATGTATGTGAAACTTATTTACAAGGTAAAATGACTACGACACCTTTTAGTGGCAAGTCCGAACGGGCAAGAGATTTATTAGGCATCATACATTTGGATGTATGTGGTCCTTTTAAGAAAATGACTAGGTACCATAAAAGATAATTCATTACCTTTACCAAAGACTATAGTCAATATGGTTATGTGTACTTGTTAAGACACAAAGATGAAGCTTTTGAAATGTTCAAAATCTTCCAAAATGAAGTAGAAAATCAACTCAATAAGAAAATATAAATTCTTCGCACCGATAGAGGAGGTGAATACCTGAGTGATGCCTTTAGAGACATTCTTAGAAGTTGTGGTATTGTCTCATAACTATCTCCACCTGGAACACCACAACATAATGGCATGTCTGAGAGGAGAAATCGAACACTATTAGATATGGTTCGATCTATGATGGCTAGAAGCTCACTGCCTCTATCATTTTTGGGGTTTCTCTTTGCTCTCTGCGGCCCGTATTTTGAATATGGCCCCAACCAAGAAAGTGGAAACGACACCTTTTGAAATAAGGCATGGAAGGGTTCGATCACTGTCATATTTAAAGGTATGGGGTTGTGAGGCTTATGTTATGAGACCCACCTCAAACAAGCTAAAAAGTATTTCCACTAAGTGTATCTTCATTGGATATCCCAGAGATTCTATGGGAAATTATTTGTATGATCCATTGGAACAAAAGGAGTTTGTTGCCAAGAAGGTTGAATTCTTAGAAGCTAAGTTCCTTACAGAAGGAACTAGCAGTAGAACTGTGGATCTTGAGGAGGATGATGAACCACAAACCGATACACGTTTAGTTGACACTAGCACTCATCATGTGGATGTTGAGAATGATCAAGTGGTTGATCAATATACACAAAACGTTTGCACATCTAGTTGAATTAGTAATCCACATGAAAGATATGGATTTTTCGTAGATGGATGCTATGTGTTTGATTCCGATGAACCAACCACCTATCATGATGCACTGTCCAATTTGGATTATGACAAATGGCTTGAAGACATGAACGTAGAGATGCAATCCACGTATGACAACCAAGTGTGGTACTTGGTTGAACCACCTCTTAACTCCAAGATAGTGGAAGTAAATGGGTTTTCAAGAAGAAAACTAATATGCATGGAAACTTGGATACTTATAAAGCTAGACTTGTAGCAAAAGGTTTCACTTAACTCAAGGGGTTGATTATGATGAGACCTTTTCACCGGTTGCAATGCTATATTAGGACATTACATGCCATAGCTGCTCATTATGATTATGAGATTTGGCAAATGGATGTCAAAACCGCTTTTCTAAATGGATATCTTGAGGAAGATGTCTATATGGTTCAGCCTGAAGGTTTTGTCAACTCAAAACATCCTAACAAAGTATGCAAGTTAAAGAAATCAATCTATGGATTGAAGCAAGCATTAAGGAGTTGAATTCACCATTTTGATGAAGAAATACCAAATTTGGATTCATCAAAAACGCTAATGAAACATGTGTATATAAGAAGGCTAGTGGGAGCATCACCATTTTCCTAGTATTGTATGTCGATGACATCCTACTATTTGGAAACGACATTCCAACCATGGAAGGACTAAAAACCTGGCTTGGAAGCTGTTTCTCCATTAAGGTACTTGGTGAAGCCGCCTATATTTTAGGAATAAAGATCTATAGAGATAGATCAAGGCGGTTGATAGGTTTAAATGAAAGTGCATACATTGATAAGATCTTTAAAAGGTTTAAGATGGAAAACTCTAAGAAAGGTACCGTACCTATTCAAAGAGGAACAATATTGAGTAAGACTCAATGTCCAAGCTTAAAGGATGAACAAGGCAAAATGAAGGGAATTCCGTATGCATCTGCTATAGGATCCATCATGTATGCAATGATATGCACTAGACCGGATGTTTCATGCGCTTTGAGCATGACAAACCGATACCAAAAAAATCCTGGAAATAGTCATTGGATGGCTATTAAGAACATACTTAACTACCTAAGGAGGAAAAAGACATGTTCCTAATCCATGGATCTAGTGAGGAAGAACTCGTAGTAAAGGGTTACACGGATACGAGTTTCCAAACTGATCGGGATGATTCACGATCACAATCGGGGTACATTTTCATCTTGAATGGAGTAGCAATCTCTTGTAAGAGCACAAACCAAGATGTGTTTGAATTATCAACTACAGTGTCAGAATCAAGGAACCCTTAGAAATTCTTTGTGATAACGAGGGTGCGATTGCTCAAATCAAGGAACCCCGTGCACATGAGAAGACGGGGCACATTGAACGAAGATTCAACTACATAATGGATGAAGTTGAAAAGGGAAATATATGTATTCGCAAAGTTCACACGGATTAAAACATTGTGGATCCACTCACGAAACTTCTTGAAAAGGAGATGCATGAAATTCATGCTTGTGCCATGGGGCTTTAATATTCTAGTGACCGGATTTGATCTTTAATTTCTGTAATGAGATATTGTAACCCTTTATTAGTTGAATGAATTATTCATTTATAATGATTCAACTAATATTCATATTTTGCGTGTTTAAAATCCATGAGTAAATATTTATTCAGAATGTCCGTAGCTGTTCATGCTTGTGGGAACAAGTATGAAGGTAATGCTATTATGAACTTGGATTGGTAGATATTCATATGGATGAATATAGAGCAAAAGGTTGCTGCCAAAGTTCATAGGTGTTTATGGGATGCAAATATTGACTGACCTGCATCTCAAATATTACTACATGGAATGTTCCTGATTGATCAAAAGTAATTTTGAGTAAAGGCGAACATCATTTGGTATCCTCTGACCTGAGATACATATTGGGTCTTGATATTTACCGAATATTATACTTTGACTTAGCTCTTACTGTTCTGAAACATGGCAGTACATAAGTCTGAGTTCAGGTATGATATAAGGAAATTGTGAGAGAGGTATGTTGTCAAGATGGAATTTGTCCCTCTATTCGTTCAAAGTAAGATGTCTAAGGCCTGATAAAGTTAAAGTAAAGGAGAATGATAACTTTGTGTCTCTAGGATTTAACATGACATCTGTAACAAAAGGATAGATGATTGATTCACCTAAAACATTTCAAATATGGTACTAGAAGAGGATGATGTTATTGAATGGAACTTAGTCAGACGTATTAAGTGTAGTAAACTATTGTTAGGCGGTATTGACTGCTTGCATCAATCTTCTATGCATCTTGTGCAAGTGGGTGATTGTTGGATCTTGTATGCCTAAGACACATACAAGATTGATGTGGTTAGTACGTTATGATCCAAGTTGGGTCATACCCAATAACAAGCTAAACAAACACCAATAAATGTTCATTTGTTGATGAGATCATACAAATAAATATTGACACCAATTTTGAAAATGGGTTTTCTAAAACCTTTCTTTTGTAAAACAACAACATTATATGGATAATTGTTCATGAGAAATTGTTTGTTTCATTATTTAAGTTGGTTAAATAATAACAAACAAAGTGTGTTATTGTTATAAAATTAAAAAAGGTTTTAATCTTATAAAAATTAAGGGCTAAGAGTGTAACTTGTTTATAAAAACTAAAATAGGGGGAAACCCTTTTCAAGGGTATATTTCGGCCGCCCATAGTGGCATTGGAACCCCCCTTTTTAGTCATGGATTTTGCAAGTCATTAGAGACTAGAACACTCTTCCATCATTTCCCCTTTCTCTCACAGACACTACTCTCTAACCAACTCAAGCAAGAACTCTCTCAAAGTGTGGCTGAAAATTGGATTTTGCAAGAAGAAAGGCGGAAATTTTCGGATTATTGAGGAGCTAGGAGAGTTCTTTGGTGTTGAGCTCCCTAACTAGCTAGGTGTTTGGAAGAGCTTGTGGGTATCACTACTTGAGGCCTCCTCCTTTGAAGGCTAGACAAATTCAAGAACATCATCACCTACTTCTTTTTCATCTACAACATCTTGTTCTAGAAAGGTTGACTTCTTTTTCTTATGTTTGATAGCATATTATATCACATACATTTTGATCCTTATTCAAATTGGTAACCATATGTTAACACATATATTCTGCTGCGTTTTTATAGTTTAAATGCTTAAATAGTTAGTTTTACATGTTACAAAACCCCAACAAAGATGTGTTACTTTGGTCTTCTTAGCTCAAATCTTGGATTAGGATCACCTGTTGATAAGATATCTGCAGATCCTCAAACATTCTCACAAGATTTCTTAAAATAGTTGGTAACTAAATCAAGATCAAATAGCCAATCAGGACCAGAACCAGCTACACAGGGTATGTGTTCATTGAAAGTCACATTGGTTGACTCCTCAACAATTCTAGCTCTAAGGTTGTATACTCTGATAGATCTAGATTTGAAAAAGTATCCAATAAAGTGTCAATCATCTGATTTGTAAGCATATTTGGAAATTTGATCTTTGGTATTCAAGATGGTGCAAGGACATCCAAATGACCTGAGAAAACCAATGAAAGGTTTCCTCTTATGCCAAAGTTCATAAGGAGTCTTGCCATGAGTCTTAACCTCTAAAACTCTGTTCTACACATAGCAGGCAGTGTTGACTGCCTCTGCCCAGAAGGTGATAGGCAGCTTAGAGTCAGACAACATGGTTCTTGCATCTTCAATCAGTGTCCTGTTTTTCCTTTCAACAACACCATTTTGTTCAGGAGTCCTAGGAGCACTATATTGTCTTGAAATAGATTTTTCATCAAAAAATGCATCAAGGATTTGGTTCTTGAATTCAGTTCATTTATCACATCTTATGATTTTGACCTTCTGAGCAGATTGATTCTCAATCTTTGGGATGAAATTCTTCAGAATCTTACGAGTCTCATCCTTAGTTCTAAGGAAAAGACCCAAGTGAATGTTGTAAAGTAATGTGTGATCAATAAACAGTAAGAGGTCCTTCCTAGACTCATTACACTATTAGGCCCAAAGAGATCCATATGTAACAAGTGTAGGGGAGTAGTGATGAAGTTTCTTTCCTTAGGCTTGTGAGATTCCTTATGTTGCTTCCCTTTTAGGCATGCAACACAATGGTCGTCACTTGTAAACTCTTTCTTTGGAATTCTGGTTACCAAATCATTCTTAATAAGATTATTCAAGTTCTTAAACTTTACATGGCACATTGTTTTACGCCATAGTAAAGACTCATCACTATTGGCTTTAGACAAAAAACATGAAACTTCTCGAGAAGGAGATGTTTCTTGCAAGTCCATCATGTACATGTTCCCTTTCCTTGGGGCTCTATGCAGGATATGCTCATGAGGAATAATCACCTCGGGCTTGAGAACAATGCCCTCATGCTCAGTAAAGAGCATGTTATGACTCTAATCACAAAATTAGGATACATTCAGAGATTGTACCCAAGCTCCTTGACAAAGTTTACCTTTTCAATGACGAGCTTACCATTTGTGACCTTGCCCCTTCCATAAATGTAACCACCTTCATCTCCTCCAAAAGCAACTGGTCCTTCATAAATCCTTTCAAAGTTATGGAGTAGTGACCTAGTGTCTGTCATGTGCCTGGAACAACCACTATCAATGATCCAGTCATTCTTGTTTGTCTTGAGTTGTCCATACACAAAGAAAATGATTAATTACATTTGGAAACCGAAGCCTTATTTGTCTTGGGCTAACTAAGAGAAACAGAAGGTAATTGTTGGACCAAAAGAACCAATGAGCCTGATCAGAAAAACCTCTAAGTCCTACATACATTACAACTCCTGAAGAAGATCACAATAGCTGAAGACATCAGCTGATTACAAGGTCTGAAGACAAATTCTAAAGACAAGAATTGAAGATACTACTGAAGACAAAGTCTAGAAGTAAAGAACTTAAGACAAAGTCTGAAAGTAAAGTACTGAAGACAAAGTCTGAAAGTAAAAGTCTGAAGAACAAAGTCTGAAGAACAAAGACTGAAGACAATGACTGAAGACCAAAGTGATTAGTAGTTGTTACAACAGCTAAAGTTATCAACTTCAGTAGTTGTGATGGTTTCCTTTCAGTACTTGTAATTTACTTTTCAGTAGTTATAGTTTCAGTAGTTTAGTTTCAGTACTTTTATGTTTCTTGTACTTAGCATTCTCTAAGATGTAATCAGTAGTTGAGAACTTTCTCAATAGTTTGCATAGTTTCAGTAGTTTGAATAATTATGTTAGACGTCACATATCCTATATAAGGAATGTGACCTAATTGTAATGTGTGACATTGAGCCACCACGAAAGCATATGAATGAAATATCTCTTTTGCAAAATTCTCTTTTTCTATAACCATTTACTGTTACATTGAATATCAATTGTGTTCTTGTGAATTATTTAATTCGTTGTTCGAATTCCGCTGCAATACTCTCTAATTAACCAAACTTAGATCACTGATGTTAACAAATGGTATCAGAGCAAGGTTAATCATTGATCGATCTAACAATTGATCATTGAAACTGGTATTCGATATCTAAGTTTGATTGAATTAGCATATTTGCAAGAATTGGTTATAGATCATTGAATTTCTGCTGTTTTCGTTTATCTGCTTTGAGTTTTGTCTTGGTTCATATTGAGTTTGTTGTGTTTTCCATTAAATCAGTTAAAACTTAATTAAATTGGTTGAATCTGAGAATGACTGCTCCTTCTAATGACCCTGACAATACCGGTTCCTCAACCAAGCCTCCGATGTTGGTTAGGACTGAGTATAACATATGGCAACGAAGAATGCTTTATCACCTGTCTATTAACAGTTCAGGTTGTTGGACATCTGTGGTACATGGTCCACACAAGCCTATGGTGAGCAATCCGGAAACCAACCAAATGGTTCGAAGAAGAAGAAGGAACAATACTTAGATGAGGATCGAAAACTGTTTGAGATTGATGCTAAAGCGCATGGAATTCTGGCCATGGTACTCCGAATGAAATCTATTCTGGGCTTATGCATCATGAAACTGCTCATGACCTCTGGAATGCATTGAAGGAACAATTTGGTGGAACAGATGAGGTCTTAGCAAACAACAGAGAAATTCTTGCCAATAATATGAGACATTCTCTCATAGGAAGGGTGAGTCACTGACTCAATAGTTTGAGCACTTTTCCTGTTTGATCTCTGAGTTGAAAATGGTCAAACATGAATACACTAATAGTCAGATGAACAACAGATTCCTCAGATCACTGCCTGAGAGATGGGATACATATACCATTATCCTACGCTCCAGTGCAAATCTGGATAGTCTATCTCTCACCCAACTCCATGGGAAACTGCTTACATTTGAAAGAGAGATAGAGTAGAAAAGGAAACTAGCATCATCAGAAAGCTCACTGATGACTTTGTACCAGGGAACACTGCCTTGGTTGGTCCTGAGTCAGAATATGATGCATCAGAAAGCAATTATGATGAGCATATAGATTTCTCCTCAAACGGTTCAGATCATGCATTTGTTAGTGTTGACAGTGAGTCAGGCTGTAATAATGGATGATTTAAAGTGTATTGCTGATGATGACTTAGAAGAGATGGATATTCTGAGCCAAATAGCCTGGTTAATATCAGATCTCAAAAGTTCTACAAGAGAACTGGTAGGAAATTTCCAGGACTCTCTGGCAAAACCAAAGTTGGTTTTGACAAGAGTAAGTTGAGGTGTCACAAATGCCACAGGCTTGGACACTTTGCAAGAGAGTGTAGATCATCTGGATCTAACTCCTCTGCACCCTTTGTGACTTTTCCAAGCAATAGTCCACAAAACACAGGGCAACATCCTGCTAGTTCTGGTCATCATTCACAACCTATATCTCCTGCATATTTTGTCCCTCAAGGTCCAATGTCATATTCATATCCCTGCTATTACATGCCACACCCAAATCCGGTTCATGTTCCTAATGCACATCAATCTCAAACCCTACCTGAGCCTCTACCATCTCAATCATCTCAATCACAACCTCATCACAGCTTCTTCACCACTGGTATTGTTGACTGGAGCAGTTTACTAGATGATGTCTCTGGTAATGAGCAGTTATTTGCTGGTGATGGTCAACATGGTGGTGAACATCCTTTTGGGAATCAAGCTCTCATGGCCCTGGAATCTACTGATAGTTCATTCTCCAATGCATCTTCATCACAGGTAACCCAGGTATCCTCTTAGGCTAAGGCCAAGCTATGTTCTGCATCTTGCATAGCTGCATTTATCTCTATTAGATAGGCAAATGTATCTTTAATAAATCAAAATCTAGAGCTTGAGCAAACCCTTTCCAAAAGAAAAGTTGAATATGAGTCCATCCTTAAGGATAAAGATGATGAGATTTATAAGCTTAAATGCCAATTAAATGATGAAAAGGCTAAGCTAGAGGTCATTCTTGAGAATCATATAGATCACAAAGAAAAACTTGCAGTTACCCAAGTTGAGTGTGACCGCTGGGTATCATCCTGCAAGGGATTTCAAATGCTGCTCAGCAAACAATCTGCTTTGAATGTGAAGTTTGGAATAGGTTACAACCACATTGCACCACCTATAGATTTTACTCCAAAACCAATAGTAAAATCTGAAGGTGAAAGTAATTTCCAAACCACATCATCATGCGCATCATCCTCAAGTGATCACCCAAAATCACAAGATGAAATCAGTGTTGATACCTCAACAAATCAATTGGCTCATGGGTTAACCACTGATAAGCACATGAAGCTGAGTACTTCAGATGTTGTCCCTCAAAGTACCTCAAATACTGAAGGGCAAGTCATAACATCTGAAAAGCATTTCAAATCAGCTGAAATAAAAGGATTAACAATTACTGATAGAGAACAGCTGAAGAACAAGTCTTCAGTTGTTACAGATCCTTCAATACTAAACAAAAGTACTGAAAGGAGGAAAATACTAAAGAGCACACCTTCAGTAGTTTCCACAACAGCAGTTGACCAATTCAAGATGAAGAATAAGCCATGTGAAATATGTGGTAAATTCAATCATCTTTCTGATGAATGTTGGTACAGAAAGGGTTCCAAACTCAACAGAGATAAGCTCATTAAAATCAGATGGATGAAATGAAAAATGAGTTTGAGACCAAGTTTGTACCACAGTCATCCCAATGTGATGAACCCAAGCCTTCATCCAAATCCAAAAAGAAGGATAAGGTTTATCATAAAACAGCTCATAGTGCTCCTCATGATAAACATCAAACTAAATCTATGAATTTTATGGAGGAAATGGTGGGTCACAGGAACTCATCAAACACAAGTACTCATATGTCACAAGAACTGAAAGCTTCAGCTACAAATCAGACACATCTTGTTATGATGTTTCAACATTTGTTAGGGAGAGTTAACAACTAGATGCACATGTGATCAAACCACTGAAAAGGCATTCCAAGCCCAAATCCAAGGAATCTATTTCAACACCATCTCCTTCTTCATCAGTTTTAATCATAAGAAACAAGTTATGGTTAAATCTGTTGATGAAAACAGACCCAAAACCAAAAAGGTTTGGGTCTCAAAACCTATCTGGTTCTTTATGGAATGCAGGGTTCTTCAGCATGCCAAAGGAGCATCTGGTATGTAGACAGTGGAGGATCTATGCATATGACTGGGCAGTTCTCTTCTTAATGACTACTCTCAAGAAAGAAGGGATTTGTTTCATTGGTAATGATGCCAAGGGTTACATCATGGGGAAAGGATATGTGTTAATGGATAAATCAGGTTTGATGATGTTAATCATGTGGAGAATCTCAAGTATATCTGCTGAGTGTCAGTCAGATGTGTGATAAAGGGCATGTTGCACTTTTCACAAGCCAGAACTGTAGGATTCTGTCTTCCCAAGTTCTGAGGCTGATTGACAAGGTATTGGATGAACATACTCTCCTTAAGGCCAACAGATTGGAAGAGTGTATGCCTTGGATTTGTCAAAGAAGATTGATTTGTCATCCTTGCCTGTTCTCCAACCTCTCCTCAGGAATCTAAACTGTGGCATAGAAGCTGGGTCATGTTAATCTCAAAAACATGAATCGCTGATCCACAATAGTTTAGTGAGAGGTCTACCAATAAAGGAGTTTCAATGTGATGAAACTTGCACTGCTTGTTTAAAAAAAAACAGCACAAAGCTCATTCCCTCCTATTGAAGAACCTAAGTCCACTGCTGCTTGCAGTTACTGCACATGGATCTATTTGGTCATGTGAGAGTGAAGAGCAGGCAAAGAAGAATATTGTCTGGTAATTATGGATGATTACTCTAGATTTGTATGGACTTTCTTCTTGCATTCAAAGGATGAGGTTGCTCAGACGATTATAAACTTTGTATTGTATGTTGAGAGCAGTATTCCCTATGAGTCAAGTGTATAAGGAGTGATAATGGAACTGAATTCAAAAACCATACACTTGATGATTTTTATCAATCAAAACGAATCAAGAGGCAGTTTAGCATCCCAAGGACTCCAGAACAAAATGGAGTAGTGGAGAGAAAGAACAGGACCCTAATTGAAGCTGCAAGGTCTATGTTGGCTGAGTCTGGTTTGCCATTGACCTTTTGGGCTGAACCTGTTAACACAACTTGCTATGCGCAGAATAGAGTGTTAGTAAATCAGAGGTTGATAAAGACTCCATATGAACTTCTACATCATTTGGCTCCTCTAATTTCATTCTTCAAAGCCTTTAGGTGTCCTTGTTTCATTCTTAACACAAAGGATCAACTCCACAATTTGATCCTAAGGTGGATGCAGGGTATTTTGTAGGTTATTCATCCACATGCAAGGCTTACAGAGTCTTCAACTGCAGAACAAAGTTAGTTGAAGAAACCTTGCATGTAAAATTCAATGAATCTCCTAAGGATAAAATTCCACAAAACCCTGTGGAGTTGTTTGATCTGGACATACTGCAATATGTTCCTTATCAATCTCCAACTGTTGCAGATCTTATGGATAAATCATCTTCTCACACTCCCACTCAAACACAACCCTTATCTCTAAAATCTCCCAAATCTATCCCTAAACCAAAGCCACCCACAACTCAACCCACAAAACCAATCCCTTTACCCCAAAAACCACCTCAATCCTTACCCAGTGATGCACCCAGAAGGAGGAGAAGGGTGTTGAGGGTAGAAGAAGATGAAGAAGGGGATGATGATGATGATAGTCTGCCAATATCTGCTGTTCTCAAACTCAAATCACCTGAGCACAGAAGTCAACAAGTGATTACTCCTGACTTGCAAATGCAGATGGTGAAGGTAAAGATTGAAGAAGCCGAACAGCAGAAACAGCACGTTGAGAAGTTTCTCAAGATGGTTAATAAGGATTTCCTCAGTCCTCATCCATTCAAGAAATGAAGAAACATGCTCTGAGGCTGTACGCTCTTAGACATAGTTTTCAACATAAAAAAGAAAGAGTGCGGATCTGGCCAGACCCCAGGGTAAGTTCTAGAATTCATAAGAAGCATATACCAAGTAGATATCATTGCCAAGTGAAGAAGACCTTGAATGCTGCGATTACATTAGCCATGGTAGTCTCACCCTGGGAAATCATTAAAGAATTAAAGAGAGCTCACAAATCCAAGACAACCCCTCAATCTATTCTTGAGAACAAAATGATCAAGAAGGGGTTGTTATACAAAAGACTTGAAGATCTTCAGAAGAGTGAACTCGAGTTGTTGCTTGAAGGCTCTCACCCTGATGAATTTGCTTATAGAGAGATAACAACTGTGGAGTTGGAAAATGGAAAGACAGTGAGATACTTGTCTGAGTATTATGGCCCAGTGTTCTTCTTTGAGGGAGAAGCAGAAGAACTCACCAGGGAGGAACAAGTTGTTCTCCTTGAGGCCTATGCTAGTGAGTCTTATAGACTCATTCATGGGAATTAGGTTTCATGGTTGGGATAAGACTCTGTGTTCAGTTTCCCCAAAACAGAGTTCCCTTCCATACTTAGCCAATCAAAAGATTAGAAACCTTTTCCCGGCCTGTGCTTAAGTGATTACCTCTGAAGCTGATCAGAGGGTGTTTCTGCCAAGAATAAGTGGGATCATCAATAAGTTTAGACGTTTTGGCTGCATTGGTTCAGGGGGAGTTTGTTGGACCAAAAGAACCAATGAGCCTGATCAGAAAAACCTCTAAGTCCCACAGACATTAAAACTGCTGAAGAAGATCATAACAGCTGAAGACATCAGCTGATTACAAGGTCTGAAGACAAAGTCTGAAGACAAGAACTAAAGACTACTACTAAAGACAAAGTCTGAAAATAAAGAACTGAAGACAAAGTCTGAAAGTAAAGTACTGAAGACAAAGTCTGAAGCTATCAGCTGAAGACAAAGTCTGAAAGTAAAAGTCTGAAGAACAAAGACTGAAGACAAAGACTGAAGACTAAAGTGATCAGTAGTTGTCACAACAGCTGAAGTTATCAACTTCAGTAGTTGTGATGGTTTCCTTTCAGTACTTGTAATTTACTTTTCAGTAGTTATAGTTTCAGTAGTTTAGTTTCAGTAGTTTTAAGTTTCTTATACTTAGCATTGTCTGAGATGTAATCAGTAGTTGAGAACTTTCTCAGTAGTTTGCATAGTTTCAGTAGTTTGAATAATTCTGTTAGATGTCACTATCAAGTGACATCAGCAGACCTCAGATATACTATATAAGGAATGTTGACCTAATTGTAATGTGTGACATTGAGCCACCATGAAAGCATATGAATGAAATATCTCTTTTGCAGACTTCTCTTTTTCTATAACCATTTACTGTTACATTGAATATCAATTGTGTTCTTGTGAATTATTTAATTCGTTGTTCGAATTCCGCTGCAATACTCTCTAATTAATCAAACTTAGATCACTGATCTTAAGAGTAATACAATACTAATAGATCCTATGGTTGTGCTAGGAGGATCTTGAGCTGCTGTTGACGGAGAATTTCCAGTCACTTGGTCTTTCTTAGACTTCCACACCACCTTTGGAAGCTTGGACTTGACCTTCAATACTTCGGAAGCTTTTGAGACTTCAGAAGTTTTAATGACTAAACCTTGAGAAGATTCTGTAGGCACTGCAGCAGACTTTAGTATTTCGGAAGTATTCCTTCCTTCTGAGATCAATTTTTCTTCCGAATCCACTTGCCTTCTTCACAGATTTTGAACTTCCGAAGGAAAAAAATTTTCCTTCCGAAGCTTGAATCTTCTTAGAACATTGGAAGTCCTTGTCTTGGTCATATGAAGAGTACCTTTAGGATTGTATGGACAATCGTTAGCAAGATGAGTAGTAGTTTCACACATGACACACTCCATTTTCTTCTTCCTAAGAGCCTTATACCGGGAATAAGACTAAATTTGGACATATCCCTTCTCCACCCTCATCTTTGCATATGCTGAGACAGTCCTTTTGGGCTTAGGACTATTCTTGGAGTTGGATGGTCTTGGTTGTGCATCAATGATACACAATAGATTAGCCTTCTTCAAGATACCAAGATGATTTGAGCATGAACTAGAACTCTTAGCAGAAGAGTTTAGGTTAATGTCTTTAGTCCTTACTACTTCAAACCCTGGAGAGATAAAAACTTGATTCTGCTTAGAGTTAAAAGTAGCCTAGATCTCTTGAGCCTTCCTTGCTTTTCTTTTGTTGTTTCTAATCAAGTTCTTTCTCATTGACTTGGTCATCACAATCTTCTTCTTCTCCTCAGAAGGATAGTGGCCCTTCTTAGAATCCTCTTCTTCACTTTTCTCCAAGAGATTCTTCACTATCACTTCTTCATCCACTTCATTCAAATGATCTATTAGAGGAAGCTCATCTTCACAAGTTCCACACCTTGGTGATCTTACAAACACGATTGTGTGTGGAGGAGCTATCTCATTTGATCCTAGTCCATGCTTGTTTTGATAGCATACTTTGTTGTGCAAGGATGAGTATATCATGTTCTTGAAGGTCTCTTCTTCAAGAACACACTTTTCTACCCTCTCTTTGCTAATCACAAGCTCAACCTGGCACTCATTCAGCTTAGTTATGAGATCTTTGATCTGAATCCTAAAGTTTGTATGGTCGTGTTTTAAACTGAAATGGTTTTCTCTAAGTCCTCAATCTTTAGTTTATAATCATTTTCAAACTTTCTAAACTCAGCTTTTAAAATGTTCAGAGACTCATTATTAGATCTCTTTTCTTTGTAGGACCTATATCTGTTTACATTAGCAATGCATTTAGGGGTAGAGAGATGATCCAATACCTCGGCTTCATCATGGTCTGCCATCAGTGCTTGGTTTGGAGAAGAATCTTCCACCTGAAAGCTCAGTCAAAGCCTCATTCTTCAATAGCAAAAGCAACCTGTTGCTTTGGCTTCTCATTCTGGGAAGCTTTATCAGTGTAGTTTGGTCTGGATTGTGCATAGCCACCATTTGTTCTTATTGCCTTGCACTCCCTGGCAAAGTGACCTATCAAGTTACAATTGTAACACTTGACTTTTCTTTTATCCAACCCAAATTTCAACTGGTTGCATTGCTTGGAAACTTTCTTCCAATCCGCTTGTAGAACTTCTTGGCTCTGTGAGTGAGAATAGCCATCTGCTGGACTATCTCCATGTACTCCAGATCATCTACATGTACAGTCCAGATCTTCATGGGTGAAAAGAAAGTTGCCACAACTTTCATCACAAGACACAAGGGCTTGAGAATAACTTGTCTCTTGGAATGAGCTTCCTTGAGTATAGTTCTCCCTTGGCGTCTCTGGGAAGGTGATGAAAGGGCCCTTAGTGAGTTGTCAGGGTAGCATATGAAATGATGTTGGGGTTCTATACTATCCCTTTCAACCACATGAAGGGCTGAACCCATTTGATTGTTGGAGTTTCCAGATAAACCTTGCATGTTCATCCCCATCTGGTAGCCACTGGGAATCCATATAACTCTATCAAGCTGAGAGTTTTCAGGTTCTCAGTCCTCCTGATAACCGCACAGTAGTGTGTCCTTTGCCTAGGAAGTAAGGACATGAACTTCCTTACAATGTCTATGTTCTCAAGAGTAACTCCTCCATCCACTACGGTATCCACAATCTCAACATACCTGAAGTATTGCTGAGTCATGGTCTCATCTGATTTGAAGGTGAAGTTTCCAAACTGCTGCTTTAGGTGATCCTTCTTGTTCTCCTTTGCTTTAGAGGAACCCTCGTACATAAGTTTCAATGCATCCTACAACTACTTAGCTGTTTTGCATTTCTTGAAACCTCTATATACAAAGTTAGGAAGAGCAGTTTGAAGGGCTGTCATGGCCTTCTGGTCAATCTCTACTCTCTTTCTGTCTTCATCTAAGTAGTCAGTCATAGCCTTGGGGATCATACCACCACCAGTAGCAGAAGGGGTGAATGGTATGTAAGGTCCATCCTGAACATACTCCCACATTCTTGAGACTAGGAACCTAAAGAAACCTTCCATTCTTAGGCACTAGGTATCAAAGTCTTCAAGAGTGGTCAGTGGGGACTTGTTCATGGTTCCAATTTCCATATCAATTTTGGAAATGGTTGCCATTTGAAAAGTTTAGTATTTGTGTGTGTGTGGGATCTAAAGATGGTGAGGTCTTATATCAAGAGCCTGGAATGCTCTGATACCAAATACATGACCGGTGAAGGGGGTCACTTACAACACAACAATACAAGAGAAGAATAAACTAAAACTTAATCAAACAGTGAACTGGATTAGCCACAATAAAGATACTAAGAACACAAGTAATTTAGTAAGAGACATAACAAGTACACAAATGTATGGTCTTCAATGCACTTGTGCAACATGCAGGATAGACTTTGGATGTTTGGGTTGGATCGGCGTCTTGATATATTCTTTACAATAAAAGTGTGAATTGCAGGTGCTTTACAAGTTCAAACATTTGCAAGTATCTGTTGATAAGATAACATGTTTCACCCTAAAATAGTGTGAAATAATATAATAAGGGGTAAGGAAACTCACATGACATAAACGTGTATAAGATGATAATAAGAATTAAACGATGTTCCAACGAATTCTTTTACAAGTTACCTAAATATATGTATTACATGATTTAAGATTAATAATAGAATCAGCAATTAAACACGAACTAGAGTTTCAATAAGAATTTGGGGTCTTTTTTTATAAACATAATCAATTATTGGAAACCTAAATATATATTTTATTACAATGAATGAAACTTACTTAATCCTTTTATAATGGTTTGTGAAAATAAAAGAAATTAAATCCTCAATTGATTTATTAAATGTAAATAAAATCATAGTTAATCTACAATTAAAGACAATGTAATGACTAGTGATAAATTAGTGATTTGAACGATTTTAAGTTTAATTTTATAATGAAAACTAATTATAACATTTTTATTAATATTTTATATATAAAAATTGTGAAGTCGCTGGATCGCTAGACATCCGAGCGTGTTCTTGACGGAAGGAAACAAAACCAAAACCAAGACACAAGCAATAACATGAACTATAATAAAATGGTTTCATTGATAAAACCTAATGATTACAAGCTCGTTATAACATAAGAATAACGACTCTTGGCAAAGGGAGATCGAGCATGATCTCCCCTCTCATCCGGTAGTACCTAGGCCCCCGGGCACAATGCTTTTTCTTCTTCTATACAATGAAACTGGTATTTATAGGCCTCGGCCCATATCAAATGCGACCGGGCCCATTCGTTCGATTGGGCCATGTGTATAGTTCAATCGTATGACTGGACCATACTTATGGTTCGGTCTTACGAATAGCCCAATCGCATCTCTCAGTCGCACGACTAGTCCATTAGCATGGCTTAGTCGTACGACTGAGTCTCATTCGCATATGCCCCTACGAATGACCCAGTTTCATGTGTTTACAACATATCAGGTGAAATACATTAAGCCTAGACTATTTGGCAAGTGACGGACACACTATATATGACAATATATGCTCCAACAAAAATTGTTAGGTGTTTAAAGAAATATTTTACAGAAAATAACTAGATAGCTTTTAAAATAACCAAAGTTTATGAAACTCATTTTTATAATTTTTAGAAATTTTATATTATTTTTATAAAGCCTAGAAAGCCCTAAAAGTAAGTGAGGTTGTGAGGGTTCGAACCTGGGACCCCTGGATTGAGCATATGTGTCAGTTACTATTGAACTAAGGGTCGTGGCCATGATGTATCACGGTCCATAATTCTTAAAAACATAATCACCACAAAACCCCCAAATCCAAATAAAACCCTAGAACGATTTGATCCAATTGATGGTCAACTCAAGTATTTCATCCAGATTAAGCTTAGGGCTTTTATTCCCCACATGAAACCCAATATGTAGCAATGTTTGATTACCTAGATTTCAAATAGATTGTTGATGAACAATGGAAGAATAGACCACGGCCGAAGTTATGTTGATTGGTGAGCAAATGAGGATCATATTCAAATTAATCACGTGTGAAGCTTCTGAGAGTGATTACGACCAAAAGCCCTTTATTGATTGAGATTAAGAATGCTTCGAACAAGATGAACACTCTGGTTACACGTCGATACAAACGAAGTGGTTAATTGAGTAGTGCGTGTGGATTGTGTGCGAAATTGAGAGTGCAGTTAGCTTTAGGATCTCGATTAGATAATTTGCCCTTATTTACAACATCATAATTTGATCCGTTTCAACCTTAAAGGTCAAGTATTGAATGCGAAAGTTTGGTTTCTAACTTAAAGGCTCGTAACAGCCTGATAAATCGAATTAACATGTTAGTGACTTTGAAACTAGTTAGGGAACGATTTAGTTGAACTAATTTGATAGGAAAATGGCTAATTAATTAATGGAATGGTCATCAGAGGGTCGTCGTTTGTTGGCCGGCGACTTGGCGGAAATACAGGTAAATAAGGGAGTGGGGTTTAGGTTTAATTTTTTACACATTTGGTCCCTTAACTATAATTTATGTTATTTTATGCGTAAACATCCATTTAAAGTTGATAAAATGGCAAAAGCAAACCCCCAAACTTAACTACATTTTGTGTTTTAAACATTATTTATTTTTAATAACCCTTATAAGTTATTGCTATAAGTAATCTTATTATTACTAATATTATTATCATTATTATTAACATAAGCTTGGTTATTATTATTGTTATAATAATTATTATTAATAATCTTACTAATGTTATTATCATTATTGGTATTATTGTTATTAGTCATATTATTATCATCCCACGATTATTAGCTCTCATACATTACAAGTTAGTCACAACTAAGAGAAAAATAAACATAAATCCCCATAAATTTAAAGATTGACAACTCTGGTCCCTATAAGGATAAACATTGATAACTTTATAATAACAGAATAATATGAGATTTTACAGTAGAAGACACATGTTTCTAATGTACGTATGATTCCTATCATGCTTCATCAACAAAGCCTTTCCAGACATAGTGCCTATGGGAGCAGTGATGGATATTCCTCACTACAATGAAAAGCCCTACAAATACATAAAGTAGAGAGATCCTAAGAATTTTTACAGTGTTACATTCATTCCTCTACTTCCTTGGATGCTTCAACAGATCAACCAAGCTGAGAATATAGAGGAACAAGAACAAGAGGCTCCTATTGTTGAGCCTGATAAAAAAGAAGAGCAAGTTGCTCATGATCAACAACTTGTTGATGAGCATGCAGAAGAAACTGAAGAAGGGCAAATGCCAATATCACTGCAGGTTTATGTGGGTGGTGATCCTCACACCGGGCCTTCTGTTCATACAGCTGAAGTAGCTTCACCATTTATGCTAACTCCTATCATCTCACCTCATAGATCACCAATCATATCTCCATGAACACAACCCATTATCTCTCCACATATATCACCCATACACTAAACCCATATTTCACCAATCCATCATTCACCGACATATTATGTTTAGTCATCACCTATTACTAATGAGCCTCTTCAGACGAATCCAAATCATCATCTGATGAGGAGTATAATCAAATGAAGATGCCTATGAGGCAAGTTACTTCTGAGGTTGTTCCATCTAAAATGGTTGCTGAATCAAAGGTAAATAGGCATGATGAAAAAGATGAGATGATCTTAGAACTGTAGCAGAAAGTAGCAAAGATGGAGAAACTACTAAATAGAAGATTTGGTATTATTCAAGACAGACTTCTGGAGTTAGATGAATAAGAAAAGGAGTTAAAAGATTGAAAGAGAAGTATGACGTTGAAAATAAAGAGAAAGAAAAAGAAATAGAAAGTCTAAAGGCTGCTCCTCAGCATTCTAGGGATGAAGTAAGTGGTCATGCGGGCACTTTGCCATCTAAATCCTGATATGGATGAACACACAGGGCTAATTGAAGAGAAAGATGACATAATCATGGACCTACAAAAATAAAAAGAGTGTCTAAACAAGAGAGTCTTTGAGTTAGAGTTGTTGGTCATGATAAAAAAAAGTAGAAAAGGAGAAAGGTCATAAGGTTGATGAAGAGAAGAGAAAAGAAAAGTGACAGTGATAATAATGATAGTGATAAAGGTTCACCATGGGAGAGTAGTAATGACTCCCCTCCTGCGAAAAAAATAAAATTCACGAAAAGTTTGGAGAAAATACTGAAAGTAATGGAACAAAACAGGATGAACCTAGTCTGGATATGTTGATTATACAAGCAAACAACAAGAAGAAACTCACACTAAAGAGATTGAATTCAGTGACATGATCCAGACTATTAATAGCTTTAATGATGAATACTTTATTATTGATGATGAGTTTTGGGACTTCATTGGAGATCATAGACAACCAACAAAGCCAATTGTGATTATTCCTCAATCTCTGTCCCACTAAAGAAGGAATTGAGTCTTCAACTTGTACCTATTGTGTCTCTCACTAATAAGCAAAAAGATTTGATTAGAAAGCTCTATGAAGAATAACAAAAGGAAGAATGAGAAGTTTAGCCGAAAAAGAAAGAACAATCTCTTGCTAAAAAGAAAAGGGCTAAAATGGCAGAAACTTCCTCTAATCCAGTTGTAAACACCTACACTAGAAAGAGAAAATATATTTTGGAAAAGGAAAAAAGGAAAAGGCCAGTAGTAGAAGAAGAACCAATAAAGAAAATGCAAAAAGATGATCCACGCAGCTTTGTAGCTGTTGTTGAATTCTTGGATGATCATGAAAAGGCTGAAGCCCAACTGAAAAAGAAGGTTGAATTCATTGACCTTAAAGAAGGAGATTAGAGGGTGGCTATGTGGTTGATGAACTAATATCTAGGGAATGCACTATGAAGGTGGAGTTATTAGTGAATTAAATGGTGGAGAAAGCCAAATCAAATGATCTAATGGTGAAGGCCGTGTTTTTTTATTAACCATGGTTATGATTTTGATGAGGTATTCAGCATGACTTATCAGGGGATGATAGCGAAGAAGAAAAGCTAAACAAACTGTTGGACCCTACATATGAGACTACGTATGAAAAGACTCATTCACCCAAGCTCTAGTGGTTTTCCTTCAAAGTCCAAGCAAACTGCAACTCCTCAATCATTGTATCCTAATCCCTACAATATGACTAAGAGGGAAATAAAGGACTATTTGTCTAAACAAGGATTCACGAAAAGAAACTTGGCAACATGAAGAAAAATTCCCTAAGGGATGCTATCCTTAGGACGATCAATGAGAAGAAAGAAAGGATGAATAAACTTGAAGAAGAATAATGAGCAAAAAGTCAACAACTAGAGTTTTTGCACAAGACATCCAGCTCACCTATAGAGATCATGACTCTTTGGCACTAGTTCTACACAAGAATCCAGAGTGGTTTGCTGAACCCTCCAACTTAAAGCTTCAAGAAGGGCTCACCACAGTTAAGATGATTAAGGTGTGTCTACTCCCCAGGGCAACACTGATTAGAAGATAATTGCTTGGAAGTATGACAGTGACTGGAACATATTCATGATAAAGAAGATCTCAGGTTTAGTCTAATTCTTAACAAAGTACTCTACTTTGGTGAACTCCCTGGAGATCCATGATCTAAAAGAACTAGCCAATCTAGAATTGATTAATCATAAGGCTATGTTCAGAGGTTATGGAATTGAAGATATTCTATGGATGTTTAAAAGAATAGATAACTCATGGTTATGGAACAGAGGAGGAAGAAACATACTCCTTTGCAATTGGGGAACATTTTGAAGCTAGAGGTGGATGTGGATAGAGCTTTGTTGATCCATAGAGATAGGTTGTCCACAATGTCAATATGGGAACCCATTTCTTTAAAGAAGCTACCCATAGAAGCCATCTACACAATGAGCCAGATGAAGATCCATGTGCTAAACATATATAAGATGTCTGAAACCAATGACTTTGTCAACATGATAAGGCCATTCTGGATCTATCCTAGGCAGAACCTCTTTTCCCTCCTCATGCTGCTCAAGACCAGTACAATCTTCACAACCTCATCCAGAATCAAACCCTTGAAGTACATAGATTGTATAATCCTTAGGGGGAGTATTGCTGGACCCTGAAAGGATCATACATGCCAATTCAAGTGGTGGGTTGATGGTTGTTCTGCTAGAAACTCCCTAAGTCCAAGAACCAATGCGGATGTTGGGATTCAACAATGGAATACACTGAAGCTTACCAAATCATAATTACATCCAACTGAAGATCTCATTGTACAAGTTCAGAGACCAAGTTGATTATAACAAAACAAGGCAATTCAACATGACAAAGTCAACATCAAGACAATTAGAAAGTCAAAATTAGTTCATGTTGTAATATTAGTATAAATAAACCCATTAGTGCATTTATGCATATGTGGCTTTTGTGTGTGTTTCTTATGGTGTCAATCACCACCCAAGGAGAAATCCTCTCCTTTGGGTGGGTTTGATTTCACCAGCCATCTATGATTCTCATTGTAACTTGTTTATCAACATCAATAAAATCATAACATTAATATTATCCATCTCTTTGTTCTATGATTCACACACGTCCACCCATCTTAATTTTGATTTCTAGATCTGAACATGATGAATCCTAAGATCCAAGCTTAATGAATCTGAAATATTGATTTAGCACGGATGAACAATCTGCATCAACAAAGGAGACAAGTGTTGGCTACCCGCATTTGTATATGCGGATGACCATAGAACGAATGCTTATAAGTGTTTATTCTTCCGTATTAACAAATTTGAATAGAAATCCTCATATGTGAAATGACTGTTGATAGACATTAGAAAATCAAAATAATTTATTTTAGACTTAT
Organism: Flaveria trinervia; assembly: GCA_025506515.1. Taxonomy (NCBI): domain Eukaryota; kingdom Viridiplantae; phylum Streptophyta; class Magnoliopsida; order Asterales; family Asteraceae; genus Flaveria; species Flaveria trinervia. The sequence continues at coordinate 24,100,642 of CM046455.1, read as the reverse complement.
GTTCACAAGGTGTGTTGTTATTATCTAATGCTCAACCCTAGCATTTAATGTAACCGTTTCACCTCCATTAAAACAAAGAGCATTTATGAGTATATCATGCGTTCAATGTCGTGTGATTGTTTGATTCCACCTTACAATCATTGACTCAATCATCATATTTGGTCCTTGTTGATTCAGATCAATGGAGAATATCATTCTCAACCCAGCCAGACAGGTTTTAGATTTATAGCAAAACACCCTGGGTGTTAGAACCCAATTTGGGCGAATATGGATCCCTCTCTATTGAGACCTAAGGGGGAAGATCATGGATGAGGCTCACAAGACACGATGTTCCACTCATCCTGTTGCCACGAAAATGTATGAGGATCTGAAGAAAGATTACTGGTGGTCAGGAATAAAGTGTGATGTGGCTAAGTATGTGAGCAAATGCCTGAGTTGTTTTCAAGTGAAGGCAAAGCATCAAAAGCCATATGGGAAATACAACTTTTGGATATTCCTGAATGGAAATGGAAGAACATCATGATGGACTTCATCACGAAGTTACCTAGCACATCGAGAGGAAGCGACGTGGTCTAGGTGATTGTTTACCTTTTAACATAGAGCGCCCATTTCCTACCAATTCGTGAGATGTATTCCTATGAGAGTTGGCAGAGTTTTTTATCAAGGAGATCATGACTCGTCATGTTGTACGAGTGACTATCATTTCAGATAAAGATACTCGGTTTATATGCATGTTCTGGAAGAGGTTTCATGACATAATAGGGACTAGATTACATATTAGTACAGTTTACCACCCCTGAACGGATGGTCAGTCGAAAGAACAATTTAGACATTAGAAGACATGCTCTGAATGTGTGTAATCAACATTGGATGAAGTTGGATGACCACTTACCATTGGCGGAATTCTTATATAATAACAGTTACCATGCCGACATTGGTATGCCACCTTATAAGATGTTGTACGGTAGGAAGTGCAGGAAGCCTGTGTGTTGGGGTGAAATTGGGAAAATGAATTAGGAAGTCTTGAAGTGATTGGGTCATGACCGAGAAGTTAGATAAGAATAAGGCATTCATGAAAGCTGCAAAGGATCGCCAGAACTCTTACGCTCATAAGACGTAAACCAATTGAATTCAAGGTTGGTGACAAGTTATGCTCAAGGTATCACCCTAGAAAGGATCATAAGGTTTCGAAAACAAGGGAATTTAAGCCCAAGGTTCATAGGGTCATTTTGTATTGTTGCAAGGGTAGGAGAAGTGGCCTATAGATTACAACTACCTCATGAGTTGAGTGGAATTCACCATACGTTCCATGTATCTCATCTTAGGTAATTTTTAGCATACGTTGATATGGTTGTACCACTAGAAGACATTGAAGTAGATTAACGACTAAATTATGTAGAGCAACCTGTGCCCATCCTTGACTGAAAGAGAAGCGCTTAAAAATATAGTGGTTCTGCTGGGACGAGTACAGTGGAGAGACAGAAAGGGATCTGAATCTACATGGGAGACCGAGGAAGAGATGAGACAATATTATCCTCAACTGTTTGATGACTGAAATTAGGTCAATTAAACACCCGTTTGATTTACCGTTGTGCTAGCACGACTAGCCCGCGTGGGGTTTGTCAAACCCAAGTGAGGACTTAAGTTGATACAACACTAGTAAACAAGTGATATCAGAATTTTACTGATCAAATGAAAATACGTTTTGAACACACGTTTCTTCGCCCCAAAGAAAGTAAGTAAAGTGGGGATGATAACTCACATTGATTATCACATCACAAGAAATAATACAGGTAGTAGGTAATTAGGTTTCTGAATAACCTGAATTTCATTAAATCTATAATTAACAATAATTATTAAAAATTAAAACCAAAAGGTATGGTTTCACGTTTCACGACTAAGTTATGATGTATGTCATCGAAATCCTCTCATTCACACGCAAGCACAGTCAAACTCAGATCACCTCAAATGCGCAAATTCATTTATCACGTATAAAAATAATGGTTATATATTATATATGACCTTTTTATAATAATACCCATAAGTTTAATAATATGATAATGCACACATCACAACGCGTAACAACCTTACGTGCACTAGCATGACAACAATGTAACACCCCAAAATGTCAAAATGAGTCATCAATGCTATGGGCTTAATTAGTGTTAGATCTTGTAAGCCCAAGACACATACAAGATTGATGTGTTTAGTACTTTACCATCCAATTCGGGTCATACCCAATAACAAGCTAGACAAACACCAATAAATATTTATTTGTTGATGAGATCATACAAATAAATATTGACACCAATTTAGAAAATGGGTTTTCTAAAACATTGCTTTTGTAATAGAACAACATTATATGAATAATTTGTTCATGAGAAATTATTTGTTTCATTATTTAAGTTGGTTAAATAATAACAAATAAAAGTGTGTGAATGTTATAAAATAAAATTAGGTTTAAATTTTATAAACTAATGGTTTAAAGAGTGGAATTTTATAAAAGATTACAAAATGGGGGGAACCCATTTTGAATCTCTATTTTCGGCCACCCCATGTGGGGTTTGAGAAGCCTTTTGTCTTGGATACTACAAGACTTTAACCACACTTGCACTCTTCAATCAATACACACTCTCTCTCACACACACAAGCAAAGAACTCTCTCTAAACTTGGCTGAAAAATTCGAATTTTTGGGCTGGACTTGAAGGAGTTTCTTGGCTAATTATTGGATTGTTCAAGAAGGAGTTGGATCTTGGTATTGTGCTCCCTAACTAGCTAGGTGTTTGGAAGAGTTTGTGGGTATACAAGCTTGTGGCTTCCTCTCTTGGGAGCTGAACATTCAAGAGCATCATCATCTTCATCACATCCATACTTCAACATCTTGCTCTTGAAAGGTAGTTTCAAGAACACCCCATGGTTGTTCTTTTGTTTTGATAGCATGTCTTTTCACATATATTAATGATCCTTGTTCTTGAGTTTTGTTTATGGTTAAAATGCTTTAAAATTTCAGATTGTTTAACATACTTTAACCACTATTATCCACTGTGTTTTTGATGTTTAAATGGTTAAACTTACTTTGATAAACTTGTTACAAAACCCAACAATGGCATCTAGAGCCGGTTACGTGGAATACATGCTTCAAGAGTTCTTGAAAATTTAGTTTTCATCGACTTTTTCAACCCATTAGGGGCTGTTTTGTTGTGGATGATTGAATCCCTTATGTTTCAAGGTTTAATCTTACATGCTTAGTATAAACCTTGAAAGATTAACATCAAATGGTTGCTTGTGTTGTTTGGACAAAACCCTAAAGTTTGGTTCATGTTGGCTAGAACTTTAAGGTTATAAAAAAGGGTTCATTGTTGTTCTTGAATGTTATATTGCTGGGTTTTGTCACATGCAAAACAAGCTAGTTTAACCATTTAAACTAGAAAAATCGCAGCGGAATATAGGTTTAACATATAGTTAGTAATATAAAAATTTTCACCATTTAAAACATAAACAAAACCCAAGAATAAGGATCATCAATGTAATGTGCTATCAAACCATAAAATAACAACCATAGGGTGTTCGTAGAAACAACCTTTCTTGAATGAATGTTGTAGATGAAAAGGTTGAAGAAGTTAATGTTCTTGAGTAGATAGCCTTCAAAGGAGAAGACCTCAAGCTTGTATACCCACAAGTCCTTCCAAAAACCAAGCTTGTTAGGGAGCACAACACCAAAGAAGTCTCTTTCTTAGCTCCTCAAGAAACCAAAATTTCAGCTTGTTCTTTGTAGAATCCGAATTTTTCAGCCACTTTTGACAGAGTTCTTGCTTGAGAAAAGTTAGAGAGAAGTGTGTAATGAATGGAGAGTGCAAGAGAGGAGAAAGAGTGCTTGGACCAAGACAAAAAAGGGTGTCCCAAAACACCTTTTGGGCGGCCGAATTGCCCCTTGAAAACGGGTTCCCCTCATTTTATTTTTTATAAAAAAGTTACACTCTTAGCCCTTCATTTTATAAAATTAAAACCTTTTTAATTTTATAACAATAACACACTTTTATTTGTTATTATTTAACCAACTAAAATAATGAAACAAAGAATTTCTCATGAACAAATTATCCACATAATGTTGTTCTTTTACATAGGCAACGTTTTAGAAAAACCCATTTTCTAAATTGATGTTGGAATTTATTTGTTTGATCTTATCAACAAATAAATACTAATTGGTGTTTGTATAGCTTGTTATTGGTATGACCCGACTTGGATCATAACGTACTAACCACATAAATCTTGTATGTGTCTTGGGCATATAAGGTCCAACAATCTCCCACTTGCACAAGATTCATAGAAGATTGATGCAAGTAGTAAATACCGCCTAACAACGGTTTACTACCCTTAATACGTATGACTAAGTGCCATTCAATAACATCATCTCCTTCAAGTACCATACTTGAAATGATTTAGGTGAATCAATCTTTTATCCTTTTGTCACAGATGTCATGTTAAATCCTAAAGACATAGAGTGATCATTCTCCATTGATTTAACTTTATGAGGCATTAGACATCTTACTCTCGAATAAGAGGGACAAATCCCATCTTGACAACATACGTCTCTCACAATTACCTTATAACATATCTTAACTCAGACTTATGTACTGCCATGTTTCAGAATAGCAAAGAGCTAAGTCAAAGTATAATATTCGGTAAATATCAAGAACCAATATGTGTGTCAGGTCAGAGGATACCAAATGTTGTTCGCCTTTACTCAAAATTACTTATGATTAATCAGAAAGATTCCATGTAGTAATATTTGAGATGCAGGTCAGTCCAATATTTGCATCCACAAATATCTATAAACTTTGGTAGCAATCTTTTGCTCTATATTCATCCATATGAATATCTACCAATCCAAGTTCATAATAGTATTACCTTCATACTTGTTCCCACAAGTATGAACAACTACAGACGTTTTGAGTAAACAATTTACTCATGGCTTTTAAACGTGAAAAACAGAAATATTATTTGAATCATTATAACCAAATAATTCATTCAAGTAATAAAGGATTACAATATCTCATTACAGAAATTAAAGATCAAATCAAGTCACTAAAATATTGAAGTCCCATGGCACAAGCATGAGTTTCATGCTTCACCTTTTCAAGAAGCTTCGTGAGTGGATGTGCAATGTTTTGATCCGTGTGAACTTTGCCAATACATATCTTCCCTTTTTCAACTTCATCCTTTATGTAGTTGAATCTTTGTTCAATGTGCCTAGTCTTCTGATGTGCATGGGGTTCCTTGATTTGAGCAATCGCACCCTCGTTATCATAAAGAATTTTAGGGGGTCCTGAATGGAAGGGACCACCCCTAGATCGGCAATGAACTTCTTTATCCATGCAGCTTCCTTAGCTGCTAATGAAGCGGCAATGTATTCTGACTCTGTAGTTGATAATGCCACCACATCTTGCCTAGAGCTCTTCCAAGAGATTGCTCCTCCATTCAAGATGAAAATATGCCCCGATTATGATCGTGAATCATCCCGATCAGTTTGGAGACTCATATCAGTGTATCCCTTTCCTACGAGTTCTTCCTCACCAGATCCATAGATTAGGAACATATCTTTAGTCCTTCTTATGTACTTAAGGGTGTTCTCAATAGCCATCCAATGACTGCTTCCAGGATTTTGTTGGTATCGGCTTGTCATGCTCATAGTGCATGATACGTCCGTCTAGTGCATATCATTGCATACATTATGGATCCTATAGTAGACGCATACGGGATACCCTTCATTTTGTCTTGTTCATCCTTTGAGCTTGGACATTGAGTCTTACTCAATATTGTTCCTCTTTGAATAGGTATGGTACCTTTCTTAGAGTTTTCTATCTCGAACCTTTTCAAGATCTTATCAATGTATGCACTTTGATTCAAACCTATCAACCGCCTTGATCTATCCCTATAGATATTTTCCTAAAATAAAGGCGGCTTCACCAAGATCCTTAATGGACAACAGCTTCCAAGCCAGGCTTTTACTCCTTCCATGGTTGGAATGTCATTTCCAAATAGTAGGATGTCATCGACATACAATACTAAGAAAATGGTGATGCTCCCACTAGCCTTCTTATATACACATGCTTCATCAACGTTTTTGATGAACCCAAATTTGGTTATTTCTTCATCAAAACGGTGATTCCAACTTCTTGATGCTTGCATCAATCCATAGATTGATTTCTTTAACTTTCATACTTTGTTAGGATGTTTTGAATTGACAAGACCTTCAAGCTGAACCATATAGATATCTTCCTCAAGATATCCATTTAGAAAAGCGGTTTTGACATCCATTTGCCAAATCTCATAATCAGAATGAGCAGCTATGGCAAACAATATCCTAATAGACTTTAGCATTGCAACCGGTGAGAAGGTCTCATCATAATCAACCCCTTGAGTTTGAGTGAAACCTTTTGCTACAAGTCTAGCTTTATAAGTATCCAAGTTTCCATGCATATTGGTTTTCTTCTTGAAAACCCATTTACTTCCATCTATCTTGGAGTTAAGAGGTGGTTCAACCAACTGCGACACTTGGTTGTCGTACATGGATTGGATCTCTACGTTCATGGCTTCAAGCCATTTGTCACAATCCAAATTTGACTTTGCATCATGATAGGTGGTTGGTTCATTAGAATCTACCACATAGCATCCATGTATGAAAAATCCATATCTTTCAGGTGGATTACTAATTCTACCAGATCTACGAACGTTTTGTGTATATTGATCAACCACTTGATCATTCTTAACATCCTCATGATGAGTGCTAGTGTCACCCAAACTTGTATCGGTTTGTCGTTCTTGATCCTCCTCAAGTTCCATAGTTCTACTGCTAGTTCCTTCCGTAAGGAACTTAGCGTCTAAGAACTCAGCCTTCTTGGCAACAAACTCCTTTTGTTCCAATGGATCATAGAATAATATCCGATAGAATCTCTGGGATATCCAATGAAGATACACTTAGTGGAACGAATTTCTACTATGTTTGAGGTGGGAGTCTTAACATAAGCCTCACAACCCCATACCTTTAAATATGACAGTGATGGAACCCTTCCATCCCATATTTCAAAAGGTGTCGTTTCCACTTTCTTGGTTGGGGCCATATTCAAAATACGGGCCACAGAGAGCAAAGCAAAACCCCAAAATGATGGAGGTAGTGATCTTTTAGCCATCATAGATCGAACCATATCTAATAGAGTTCGATTTCTCCTCTCGGACATGCCGGTGTTCTAGGAGGAGATAGTTGTGACACAATACCACAACTTCTAAGATGATCTCTTAAAGTATCACTTAGGTATTCACCTCCTCTATCGGTGTGGAGAATTTTTATTTTCTTGTTGAGTTCATTTTCTACTTCATTTTGGAATATTTTGAACATTTCAAAAGCTTCATCTTTGTGTCTTAACAAGTACACATAACCATATCGACTATTATCGTCGGTAAAGGTAATGAAGTATCTTTCATGGTACCTAGTCATTGGCTTTAAAGGACCACATACATCTGAATGTATGATGCCTAAGAAATCTTTTGCCCTTTTAGACATGCCACTAAAAGGTGCCTTAGTCATTTTATCTTGTAAACAAGATTCACATACATCAAATAAATTATATTCATTTGCTTTTAAAAGACTGTTCTTTTGAAGTGTTTGTATGTGCTTCTTGCTTATATGACCAAGACGGCAATGCCAAAGATAGGTATCACTCAAATCCAATTTAAGTTTCTTAGTGGTGGTTTGGTACAATGAGCTATCATATAATGTGTTTTCACAAACTAATTCATAAATACTATTAACAGGAATAACTTTAAAATTAAAACATGCCATTTAAAGAAACATGAATTTCATTCTCAATAAATGACAAAACATAACCCTATTGTCTTAATTGGGCAAGAGAAACAATGTTCCTAGTCAAACTAGGAGCATACAAAATATTGTTCAAAATTGCCTCCAAACCATTTGGAAGCTTCAAGATGTAGCCCCCTGGGCCTTCAACTTGAACCTTTACCCCATTCCCCATGTAGAGGCTTACATCCCCTTTTTTGAAGTCCTTACATCTTTTGAACCCCTGCAATAAGTTGTAAATATGAGTTCCACATCCTGTATCCAATACCCATTTGTTAGAGGATATTAAATTAAGATCAATATGAATCATGAAAATTGTACCTGAGGTTTGCCTGGCATCCCTCTTTTCTTGCAACTCTTTGAGATAGACTGGGCAATTTCTTGCCCAATGTCCAATCTCCCCACACTTAAAGCATGGGTCATTTTAAGCAACCTTTTGCTTCTTCTCTGCTGGTTTTGGTGGTGGCGCTGTTACACTCCCTTTCCTATCCCCTAACATGCCCTTTACCCTTGGCAACATTTGCCTTGGGTGCAGGGTGAGGCCTCTTCTTGTTCCCACATTCATTGATGGTGAGAACGGGTAAAACCCATTTACCCATGGCCGCCTCAGCAGTTTTGAGCATAGAGTGAAGCTCACATATGTTCTTATCCTACCCGTTCATGTTATAGTTCATGACAAATTTGTCAAACCTTTTTCACAAAGAGTTGAGCATCAAATCCGTAGCCAACTCTATCGACATGGGACAATTCGACCTTTCGAGGTGATCGATGTGGGTTTTCATCTTAAGTACATAAGATGAAGCGGATTGGGTGTCGTCCATATGACACGCATGGAGTGCTAGAACCGTTTCGAAGCGCTCAACCTGTGCTTCTTGTTGGAACATTTCCTTCAACTGGGTTATCATGTCATATGCTCCATGATGTTCATACTTCTTTTGGAGATCTGGAGTCATACTTGCCAACATAAGGCAAGACACATGGACCGAGTCCTCAGTGTATTTCACCCAATTATTGTAGGCTTCCTCATCATCCTCACTAGGTTGATCGGGAATCGGATCGTCTAATATGTATGATCGTTTCTCTTTCTTGAGAACAATTATCAAGTTTCGAACCAGTCAATAAAGTTATTATGGTTTAGACGCTCCTTTTGGAGAATGGTCCTTAGTGACCGTGAGTGAGCGGTCGGGATTTCATTTTTATCATTATTGTTGGTGGCCATCTACAAAATATTACAAAGTTCAATTTTAGTAATTTTGATATTGTTCATATTTTAATAATTAAAACCCCTTTTAAGTGTCTTACACAATTTTAAATCTAGAATCCAACGTTACATTTAAATAGAGGTCAGGTGACAATTGCAACCCTTTACAACTTCTTGGGTATGGTATCGACTTTAAAACAACATATGTATAGTGGGCATGTTTATCCCTTCTAACACCTTTGTAAACCATATTGTAGGTGATTGTTACGATCGTGTACTAGATGATGTACTAACTGATTAACGTGTAAACCGAACCAAATAGTGCGGAATCCTATTTCATTGGCTATCCATTCAGTGAGAACGCACGTAGAAACAATTTTGTATTGAATCTGACGTTCAGAATCGATTAGGAATCGATCTATTGCAATCTATGAACTCGGAGCATGATCTTAGAAGTCTCTGGACGGCTAGGGTACATCTGGAGTTGAAGTGTGTTCAATCCTTATGTTTTTCCACGAATTGGGTGGTATTTATAGGTTAGGGTTGCTCAGTCGGGGGACTGAACCATTAGCATGGTTCAGTCGTGCGATTGAGTGTTGCGGTTGATCCATTCGCAAGACTGAGTGTTCAGTCGTGCGACTGAGCCAATCTTATGTGACAATCATACGACTGTTCCAGTCTCCTGGTTCAGTCGTGTGACTAAGTCATTCGCATGAAGATGTTCATGCGTATAGTCCATGAGCATGAGCCATTTGCATGATAACTTCATGTTATTAAGTTTGGACGTATTAATTGTCATTATATTATCTATATTAGTTTAATCAACCACAAACCTATATAATCAAGTCAATATGCATTAAACAACTCATTATTGAAATATTAAACATGATAAGCACAACCAAACATTTACATTTCATTAAGTACCAACGATTACAAATGTGTAAGACATTAAAGACATATTACATTAAGTTTAGAAAGTAGGGAGACATATACCTACAAGCTCCCCCTTGGACCTAGTTCCATCTATAATGTCTTACCATCTTCATCACCTCTTCATACTTATTGTACTCTCTTCTTTTGTAACTCCAGCGTGTATCTCAAACGCAAAGCAGAGTCGTATAACATTCTGAAACTGTAGAGTTTGTATAATATCTTGAGAGTCATAGAATAAGTGGCCACTTGTATAATGTGTATACATCATCTGCAGACAAGTTTGTGATCCACATCGGGTCAAATACCCTGATAGTATCCATTTTTCCCTCTTTGTTCAAGAATATGACTGCCTTTCCTGTCCTCCAATCATAGTACCACCATTTGAAGTGTGGAGAGAAGTCCTGTGGCATTTCCCGTAGCGGGATAATAGACATGGTGCGCGGAGGACTCCACTTCAGCACTATTCTCGGTTTTCTAGTTATGGTATCAACCTCAGATCTTCTGATATACCTTGTTGGTTGTTGAGGTTTGAAGTTGACCCATCTGGTGTGGTACTCTCTCTTCAGTGCTGCTTCAAACCAGCCTGACATCTTACGAGGGTCGGTGTATAGCAATTTCAACTTTGCTAACTGGTTAAGCTCAAAACCTGGAAGAGTCTTTAGATCGTGTGGGAATCTGAAGTACTCAATCCCCTTCTCATGTTTAACAGCGTAAAAATTGAGATCTTCAAAATGTGCCCATGCGATGATTTTGCCCGACACCTTGTGATGTTTCATTACTTTATAAAGATTGGTGTAGACAGTTGACGTTGGAGTGCTACGTTGGGCTTTTATTTCTTCAAAGCATGCTGCCCATTCAGCCTTTTTGATGTTGACTTCAGCGTCCGAGGGTTGGGCTTGCTCTTTATTCTTTTCTGACTCTTGTTCCATTTTATCCAGAGTCTCAAAATTGTCACTAACAAGAGTGTCTCTCCCATATTAGGAATGACATTTCCCTTATTGTAAGTGTACTATGGATAATGTTGTGTCGTGACATCTACCATCTCGATCTTGTCGACATCATCAAGCTCATCTTCACTTTCCACAGGCACTGTCAGAGCATCCTTCACAATCTCGTCGGGATTTAGTCGGAACATTTCTGCAATTGCTCTTCAGTGAGATTGTGAATGATCTCTTCTTCTTTAGGAGTGTAAATTACTGATTTCCTCACTATACCCTGTAGATCAAGAATCATTATGAGCTGAGTCTTGATCTGTTAGAGGTGAGCAACATCGTATTCATCCCTTTGGTAATTTGGACCTGCTTGATTTAAACATGTAACACACCAATCGTTAGTAAGTAATCAAAACAGAACCATTACACATTCAAAAATAAACATCCATTACATATATTTAATACAAGATTCGAATACATATGATTTCAATAACATAAATAACTAAATAATACTCTTATCATGTATCCTCTGCTCTTCTGCTACCAGGGCGGATGTGGAGGCACTCTGATCTTGAGTCCTTTTGGTCCTCCGTTTGCTTGTTGATGCGGTACGCGCAGCAGAAGAATCCTCTTCATCATCATCAGCATCTACATCCGTATCACCCTCGTGATCATCACCATCATCATCATCACCATCACTCTCATCATCATTAGCATTATCGTCTCCATCTCCATCACCAATCTTTAGAGTCTCTTCCTTCGATCCTTTCAGCTTCAGCAAAATGTTCTTCTTTGCAGCCTCCAACTCCTCAATCTTATTAGCATGTTGCTCTAGGAGCTGGGACATCTCTAAGCGATATGCTGCAATCTGCTGAGCCTGCTGAGAAATCTCCTAAGACTGCGTAGCAGTAAGGTCTACTAACAGATGAATCTTCGCAGTCTTCTCATCATGGGCTGCTAAAAGACGCATCACCATACAGTTTAGTGCTCATAGTTGTTCCTCTACCCCAAAGGGAGGGAAATGATGACGGACCGACATGGTGGCTAGTGGTGGTGGCAGTGGCAGTGGTGAAGATTGGAGATAATATATATGAAGGTGGTGGTAGGAAGGGTGTGGTTGGTATGTGGTGGTAGATGACATGGTAGATGGGATGGTTGTAGTGGTCGTAGGTGGGGTGATGGTAGTAGGTGGAGTAGTGGTAATAGATGGAGTGGCGGAGGTGGTGGCAGTAGTGGTGGTGGTGATGAAGGTCAATATTCTCTCCTTCTTGTGCAATCCATGGGGTTGATCCACCCTTTTCTTCCTTGAGCCCTTTGAGAAGGATGCTCCCCCTGAAATATGACTTGGCTAATCGGGAGCAAATGTAGGATCAATGTCAGTCTCTCCCGACCCGCCAGGGCGTGCACCAACCGCCTAGAGCCCTCGCTCTATGGCAATCACTTTGCTACCAACAGTCCAAGTTAGGGGCTCCTCATCCGTATCCTCCTCCTCATCAGGTTGGAAATCCTGATGGAATCCTACATCCTCAGTCTCTCGGTGGGTGGGTGCTGGAGATGCTATATCACTAATGGGGGCCCTTGGTTGAGTGGGCCATGTATCTCCACCAGCACCATTGTCGTCGTCATCTAAATCATATCTGGGGAGCTCGATCTGCTCAATATCTGAGTCGCTGTCATCATGGTACCATTTTCTTCATGACGGCGCCACATAGTCTTCACAGGCCAGATGCCCAAACAGTCGCCTCACAGGGGGTTTCACCTGCTTCCCCCTGTTTACCTTCATCCGACCCAAGGTGATATCATCCATCACCTTGAGTGCTACGGCATCCTCCTTCTCCTTTGGCAACGAATGGAGCTTTTGGTCAATGATCATCCGTATGAATCGAGGGTACATGCAAAAGCCCTCCTTGCCCTTGGCCTCTATGTTCTCCACGAGGTAGGTGAAGATCATCCTAGAGAAGCTGAACGAATGGTTAAGCATCAACGCCATATATTCATTATGTATGTGATAGATAACTCATCTAACCCCCCTTCCATGAAGCAATGCACTTGAGCAACACATGGGCTATGTACTTAAACTGAGGACACATGTTGCTCTTGTCGAGCACACCTGAGTTGATGTCCCCAGAGTTCTTGGCTCGTAGAAAACAGCCTCGTACTATCAGTGGGTGTAGATGTGTAGGGCCATCAGCATCATCCTTGAACTCTAATACTGTTGTGAGATCATCCTCGGTGATCTCTATGGGCTGACCAAAGATAGAACTCCTGATCTGGTGGGGCTCTGAGGTCCTGTCAACAACTGCGCCTTCCTAGAAGGCCTGCTGAATCGAGCAACAGGGTGTGCACGGAGTCGAGATGGCACAGATTATCCTCGTTCTCCGTAGAAAGGTGATAATGCGAGAGAATTCTAAAGCATTCCGTGAGATCAAGTCTACATGAGCACAAATGTTGGGCTTGGTGCTCATAATCCAACGACTAGCCATCTTTTACACAATGAATATAAACGTTAGAGTGAGTCAATAGGTAATAAACTGAATCATTTGAACATGAAAATTTTTGTTCTGTCATGCAAATGAATTTGTGCGACTCAGATCCAGTCGTGCGTATGAGATATGCGACTGAGATTTAGTCGTGCGAATGACCTCATACGTATGAATAAACTTGCGACTAGGCTCATACGAATGGTATCTCATGCGTTTATACCAGTTGTGCGAGTGAACTTATACGCATGGTTCAGTCATGTGGTTTAGCCATTCGCTCCTCTCAGTCATGCGACTGAAGTTCCTCACATCGTCCATTCGCAAGACAGACAGACTGTTCAATTCAAAATCAATTTTTTAAGCAATCTTTAATGTTAGATTTTGTGGTTAGGCTCATTAGACTCACTTTTTACCAAAAAAACACATTATAACCTTTAATCGCACAAAGGACTTAGTTGTAGTTCTTTATTAGTTAATGTAAGTCTCGGTTTCTTTTAGTGTTCATATCAATCGATTTAGGGCATGAATCGATGGACATTCTCATGTACAGCACCGCATTATACCTGTATAATCACTATAGAGCGTCAGTAAGCAATAATCAAAGATCTAGAGTGCTCTATAAGAATCGGGCAGAGTAACAGCATGTTCGTGCGATGTAGGGGCGATTTGGGAGTGATACACAACTGCGACCGACTACCCTCTATTTATACTAGGGTTTCATTCAGTGGTGCGACTGAGCCCAGTCGCATAGTTGATTCGTGCGACTAGCATAGTAGGGCACCTCCAGTCGTGCGACTAGAAGTCAGTCGTGCGACTGGGTCATTCGATCACCTTAATCCATGCAATTAGCACATTTTAGTCATCCAATCATGTGATTTTAGTCATACTGATGGTCCAATCGCACGTGTGCCCCATACGTGTGGATTAATCATGCGATTGGGCACATTCGTATGCTCCAATCGTATGACGGGTCCATACTCATGGTCCAGTCGTGCGAATGAATCATACTCATGGTTTTTGACTTTATGACCATTTTTCACTTAAACCCTTTTTAACTTTTGATTAAACTTTATGAGCAGTTGATCATCTCAAACATGATCATTTTAACTTGAAGAACTTATTGACCACCTCAGACGTGATCCTTTTAAACAATTTCTCACCTCAGACGTGCCTGATTTACATTTGAAAAACACGTGTGGTAACCTAAGATGTGACCTTTTAGATGATAAGGTTCCTTATCAACTTCCATAACATAGCCTGATATTAAACAAACAGAAATTGACAAACTTTATATAGAAATAAAAGAAATAAACTGAAACTTAAAACTAAGACATGTTTTTGTGTTTTTGTGAGGGTTATCCTAAGATGTAAGTCTAAAGAATTATTTTTCTGAAAAGGCAGCTTCAATTCATTTAAACCGTACATGGACCAATTCAATTTGGAATCATACACGATATTCAAATCATTCAGGACATGTTATCTAAAACCTTTGATGCTCTATTCTTATTTTTCATCTAGAGTCATTTAGCAAATTTAGGAAATCATACTAGTACTATTAGGTCCCCACACTGATTTGAACTTTCAAGAAGTGTGGCCACAATGATTGTCAGTATACTTGTCCTCTTAAATCCGTACACAGACTTTCAACACAGATTGGTGATGGTTTAAGGTTTGTATATTTCAACAAGAATTTGTGGATCCCACACTTATATCGTAATCAACATTCCTCAGGAGATTTTTGAGAGGTCTGAGGGTAGTGTTCAAGAAGAAACTATTCTTAGAACTTTGAAAGTGAAGCCAAGCCTCAGGTCAGTTCGATCATACAGCAGAGAGGCGGCAAACACTAATGAATTCTATAATATATAGGTTATGCTTATCCTCAGGTCAGTGCCACAGCACAGCAGAGAGGCACATAACCTATCTTCTTGTTTGAGCAATTTCATTCTTTTTGCACAAATCTCCCCAACAACATAGGTTATCGGTTTGATTATATTTGCATTTTTTATGTGCTTTTGTTCATGGTTTGGTCTTATGCGCACATTCGTGGCCTTTATTTTGCTCGTCACCCCTTATTGGAATCTTGTTGATTGTGTTAACCAGTGATAAGGTGTTACCCACAACTAGTCAAACATTTTAGCTTAATTTTGAGATCACCAAAAAGGTCTAGTCATCTATTGTGTTGAATCTATCGACATATCATCAGTGGTCTAGCAAACCTCTAGGTCTACTTTCTTTGTGTTACGTTAGTAGTAGCTAGTTTATCTATCATATTTCCTTTTATATTGCTTAGACTACAAGACTATATTGAGCTTTGCATCATTTTCAATTTAAAATTTTGAAGTCCCAAATGGTTTGCTCCTGTGTACTATCATATTCCAAAGATTGAATCGGTATTACACATACCATCTTATTTTTATCAGCTACATCTCCTCCTCTCTCGTTTTTTTTTTATATTTTTTATTTTTTTTATTTTTTTTATTTTTTTTGTCTAAACCTATTATTCCCCTAAAATTTTAAAACCGTAAGGATTAGCGTTTTAGGATTTTTACAGGAAAAGAAATAAGACCAATTTTAATTAAACTACTTAAAATTAAGCAAAAAAAAATAAAAAATAAAAAATTGAAAAATAGAAGAAAATTTACAAGACGCATCGGACTGCACATGGTCATCTTCAGGAATGACCTCACTTTTCTTTTTAACACCGTTGACCTCTAACACATATAGAAAACGTGGTTTGTCAAAAGCCTTTGTATAGAGGTCAGTGCGTTGAAAATCCGTATTTATTTTAATCACATCGATTAAGTTCTTTTCAAACAATCACGTATAAAGTGATATTTTATGCAGATGTGTTTTGTCTTAGGGTGTTGGACTGGATTTTTAGTTATTGCAATCGCAGCAGAGTTATCATAAAAAATAGGAGTAGAAGTGCATTTCAACCCATAGTCCCGCATTTGCTATTGAATCCAAATGATTTGGGAACAGCAACTTGCAGCAGTAGCGTATTCAGCTTCACAGGTTGACAATGCAACTGAGGTCTGCTTCCTACACTGCCAGGTCACCAATCTTCTCCCAAGTATTGATACCCTACTGATGTAGACTTGTAATTCATCTTGCAGCCGCCGTAATTCGAGTCACTATACGCTGTTAGCTCAAAGTCATCGTCATGAGGATACCACAATCCTAGTATGGGAGTACCCTTTAGATAATGAAAGATCCTTTTAACCCCTATCAGATGTTGACTTTTGGTTTTCCCTGATATCCGGCACATAAACATGTAGCGTACATCATATCAGGTCTAGAAGCAGTGAGGTACATCAGAGAATCAATCATCCCTTGGTACATAGTGGCCTCAATCAGATCACCATTCTCGTCGAGTGCTACATCATGATTCGTAGCAAGTGGAGTTCCGGCTGTGAAGCATTTTCCATGTCAAACCGACTGAGAATATCACGTTGACAGGATCAGCGATCACAGTTGATGTATTAGAGTTCAAAGCAGCGGAATAAGAACAGGAATTAGACAAATTGTAGCAAGAGATCGATACTTGTATGCATTAAGAGGACATACGATTATAGTGAGGGCATATATTTCTGATTCAAGGAATGTTGATAGATATGGAATAATTTAATCAAATCATCAATCATTCATTCATTCAATTATTACAATAGGTTGAAACTCCTTATATAGAGTGCAATCGTTGCTGTTATCACGGGAAAGTGACAACTGGCAGATCTAATACAAAAATAACTAACTCTTAACAAACTACTGAAATGTTCACAAATACTGAGAACATATCAGAGTGTTAAGTATAGAATATAAAACTACTGATTAGAAACTACTGAAACTACAACGACTGAAGAACAAGCTCTTCAGTCGTTTTACAAAACTACTGAAACTAGAAATATAAAACTACTGTATCACAACTACTGAAGAAGTACTCTTTAGCAGTTGTGACAAACTACTGAGGCTTCAGTACTTGATCTTCAGACTTGACCTTCAGATGTTTCATCAGCTGATGACTTCAGTAGATATCATCAGTTGATGTCTTCAGTCTTGTCTTCAGACTTTGTACATCAGTTGTTGATCTTCAGCACTTGTAAACTCTTCAGCTGTTTACTTCAGTACTTTGGTCTTTCAGCTTCAGCACTTGTGTTCTTCAGCTGTTCAGCTTCAGTACTTGTGTTCTTCAGCTGTTCAGCTTCAGTACTTGCGTTCTTCAGCTGTTCAGCTTCAGTACTTGTGTCTTCAGCTGTTGTACTTCACACTTTAGTTCTTCAGCTGTTGAAGTCTTCAGCACTTGATCTTCAGCTGTTGAAGTCTTCAGTCTTGCACTCAAACGCTGATGAAGCTTTCAGCAGTTCTTGTGATACCATGTGGGACTTAGAGGTTTTCTGATCTTGTCTCATTGGTTCTTTTGGTCCAACAAACTCCCCCTGAACCAATGCAGCCAAAACCTCTAAATTATTTATTATCCCACTTATTGTTGGCAAAGTGTTGGTCTTTTTCCTTCTTGATCAGTAGAGAAGATGACCCATGTAAGCTCCGACCTGGGAAGAATCTCAGATATTTGTTTGGCAGGGTATGAATGGGAACTCTGTTTTGGGGAACTGGACACAGAGTTGTTATCCCATTCATGAGATTTACTTCCCCATAATGAGTCTGTATGACTCTCGAACATAGGCCTCAAGGAGAACAACTTGTTCCTCCTGAGAGAGTTCTTCTACTCCTCCTTCGAAGAAGAACTCTGGACCATAGTACTCTGATAAGTACTTCATGGTCCTGCCATTTTCAGCTCCACCGTAGTTACCTCCCTATATACAAATTCATCAGGATGGTTGCCTTCAAGGAGTAACTGGAGCTCATTCTTCTGGATATCTTCAAGCTTTTTTATAACAACCCCTTCTTAATCATCTTGTTTTCTAGTAAAGCTTGAGGGGTCATCTTTGCTTGGTTAGCTTTCTTGAATTCATCAATGATTTCCCAAGGTGAGACTACAATGGCCAACATGATGGTAGAATCTATTGTTTTTCTGACCTGGCCATTGTATCTGTGTGGAATAGTTCTTTTATGGATTCTAGAACTCACCCTGGGGTCTGCCCGTACTCTCACTCTCTCCTTCTGATACTGAAAAGTGTACCTGAGAGTGTACAACTTTGAGCATGCCTTTCATGGCTTGAATAGATGATGACTGAGGAAATTCCTTGTCAACCATCTTCAACAGTTGCTCATCGTGCTGTTTCTGCTGTTCTTCATCTTCTATCTTGACTCTGACCATTTCCCTTTGAGAGTCAGGTGTGATCATGGGTTGACTTCGGGGTTTTGGTAGCTTTAGAACAGCAGAGAGTGGCAGACTATCATCTTCATCCTCCTCTTCTTCTTCTTCTTCCATCCTCAGCCCCTTCTCCTCCTTCTGGGTGCATCACTGGATGATGGTTGGGTTGGTGAAGGAATGGTTTTGAAGAATGAGGATGTTTGGATTTTGGCTTAGAGATTGGTTGGAGATTTGAGGGGTAGCTGTTTGAGTGGGTGGAAGGGAAGGTTGATCCAGCATCTTTGTAGTAAGTTTTGCCTTTGTGAGTTTAGCCATCTCCAACCTTTTACCAGCCCCAGCCTCATCAAGGGCTTCCACAATAATCCTTTTGTTGAATTGCTCAGACAGACAGATTCTAGTGGCTATAGCCAGAATGCTGTCCCTGGTCCACCGCGAATCTCCATTAACGATCTTCCTAAGTATTTTGCAATGAAGCGGATCATTATTTCCAATCTCTCTTTTTCAAGAGCATCATACCCAGCCCATCGGGTTTGTATCTCTTGCACTTCCAACCTTCTGATCTACTATCCAGTGTGGCTGTATCAAACCCTTTCCTGAAGAGTTGTTCAATTATTTTATCCATGGATCGGCTGTGTGTAGTATCAGCTTCTTTTACAAGCTCCTCCAAGATTTGTCTTCAGCAATATGATCATCAGCACTTTTCTTTCGCTTGTAAGTGAGCAGTGGTTGCTTTTCTTTCTCCTCCTCTTGGCGTGCTTCTCTTCCTTCTTTTCCTCTGTTCTTTTCCTCTTCTTTTCTTTCACTGCAGTACTCTCTCCCCCTTTTGGATGCATTGGAGGAAGGGGTTTGTACCGCAGAAAGTGTCTTTTGCACAGCAGCATCAATCAAGGTTGTAAAGTTGAGGAAAGCCTCTCATCAATGGCTTTAGTCACAATATCAGTGATTATGGGTGTGATGAGAGGGGAATTTTGAAGTACAGCACCTATTTGCTCAGGAGGGTTCTGTTCCTGAGAAATAGGGCCTGAAGCAGAGGTAGGTGGTTGAGTTTGGAGTGGCTCAGTGTTTGGGGAACCTTCAAGTGAAGGTGCCATCTGTGGGTTGGTAGAGGCAGATGGTCTTTCTCCTTGTGGGAGTTGGTCAAGTAGGTTTTGCAGCCTACTGACTTTCTCTTCAAGGATTGTGTTCTGGGCAAGAACATCATAGAAAAAGCCCAGGTCATCATCAGCCGAAGCTGAATCATCTGACCTCCTGCTTGGAGCAGGATTTACATGCACTGGGTGTAGACCAGTTGTTGCATGTGCCCCTTGTGCTTGGTACTGGGGACTTCCAGCCTCAGGACAATGTCCATCATCAGCTGTTGCCTCTAGGGAGGTCTTAGCAATGTTACCAGCCTCATTTTGATCATGTGTTGATTCAGAAGAGGTGGCACCTCACTAGATATTCTAAGTTCCTTATCTACACCAGGAGATAGAAGTTAACCCCTGTGCTGTGGGTTCTCAAGTGCACTATGTTCTCCCCCTCAATTGTAGAGGTGTTCCCAGTAGTAAGTGGTTTCTGGGGAGGGGGTGAGGAGTGCAGTTGAGTCAGCACTTGTGCAACTATTAAAGTTGGGCTGTGAGGGGCGGTTGTTGGGGTGATGGGATAGAAGCAGTGTGCACCTGGGGAGGTTGGTGCTTTTCAATGGAAATCTCCTCAAGTGAGGAAGATCCCAGATATGTAGGTACCCCTTGTGTGGTTGCTGCAGGCTCCTGTTGAGAGGAAGCATGAGCGGCTATGGCTGGAAGAGTCATTGTATCCACTAGGGGGTTTGGACTAGTGGATATATCCTGCGTTTGTGGTGCAGGGGCATCTCAGGGGACTCAATTCCTGAGTAGCCGTTTTGGGTTTCTTTGGTGGGTTTGGTGGGGACTTTTGATTTGGAGGTGGTGGCTGGGGTTTCCAGCTGCGTGGGTTTTCGCAGCTTGGCAGCCATTTTGAGTGTCTGGTCAGAGTTGTGCCGGGAGTATACTTCTGGCAGAACAGCCGTAGCAGGGAGTCCCAAGCCAACAAGTCCCTCAGCATTAAGCTGGTTTGTAATGATGGCCATTATGAACCGTGGATATAGTATCCAACGGTTAACAGTTAGTTTTTGAGCCATATCCTTGAGCTCCGAAAATATTATTTCTGAAAAGTTTAGCGGTTGTTGCTCAAGAATAGAATACATTACCTGCTGCCATTTTGTCGACATTTGATCCCAAGACCACGTCTTAGGAGCCAAATATACATTCACCATGTGAAAAATTAGGCGTTCAGCGTCATGGAAGTGTTTCTTCATGATAGTGGAGGCACTGAGATTGCCTTGATATCCATGTTGGGCAAAGGATAGATCTGTGGTGCCCTTCGGATATCCAGCAGGAGAAATAGCATCATCCAGATGAAGAATTTGGCGGATAACTGCAGGAGTGATGACTACTTCTTTGTTGTTGACGATCAACTGGAGAGATGGTGTGTTGTTCTCCCCAGTGGTAATAGTAACATTCATCCAAAATTGTTGAAGGGATTCGGCATGTAGTATGGGATTCAGAAGAAATGCCGTTTTGTATAGGGCTAAACCATAAGATCGGTAGCAGTATCGAACTTAGCCTAGACAGGCGATTTAGTAAGGTAGGCAACACAGTTGTGTCGCGGTTTAAGTTGCATGGACGCCATTGAGAAGAGAGATGTTTTGGAGAGGAACGTTAGGTTTGAAGAAGATGAAGCATTGAAGGCTTAGGTCAGGATATTTATAGGGTACGGGTAAGAAAACGACTGAAGGATGTGGTGTTAGTCATCAGTAGTTTTAAACGACCGTTGACATGGTATTATCCTTTCAGACGTTGAAACAGCTGAAGTCGGTGGTGTTAGGCATCAGAAGTTAGAAAACTACTGAAGACCGTGGTTTTGACTTCAGATGATTGAAACAACTGAGGACTTGGTGTTTGTCATCAGTAGTTATGAAACTACTGAAGACAGTGGTTTTGTCATCAGCTGTTGTAAACAACTGAAGACTTGGTATTAGTCATCAGTAGTTATAAAACTACTGAAGACATGGTATTGCTTCAGTTGTTTAGAATGAAACAGCAGTTGTACAAACGACTGAAGAGAAATTTCTCATCAGCTATTTTTGTCAAGTCTTAGCTTTTTAGCTATTTCATACTGTCCTCAACACATTCATCAGCCTTTTTGGCGGATTTCAGTTGTTTCATAGGACATCAGTACTTATTGTTTATACTGATTTCAGTAGTTGTAACTACATCAGTAGTTTTAACTACATCAGTAGTTTGGAACAGATAAAGTACTTCAGTACTTATGAGGCATTTAGCCATCAGTTGTTATAAAAACTACTAAAGGGAAAAGGACTCATCAGTACTTATATGTGACATGGGTACCAATGATCACCAGTAATTACTACTGAAATCATCAGTAGTTGTCACTTATTCTAGCTGCAGCATACCAAGCCTTAACACCAGGTTTTGGAAAGTTGAACTATCCAAAGGCTTAGTAAAAATGTCTGCAAGCTCATCAGCACTAGGCACAAACTTAGGATCAATCAGACCTTTTTCAAAACAATCTCTTATAAAATGATGTCTGATCTCTATATGTTTGGTCCTAGAGTGCTGGACTGGATTTTTGACAATACACAGAGCTGAAGCACTATCCATTAACAATGGAGTCTTAGTCTAGTAATGCCATAATCCAGAAGTTGGTTCTGAAGCCAGAGTACCTGAGAGGTGCAACTTGCAGCAGCAATGTACTCTGCTTCAGAAGTTGATGTAGCAACTGAGGTCTGTTTCTTGCTCTGCCAAGAAATCAAGCAGTTGCCTAGGAATTGACATCCACCAGAAGTTGATTTCCTGGTCAACTTACACCCTACATAGTCACTGTCAGAAAAAGCAACTAATTTACCCGAATGTCCAGTAGATACCATAAACCTAGAGATGGAGTGCCTTGCAGATATCTAAAGATCCTCTTGACTGCAATCAGATGAGACTCTTTAGGTGCAGCCTGAAATCTAGCACAAACACATGTAGCAAACATAATATCTGGTCTAGAAGCTGTTAAATACATCAAGGACCCAATCATACATCTGTAAAGTGTTTCATCAACCACTTTACCTTTCTGATCTGTATCCAGTTGTGTGGTGCTGCACATGGGGGTAGAACAAGGCTTACAGTTTTGTAAATCAACTTTTGCAAAAGATCTTTTGTGTATTTGGACTGATGAATGAAAATTCCATCAGCCTTTTGTTTGATTTGCAACCCCAAAAAGAACTGTAACTCTCCCATGGCACTCATTTCAAACTTTTGTGCATCAACTTTGTAAAGGCATCACACAACTTTGGATCAGAGGATGCAAAAAGATCATCATCTACATAAATTTGAACAAGTAGATATGCTGCCCAGCTTTCTTAATGAATAAAGTCTTATCTATGGAGCCTCTAGTGAAATTATTTTCCAGAAGAAATTTGATAATGTCTCATACCAGGCTCTAGGAGCTTGTTTTAACCCATAAAGAGCCTTATCAAGCTTATACACCCAATTAGGATGTTTATTGTCCTCAAAGCCTGGAGGTTGACATACATAAACTCTTCTTTAATTTTTCCATACAAAAATGCACTTTTGACGTCCATTTGAAAAACTTAAGGTTTTGATAGGCAGCATAAGCTAAAAACAATCGAATTGCTTCCAGTTTGGCTACAGGGGCAAAGGTTTCATCATAATCAATACCTTCTTCTTGTGCAAACCCCTGAACAACTAGTCTGGCCTTGTTCTTAACAATAAGCCCATTTTCATCAGTTTGTTCCTAAACACCCATTAGTGCCTATTGCACACTTACCTGGAGGTAGAGGAACCAGTTCCCACACTTGCTGTTTCTTGAACTGAAGAAGTTCAAGCTGCATGGCATCAACCCATCCATTGTCCTTTAAAGCAATGTGATAATTCTTTGGCTCTTGCTGACTGATGAAGAGAGCATAGAAGCAGAAATTTGACAATTGACTTCTTGTTGATACTCCAGCAGTGATATCACCAATGATTTGAGACATAGGGTGATTCTTCAGATCTTGATACACAATGAGATCTGGCAAGTGTTTGTAGCAGGCTCAGCAGTAACAGATGGTGATGGTGAATCATTTCCTTGAAACCAATCAGTGGATGGTAATTCAAAGAAGTTGAATTCGAAGAGATCTCATCAGCATTTGCTGTGGATGGTGCTACTGGAGCTAGAGGAACATCAGGTCTAGCTGAATCAGGCAGTTGATCACTAAACCTGAAGAGGTGAGTACTGCAATCATCATCATCATTAGCACCAGCAGTACCACCAGGTGGTGAACTGTTGACAGGAGCAACAGCAGGAGTTTGATAAGGAACATATTGCAGTATGTCCAAATCAAATAACTCCACAGGGCTTTGTGGAATCTTTTCCTTTTGGAGATTCATTGAACTTAACATGTAGAGTTTCTTCAACCATCTTTGTTCTGCAGTTGAAGACTCTGTATGCCTTGCAAGTAGATGAATAACCAACAAAATACCCTGCATCCACCTTAGGATCAAATTTATGGAGTTGATCCTTTGTGTTGAGAATAAAATAGGGACACCCAAATGCTTTGAAAAATGAAATCAGAGGAGCCAAATGATGGAGGACTTCATACGGAGTCTTCATCAACCTCTGATTTAATAAAACTCTATTTTGCACATAGCAAGCTGTGTTAACAGCTTCAGCCCAAAAGGTCAGTGGCAAACCAGAGTCAGCCAGCATGGACCTTGCAGCTTCAATGAGGGTCCTGTTCTTTCTCTCCACTACTCCATTTTGTTCTGGAGTCCTTGGAATGCTAAACTGCCTTTTGATTCCCATTGAAAGATAGAAGTCATCAAGTGTATGATTCTGAATTCAGTTCCATTGTCACTCCTAATACACTTGACTGGAAGGGAATACTGCTTCTCAATATACAACCCAAAGTGAATAATCTTCTGAGCATCCTCATCCTTTGAATGTAGAAAGAAAGTCCATACAAATCGGAGTAATCATCCCAATTACTAGACAGTATTTCTTCTTTGCCATGCTCATTACTCTCACAGGACCAATAGATCCATATGCAGTAATTGCAAGCAGGCAGTGGACTTAGGCACTTCAATGGGAGGGATGAGACTTTGTGTTGTTTTCCTTTTAAACAAGCAGTGCAGTTTCATCACAATGGGAATCCTTTATTGGTAAGCCTCTGACTAAACTATTGTGGGTAAGCTGATTCATGTTGTTGAGATTAACATGACCAAGCCTTCTGTGCCACAGTTTAGATTCTTGAGAAGAGGCTTTGGAAAATAGGCAAGGATTGCCTTTGAGATCTATTTTCTTGGAAAGATCTAAGGCATACACTCTTCCTGTGCTGTTGGCTCTCAGGAGAGTGTGATCATCCAACACCTTGTCAATCAAGTGCAAAACTTTAGATGACAGAATCCTACAGTTTTGACTGGTGAAAAGAGCAACATGGCCTTTATCACCATTTGACTGACACTCAAGAGATTGTACTTGAGATTTTCCACATGATTAACATCATCAAATTTGATTTCTCCATTGGAGACAAAGCCCTTACCAATGATGTAACCCCTAGCATCATTGCAAAAAGAAACAAATCCCTTCTTCCTTGAGAGTAGTCATGAAGAAGAGAGCTGTTCCCAGTCATCTGCCTAGATCCCCCACTGTCTACATACCAGATGCTACTTTGGCATGTTGAAGAACCCTGCAATAATAAACAATCAGTTAGTTTTAGAGACCCAAACCTTTTTGGTTTTGGGCCTGGTCTCATCAATAGATGGTAAACTAACAGGTTTATTTGAAACAACAGCCTGAGAGGAAGAGATGGTGTAGAAGAGGAGTCCTTTGGCTTGGATCTCCTTTTCTGTGGTTTCAACATAGGAGCATCTAGTTGGTTAACTCTACCCAATAGATGTTGAACCATCATAACCAGTTGTGTCTGATTTTGTGATAAAGCTTTCAGCTCATCAGACACATTGCCAGTGGAGTTTGATAAGTTCCTATGTTGCACCTTCTTCTTCTGAGCACTCTCAGCTATCACCTGTTTAACCCCTTCTTTTTGGATTTCTTTCAGGACTTAAGGGTTACAGGATTGGATGTTGCTGATACAAATGTGGTCTCAAACTCAGGTTTCATTTTTACCATTTTCTCTTTAATTCTTCTTTGTTGTTTGAGTTTGGAACCTCTTTTGTACCAACAATCATCTGTAAGATGATTGAACAAACCACATACTTCACATGGTTTCTTCTTCATCTTAGGTTGATCATCAACTAAAGAGGGTGAAGCATTGAAGACTTGTTCTTCAATGCTTTGGAAGCCTCGTTTGCTTTCTTGACTTCCTCTTTAGTAGTCTTCAAACTCTTTCTACTGACAGTTTTCTTCTCTTCAGTACTGACAGCAGTTGGAGTTTGAACTTCAGGTGTTAATCCTGCTCTCTAGTCCTTTCAGGACCTTCAGACTTAACTCCTGAGTTGATCAACTCATTGATCATGTGAGTGTCAGCCTTTGAACCATCAACATCAGCTGATAGGTTCAGAGAGGGCTTGATGCTGACTGCTACTTCTGATTGTGCTGTATCAGAAAGTAGATCACATGATGTGATGGATTGGTTATCACTCACCATCAGATTCTACCTTTGCTCTTGGAGTAAAATCTGTAGGTGGAGCAGTGTGATTGTAACCAATGCCAAACTTCACATTGGAAGCAGATTGCTTACTAAGAAGCATTTCAAAACCTTTGCATGATTGTACCCATCTATCACACTCTATCTGGGTAACTGCAAGGGTTTCTTTGAGATCTTTGTACTTCTCTAGAAGTACCTCTTCTCTAGCCTTATCATCAATTATTTGGCATTTCAGTTTATAAATCTCATCATTTTTATCTTTAAGCACAGACTCAAACTCAGCTTTGTTTTTGGAAATTATTTGTTCTAGCTCAATGTTCTTATTAATTAAAGCTACATTTGCTTCTGTAATGGAAGCAAATGCTGCTATGCATGGTTCAGAACATAATTTGGCTTTTGCCTCAGAGGATACCTGTGATACCTGAGGTGTAGAGGCATTAGAAAATGAAGTATCAGCAGACTCCAAAGCCATAAGAGCTAGATTCCCAAACGGACTGTCACCACCATGTTGACCAGCACCTGAGAACAGTTGTTCATGACCAGACATGTCATGTGGTAAACTGCTCCAGTCAACAACTCCTGGGGTGAAGAAGCTGTGTTGTTGAGGTGATTGTTGATGAGATTGGGATGGCTGAGGTTCTGGTAGTGCATGAGGTTGTGGTGCCATAGGAACTTGAACTTGATTTGACTGTGGCATGTAATAACAAGGGTACGGATATGGCATTTGACCCTGAGGAACAAAATATGCCGGAGATTGTTGTTGAGGATGATGACTAGAAGTGACAGGATGTTGCCCTCTGTGTTGTTGACTATTGCCAGGAAAAGTCACAAAAGGTGCAGTGGAGTTAGATCCAGTTGATCTACACTCTCTTGCAAAGTGTCCAAGCCTTGGCATTTGTGACACCTCAACTTGCTCTTGTCAAAACCAACTTTGGTTTTGCTAGAGAGTCCTGGGAATTTTCTTCCAGTATTTTGTAGAACTTCTGAGATCTGATATTTATCAAGGCCATTTGGCTCAAAATATCCATCTCATCTAAGTCGTCATCAGCAATCCCCTTGAGATCATCCATAATGAAGCATAAATTGTCATTATTACACCCAGTAAACTGACCATCAACACTCACAAATGCAGAATCAGAAGTGTTTGAAGAGAAATTAATATGCTCATCATACTGGCATTCAGATGAAGCATATTCTGACTCATGACCCACCAAGGCAGTGTTGCCTGGTACAAAGTCTTCAGTGAGCTTTCCAGATGAAGACAGCTTTCTCTTCTGTTCTATCTCTCTCTCAAACGTGAGCAGTTTCCCATGGAGTTGGGTGAGAGATAGTTTGTCCAAACTTGCACTGGAGCGTAGGACAATGGTATATGTGTCCCATCTCTCAGGCAATGATCTGAGAAATCTGTTATTCATCTGAATATTTGTGTACTCAAGTTTGACAATTTTTAATTCAGAGATCAAACAAGAGAACCGCTCATATTGTTGAGTAGTGTCTCACCCTTTCTATGAGAGAATGTCTCATATTGTTGGGCAAGGATTTCTCTATTTTGCCAGACGTCATCTGTTCCTCCAAATTGTTCTTTCAAGGCATTCCAGAGGTCATGGGCAGTTTCATGATGCATTAGCCCAGAATAGATTTCATTGGGCAGTGCCATGGCCAGAATTCCATGGGCTTTTGCATCAATTTCAAGCAACTTCTTATCCTCATGTGAGTATTTCTCCCTCCTCTTCGGAACCATTTGATTGGTTTCCGGGTTATTCACCATAGGCTTGTGTGGACCATGTACCACTGATGTCCAACAACCTGCGCTGTTAACAGACAGGTGATGGAGCATTCGTCGTTGCCATATGTTATACTCATTCCTAACCAGCATTGGTGGCTTGGTTGAGGAACCAGTATTGTGACGATCATTGGAGGGAGTAGTCATTTTCAGTTCAAAAACAATTTAATTCAAGCTTTTAAAAGTTTTACACAGACCACAACAAACTCAATGAAAACCAAGAAAAGATCTCAGGATGAATGACCAGAAATACAGAAAATTCAATCTCTATAACCGTTTCTTGCAAAAACAAAAAGCTAATTCAATCAAACTTAGATCTTGAATAGCAGTTTCAATGATCAATTATTAGATCGATCAATGATTAACCGGCTCTGATACCATTTGACAGGATCAGCGATCACAAGTTTGATGTATTAGAGTTCAAAGCAGTGGAATAAGAACAAGAATTAGACAAATTGTAGCAAGAGATCGATACTTGTATGCATTAAGAGGACATACGATTATAGTGAGGGAATATATTTCTGATTCATGGAATGTTTATAGATATGGAATAATTCTAATCAAATCATTCAAATCATTCATTCAATTATTACAATAGGTTGACACTCCTTATATAGAGTGCAATCGTTGCTGTTATCACGGGAAAGTGACAACTGGCAGATCTAATACAAAAATAACTAACTCTTAACAAACTACTGAAATGTTCACAACTACTGAGAACATATCAGAGTGTTAAGTATAGAATATAAAACTACTGATTAGAAACTACTGAAACTACAACGACTGAAGAACAAGCTCTTCAGTCGTTTTACAAAACTACTGAAACTAGAAATATAAAACTACTGATATCACGACTACTGAAGAAGTACTCTTCAGCAGTTGTGACAAACTACTGAGGCTTCAGTACTTGATCTTCAGACTTTGACCTTCAGATGTTTCAGCAGCTGATGACTTCAGTAGATATCATCAGTTGATGTCTTCAGTCTTTGTGTTCAGACTTTGTACATCATTTGTTGATCTTCAGCACTTGTAAACTTTTCAGCTGTTGTACTTCAGTACTTTGGTCTTTCAGCTTCAGCACTTGTGTTCTTCAGCTGTTCAACTTCAGTAATTGTGTTCTTCAGCTGTTACCTTTAGTACTTGCGTTCTTCAACTGTTCAGCTTCAGTACTTGTGTTCTTCAGCTGTTGTACTTCAGCACTTTAGTTCTTCAGCTGTTGTACTTCAGCACTTTAGTCCTTCAGCTGTTGAAGTCTTCAGCACTTGATCTTCAGCTGTTGAAGTCTTCAGCACTTGTCAAATTGCTGATGAAGCTTTCAGCAGTTGTTGTGATACCATGTGGGACTTAGAGGTTTTCTGATCTTGGCTCATTGGTTCTTTTGGTCCTACACACGTACATACTTGGTCTGATGTAGGAAAATCCCATTTGGTGTCTCATCCATGTGTAACCCGAGAAAGAACTTCATCTCTCCCATTGCACTCATCTCAAACTCCACCTACATTACTGCTTCAAACTCTTTACATAATTCTTTGTTCTTGGAACCGAAGATTTTGTCATCGACATATATTTTTACCGTAAATCCCCATCTTTTTCCTTGATAAACAATGTACAGTCAATGACTCCCCTGCGAAAATCGTGTTTCACAACTTGAGTCGAGAGTTTTTCATACCAAGCCCTCGGAGCGTGATGAAGCCCGTATAGCACCTTGTCGAGTTTGTAAACTCTCTCCTGATGATATGGATCCTCAAATCCCTCGGGTTGATTGACATACACTGTCTCTCGGATCTCACCATGAAGGAACACACTCTTCACATCTAGTTAATAAACTTTGATCTTCATATAAGATGCATAGGCAAGGAAGATGCGGATTGCTTCCATTCTTGCCACGGGTGCATACACTTCATTGTAGTCAATACCCTCAACATGTTGAAATCTCTGAACAACAAGCCGAGCCTTGTTTCTGATGATCGCTCCTTGATCATCTTTCTTGCATTTCAAGACCCGTTTGGTTCCAATGACCTTAGCACCTTTAGGTCTATCCACTAGAGTCCATACACCCAACTTCTTGAACTAAAGAAGTTCTTCTTGCATGGCACTCACCCATGCCTCATCATTCAGGGTTTCACTAGCATACTTTGGCTCAAACTGAGACACAAAGTAATGATAGGCACCGTCATTAAGGTATCCCTTTTCCATCATAGAGGTATAATTTGCTGACTACAACTGATTTCTGATCTGAACTCCTCATCTCACTTCTCCTATGACATTATCCAAAGGATGATAGACGTTTAGACGTGAGCCGGGAGTTGTTAGAACAACCACCTCACAATCAAGATTGTGAACATTTGGTTCTGGATCTAAGGCAATAGGAGTCTGAGGTTGAGAAGGCTCAGAAGCATCACTGTCAAATGCTTGTGGACTTGTAGTAGTTGCAACTTGTTCATCCTGGTTGTTCTGATCATTTTCTTCAGTAGAGGAAGAGTCACTCACATCAAGTGCTCCCCCTGAGTTGGTAAATGATTGACTTTGTGAACCGGATGGGGTTGAATCTTGAGACGGTGTGTTCAAGACATCGTACATCATCTTGTTTGCCAACTCGTCTTCAGAAGTGGAGAGAGGTATGTTGAAGGACTTGAAGAATCCATCATAGTCAAAGAAGTAAGCATGCCCTTTTCCAGCAGGTCGTGTGGTGTATCTCTGAACATCAACGTTACATGACACCTCTACTTGAGCCGTTGATCTTTTGTAAACTCTCTTGTTCGGTATGTTATATCCAAGAAAGATCCCTTCATCAACCTTCTCGCTGAATTTTCCTTCCTTAGTCTTCTTCAGCAGGGTGCATGGAGCGCCAAACGGCTCAAGATACTCTAAGTTAGGTTTACATCATTGTAGTAATTCGTAGCACGTTTTTCCATGGCGTTTAACCACCAGAACTCGATTGAGCGCATAACATGCATTTGCAACTGCCTCATTCTTGAATTGAATAGGCAGTTTTGAGTCTGCTAGCATAGTCCGTATGGTCTCTATCAAGCTACGATTCTTCCGTTTAGCAATACCGTTCATCTAAGGAGTGTAGTCCAAGGTAAGTAAATGCATAATTCCCTTTTCCTTGCAGTAGGTCTCCATCCACTGATTCTTGAATTCGATTCCGTTGTCTGAGCGTACTTGTCGTAACTTCAGCTTGTATTGGGATTCCAGTGTCGTTACTAATTCCTTGAAGGATTTAAATGTTTCTAATTTGGACTTCAGAAACATTATCGAAAAGAATCTTGAGTAGTCATCAGCAACTACGTAGCACTACAAGTCGCCTGCGATGCTTCTTGTACTGACTGGACCAAACAGATCAATGTGAAGAAGCTCAAGAGGTAGTTCTATGGAATGAACTTTCTTTTCCTTATAAGACTTCTTCGTCTGTTTGCCCTTCTTGCATGCAACATAGAAATCTGGGAGTTGGAAGTTTTTGACGTTCACTCCCCTCACTAGATCTTTTTGGATCAAGTGATTAGTCTTCCTGAAATTTATGTGTCCCATTCTCCTATACCAAGAGATGGAATCCCTCTCAGTAGCATTGGACAAGAAGCACTGAACTTCAGGATCCGTTGTGGAGGCCTTTGAAGGATCCAAGACATAAAGATCATTATATCATGAAGCTGACATCAGGACTTGGTCCTCCGGGATCACGTAGTCCTTCTTCAGAACGTAGCACTTCTTGTTGTCAAAGACTACTTTGAAGCCTTTATCACATATTTGATAAAGAGAAAGTAAGTTATCTTGTAATTGCTGGACATAGTTTACCTTGTCAAACTTAACATTCTGATTTCCCACTTCCCCTTGGGCTGTGATGTACCCGCCTTTGTTTCCGCAAATGAAACATGCCCTCCTTTGATTTGTCTGACGTTTGATAAGAGAGCTATGTTCCCCGTCATGTGCCTGGATGCTCCGCTATCTACAATGAACGTGTTAGTCTCAGCACTATAGCGAACACCCTACACATTTAATGAAAACATTAGTTCATGTTAGGAACCCAAGCCTTCACTAGCTTGGGTTTTGACGAGGCCTCACACAACATAAACTCAACCCATTGACCATTTGAGGTTGAGGGAAGCTCAGAAGTCTATTTGTTCTCATTTTCAGACGCTGAGCCGGATTTTTCTTTCCATAAGTCGGCTTTGTGTAAGGCCTGTTTGTGATAAACAGATGATTGGCTGATGGGTTGAACTTTGGATTCACTATCCCTTTTAGGAGGCGTCACTGAGTTCCTCTTAACAGATCTAGTTTTAGATGCAGGAAGTTCAACTTTCCTCCTTGGGGTCTGATAATAAGGACAATTAGACGCAATGTAACCATACTCTCCACAATTGTAGCAAGATCTGCTTTCAACTTTAGGGTTTATTTGTTTTTGTGGAGATGTAGGTGTCACACGGATGACCTTATTTTTTTAGATTGAGACACTTCTTTGTTATATGTATGGTTGGGTTTTACAAACTTAATTGCTTTACCTGGTTTTACATCTTTTATTTCTCGTTTACCTAGACATTGACATTATGCTTGTGATTGATTAGGTTTAATAGTCTTTTTGGGTTCTGATTTGACATTGTTTGAACCTGACATTAAATTAACCTTTTAAAACTCTTTTTCCAAGTTAACACAAGGCATCCTTCCTTTTGCCTTTCAAGTGGACTTCTTTTGTTTAGTTCCAGATTCAATTGATTTACTTGTGGAATCTGGGTCACTAACAAGAGGAGTGGACACCACATGATCCTTGATGTGGTTATTATTATTGGTTTACTTTTGGTGTTCATCAAGGTCTTAAGTGGTGGCGGAACCACTTTGTATACCAATCCCTCCCCAGTGTTTCTCTCTCTCACTAAGTGTTGGACAATATGAGATGAGCTTGTCCAACTATACAGTTTTTGTTTTAAGGAGTTGACTTCTACATCTAAAACTTCTTTGTGCTTCTTAGTGTCCTCTAAGGAGTTAAGATAGTACTAATGTCATTAGCTTGGTTAAAGGCAACTACTTCTGTTTCCCTAAGCTGTTTGTTCAAAAGGTCTATCTTTTCCTTGTAACTGTGCTCATTTTGTTTTAAGACTCTATTAGCTTCAGTGCATGATTTTAAATCTCTTACTAAGCTATCATTATAATCTAATAACCTAGTATATTTTAAATCTATGCTTTCTCTAAATTTATTACAATCAGAACAAACATGATTATTAAACAACTAGTTAGTAGTACTTACCTGAGATGTTGAAGAGGAATCGACCATGTGTGCGGAATCTCTTGTCGTTGGTTCTGGTGATTCTAACATTGATGTTGATTTTTCTTCTTCAGGCAGGTGGTTGACCACACGTGCAGTGTCTTCAGAATTGGACATCGCGAGCTCTACTGCTATGTCTCCCTCACTAGCGGAATCGTCATCTATGTCCTCCGCACTAGCGATGTTGGACTCTCCCAGTGAGACGAACCGAAAGATCCAGTCCTGTCCTTTATCCTCGTTAGCAGTAAAGGCTTTAGGGTCCTTGCTTGATGTAGTAGAACTACTAGATGTGGCTTTGTCCTGACGATTAAAGGTCGAGAAAGGATTGCGATTACCAGTCTTCTTTGGTTTCACACACTCCCGTTTGAAATGCCCCTTCTCACCACAGTTGAAATAGGTTACCTTTTACTTGTCGAAGCCAAAGGTCGTGTGTTTGGTTGCAACCAAGTTCTATCCGGTCTTCTTAACAAACTTTTTAGCTCGTCGGATAGCACTTGCCGAGGCCCACATAATATCCATCCGTTTTAACTCCATCTCATCCACCTGTTCATAATCCTTATCTGCCAGGTGGCAATTTCCTATCTTTCTAGCAATTAATCCATCACATGAGTGGACTACAGCAGCTAAGAGGTCCATGTGTTCTCTAGCCACCTCAACTGTCACGTTACCGAATTTATCGGTTTTCAATTTTGCTACATTGGCTTCTTGTATAATATATTGCGTACCAGACGACCCTGATGTTTCGGACCCTGAAGTAGATGCTTGTGCTGGACTTGCTGAGCTTGAGACGAAGGCAGTCTGCAGTGGTGCTCCAGATGTCTTGGCCTGAGGAGCCGCGTTGTAAAGCGCCGGATTCTGATCATAGTTGGCCTTTTGGGCTCTATGTTTCATCCTAAGCTCCTCCTCTCTTAATTTCAGAATAAAGACATTTATATCTAACTTCGAGAGCATCCCATTCTATCTAAGATTTGAAACTAAGGAAGCCCATTTCTCTAGTAATCAATCTGCAAAGTTGGATATCTTATCCTCTATCGACGTAGTTAATCCATGAGTGTGCGTCTCACTCATTAAGTGGTAGAATCTGTCGATCACGTCGTCCAGGCTTTCCTTTCCTATTGAAGAGAAGTTGTCAAACTCCTTTTACAAAGCTTTGGCCTTGATGGACGATATCCTTCGGAATAGACGGGGTAAGCAAAGTGTAGACTTTCTTCTCAGTGTTGTGTTTCACCTTTTGTGCATCAGACATGCCATTTAGCGTAAGTTTGACACCATCAGCTCCTACTGGCATGTTGTACCCCGACTCTATAGCCTCCCATAAATTTGTATCTACTCCATTTAAGTAGATTTTGAAATGTTGCTTCAATTGTGGGTAGTCTTCTAACGTGATAAGCTCTGGGGGTTTATTATGAATTCCCACTTCGACCTCCATCAGTAGTAGATTCTGAATGCGAGTGTCTCTACTTGTTGTGTATGCTGAAAACTGGTCCTCCATTTCATTTAACTTTACTATTAAACAAACTGTTTATGTGTGTGAATGAAGGTATGCGATTGGGCTTATTCGGGCGATTGATGTAGGCTAATGGTTCAATCGTGCGACTGAACTAATGTGGATGAGTTAGTCAGCCGAATGGACTAATGTGGTTGAACAGTCCGAATAGGGTTCTCAGTCATACGAATAAGGGTACGAATGAGTCCAATTGTGCGTTTGGGGAATGCGAATGAACTCAGTCGTGCGATTGAGCCAATCCTGTGATTGAACCTGTTGAAGTTTGAAAATTCATAATTTAAACGTGTTTTGGCCACAAAAACTCGAATTTTCCCAAACCCTAATTGTCGTATGCCTGAAAAACTAAACTTTATGGTCAGGAAACGTCTGAGCCACTGTTTGACACAAAAAGATTGCGTTTTTAGTGAAAAAACACAATTTTTGTATCAAAAACGATTGAATCAACATGTAATCAAGAGCCAAAGCTCTGATACCACTTGTTAGGATCGTGTACTCGACGATGTACTAACTGATTAACGTGTAAATCAAACCAAATAGTGCGGAATCCTATTTCACTGGCGATCCAATCAGTGAGACCGCATGTAGAAACAATTATGTATTGAATCTGACGTTAAGAATCGATTAGGAATCAATCTACTGCGATTTATGAACTTGGAGTATGATCTTAGAGGTCTTTAGACGGCTAGGGTACGTCTGGAGTCGAAGTGTGTTCAATCCTTACGTTTTTCCATGAATTAGGTGGTATTTATAGGTTAGGGTTGCTCATTCGGGCGACTGAACCATTTGGTTCAGTCGTGCAATTGAGTCATGTGTTGATCCATTCGCACGACTGAGTGTTCAGTGGTGCGACTAAGCCAATGTTATGTGACAATCATACGACTGATCTAGTCTCCTAGTTCAGTCGTGCGACTGAGTCATTCGCATGAAGTTGCTCGTGCGTATAGGCGATTAGCATTGACCATTTGCATGATAACTTCATGTTATTAAGTTTGAACGTATTAATTGTCATTATATTATTTATTTTAGTTCAATCAACCACAAACCTATATAATCAAGTCAATATGCATTTAACAACTCATTAATAAAATATTAAACATGATAAGCACAACCAAACATTATATTTCATTAAGTACCCAACGATTATAAACCTGTAAGACATTAAAGACATATTACATTAAGTTTAGAAACTAGGGACACATGTACCTACAGTGATCCATTTAACATGGTTTGCAAATCAAGTTACCCTACTTGCACGCACATGTGAGTTTTCCAACATAAGTGGTTAGGTGACCTTTATCCCATAAATATGGTATCCCCACCTCAAGTCACAAGTTCCCTCAAAATGGTTAGGTGACCTTTATTCCACAAATATGATATCTTGTATTTGAAAGCATGCTTGTTTATAATAGGATTAATGACCTTGTATGATCTTGTATTTGAAAGCATGCAAGTTTAACAAGATAAAATTCATGGTTCTTTATCTAAACTAAGATTATGAAAACATAAAATTTCATTTATCAACAAGTTTAACACCGTCCTTTTGCAAAACACTTCAGTCACTATGAAACTCTTAATGAGATAAAGGTCACCTAACCTTTTGAAGGAACTTGTGATTTTAGGTGGGGATATCATATTTGTGGAATAAAGGTCACCTAACCACTTACGTTGGAAAACTCACATGTGTGTGCAAGTAGAGTAACTTGATTTTCAAACCATGTTAAATGAATCACCTACAATATGGTTTACAAAGGTGTTGATGGGATAAACATGCTGACTATACATATGATGTTTTAAAGTCGATCACATACCTCTAGAAGATGCAAAGGGTTGCAATTGTCAGAACATTGACTACCTTGTTAATTTAAATAATGGGATAAAGGTCACCTAACAACTATTTAAATGTAACATTGGATTCTAGAATTTTAAAATTGTGTAAGACAATTAAAAGGGGCTTAATTATTAAAATATGAAAATATCAAAAATACTAAAATTGAACTTTCTTAAATTTTGTAGATGGCCACCAACAAAATAAAAATAATGAAATCCCATCCGCTCACTCACTGTCACTAAGGACCATTCTCTAAAAGGAACATCTAAACCATAATAACTTTATTGATTGGTTTCAAAACTTGAGAATTGTTTTCAAGCTAGAGAAACGATCGTATATTTTAGATGATACGATTTCCGATCAACTTAGTGAGGAGGATGAGGAGACCTACAATAAATGGGTGAAATACACTGAGGACTCGGTCCAATGTCTTGCCTCATGTTGGCAAGTTTGACTCTGAATCCCCAAAAGGAGTATGAACATCATGGAGCATACGACATGATAACCCAGTTGTAGGAAACGTTCCAACAACAAGCAAGGGTAGTGCACTTCAAAACGGTTTGAGCACTCCGTGCGTGTCGTATGGATGACACCCAATCTATTTCATCTTATGTACATAGATAAAAAGCCACATCGACTGCCCCGAAAGGATGAATTGTCCGGTCTCGAAAGATTTGGCTACGGATTTGATCCTCAACACTTTGTCAAAAAGGTTTGACAACTTTGTCATGAATTATAACATGAACGGGTGGGACAAAAACATAAGTGAGCTTCACTCTATCCTCAAAACCGCCGAGGCGGCCATGGGTAAAAGCATTTTACCTATTCTTACCATCATTGAAGGTGGGAACAAGAAGAGGCCTCACCCCGCACCCAAGGCCAATGTTGCGAAGGGTAAGGGGCACGTTAGGGGAAAGGGAAAGGGAGTGGTAAGAGCGCCACCACCAAAACCAGCGGAGAAGAAGCAAAAGGTTGCTTCAAATGACCCATGCTTTAAGTTGGGGAGATTGGACATTGGGAGAGAAATTGCCCAGTCCATCTCAAAGAGTTCCTAGCTAAGAGGGATGTCGGGCAAATCTCAGATACAATTTTCATGATTCATATTGATCTAAATTTAATATCCTCTAACACATGGGTATTGGATACCAGATGTGGAACTCACATTTGCAACTTATTGTAGGGGTTCAAAAGAAGTAAGGACTTTAAGAAAGGGATGTTAGCCTCTACATGGGGAATGGGGCAAAACTTCAAGTTGAAAGCCGGGGGGACTACATCTTGAAGCTTCCAAATTGTTTGGAAGAAATTTTGAACAATATTTTGTATGCTCCTAGTTTGACTAGGAACATTATTTCTGTTGCCCAATTAAGACAATATGGTTACGTTTTAACGTTTATTGAAAATGAAATTTATGTTTCTTTAATTGGCATATTTTATTTTAAAGCTATTCCTATTAATTGTATTTATGAAATGGTTCGTGAAAACACATTATATGATAGCTCATTGTACCAAACCACCACTAAGAAACTCAAATTGGATTTGAGTGATACCTATCTTTGGCATTGCCGACTTGGTTATATAAACAAGAAGCGCATACAAACACTTCAAAAGAATGGTCTTTTAAATACAAGTGAATATGATTCATTTGATGTATGTGAATCTTATTTACAAGGTAAAATGACTAAGGCACCTTTTAGTGACAAATCCGAAAGGGCAAAAGATTTATTAGGCATCATACATTCAGATGTATGTGGTCTTTTTAAGCCAATAACCAGGTACCATGAAAGATAGTTCATTACCTTTACCGACGACTATAATCGATATGGTTATGTGTACTTGTTAAGACACAAAGATGAAACTTTTGAAATGTTCAAAATCTTCCAAAATGAAGTAGAAAATCAACTCAACAAGAAAATAAAAATTCTCCGCACCGATAGAGGAGGTGAATCCTCAAGTGATGCTTTTGGAGATCATCTTTGAAGTTGTGGTATTGTCTCACAACAATCTCCACCTGGAACACAACAACACAGTGGTGTGTCCGAGATGAGAAATCGAACTCTATTGGATATGGTTCGATCTATGATGGCTAGATGCTCATTGCCTCTATCATTTTGGGGTTTCGCTTTGCTCTCTGTGGCCCGTATCTTGAATATGGCCCAACCAAGAAAGTTGAAACAACACCTTTTGAAATATGGAATGGAAGGGTTCCATCACTATCATATTTAAAGGTATTGGGTTGTGAGGCTTATGTTAAGACTCCCTCCTCAAACAAGTTAGAAACTCGTTCCACTAAGTGTATCTTCATTGGATGTCCTAGAGATTCTATGGGATATTATTTCTATGATCCATCAGAACAAAAGGAGTTTGTTGGCAAGAAGGTTGAGTTCTTAGATGCTAAGTTCCTTACGGAAGGAACTAGCAGTAGAACTATGGATCTTGAGGAGGATCAAGAACCACAAACTGATACATGTTTGGTTGAAACTAGCACTCAACATGAGGATGTTGAGAATGATCAAGTGGTTGATCAATATACAAAAAACGTTCACTGATCTGGTAGAATTAGTAATCCACTTGAAAGATATGGTTTTTTCGTAGATAGATTCTATGTTGTAGATTTCGATGAACCAACCACCTATCGTGATGCAATGTCCGATTTGGATTGTAAAGAATGGCTTGAAGCCATGAACGTTAAGATGCAATCCATGTATGACAACCAAGTATGGGACTTGGTCGAACCACTTCTTAACTCCAAGATAGTTGGAAGTAAGTGGGTTTTCAAGAAGAAACTGATATGCATCAAAACTTGGATACTTATAAAGCTAGAATTATAGCAAAAGGTTTCACTCAAACTCAAGGGGTTGATTATGATGAGACCTTCTCACCGGTTGGAATGCTAAAGTATATTAGGATATTATTTGCCATAGCTGCTCAATATGATTATGAGATTTGGCAAATGGATGTCAAAATTGCTTTTCTAAATGGATATCATGAGGAAGATGTCTATATTGTTCAACCTGAATGTTTTTTCGATCCAAAACATCCTAACAAAGTATGCAAGTTAAAGAAATCAATCTATGGATTGAAGCAAGCATCAAGAAGTTGGAATCATTGTTTTGATGAAAAGATAATCAAATAGGGGTTCATAAAAACCGCTGATGAAGCATGCATATATAAGAAAGCTAGTGGGAGCATGATCACTTTCCTAGTATTGTATGTCAATGACATTTTACTATTTGGAAATGACATTCCAACCTTGGAGGGTGTAAAAGCCTAGCTTGGAAGCTGTTTCTCCATTAAGGATCTTGGTGAAGCCGCCTATATTTTGGGAAAAAGATCTATAGGGATAGATCAAGGCGGTTGATACGTTTAAATCAAAGTGCATAAATTAAGAAGATCTTGAAAAGGTTCAAGATGGAAAACTCTAAGAAATGTACAGTACCTATTCAAAGAGGAACAATATTGAGTAAGACTCAATTTCCAAGCTTAAATGATGAGCAAGAAAAAATGAAGGGAATCCCGTATGCATCTGCTATAGAATCCATCATGTATGCAATGATATGCACTAGGCCGGACGTGTCATGCTCTTTGAGCATGACAAGCCGATACCAACAAAATCGTGGAAACACATCGGATGGTTGTTAAGAACATGTTTAAGTACCTAAGGGGGACCAAAGATATGTTCCTAATCTATGGATCTGGTGAGGAGGAACTCATAGTAAAGGGTTACATGGATGCGAGTTTCCAAACTGATCGGGAGATTCACGATCAAAATTGGGGTACATTTTCATCTTGAATGGATGAGCAATCCCTTGGAAGAGCTCTAAGCAAGATGTGGTGATATTATCAACTACAAAGTCAGAATACATTGCCACTTCATTAGCAGCTCAAGAAGTTGCATGGTTAAACAAATTCATTACCAATCTAGGGATAGTTCCTTCCATTCATGACACACTAGAAATTCTTTATGATAACAAGGGTGTGATTGCTCAAATCAAGGAACCTCGTGCACATCGAAAGAATAGGCACATTGAATGGAGATTCAACTACATAAGGGATGAAGTTGAAAAGGGAAAGATATGTATTCGCAAAGTTCCCACGGATCAAAACATTGCGGATCCACTCACGAAGCTTCTTGAAAAGGCAAAGCATGAAAGTCATACTTGTGCCATGGGACTTCAATATTACAGTGACTAGATTTGATCTTTAATTATGTATTTAGATATTATAACCCTTTAATACTTGAATGGATTATTTGGTTATAAAGGTTCAACTAATATTCCTATTTTTCATGTTTAAAATCCATGAGTAAATCGTTAACTCAAAACATCCGTAGTCGTTCATACTTGTGGGAACAAGTATCATGGTAAGACTATTATGAACTTGGATTGGTAGATATACATATGGATGAATATAGAGCAAATGGTGGCTGCCAAGTTCATAGATAGGATACAAATATGGGATTGACCTCCATCTCAAATATTACATCATGGAATCTTCCTGATTGATCGTAAGTAATTTTGAGTAAAGGCAAATATCATTTGGTATCCTCTGACCTGAGATACATATTGGGTCTTGATATTTACCAAATGTTATACTTTGACTTAGTTCTTCACTTTTTTGAAACATGGCAGTACATAAGTCTGAGTTCAGGTATGATATAAGGTAATTGTGAGAGACGTATGTAGTCAAGATGGGATTTCTCCCTCTTATTCGTTGAGACTAAGATGTCTAAGGCCTGATAAAGTTAAATCAATGGAGAATGATCACTCTATGTCTCTAGGATTTAACATGACATTTATGCAAAAAGATAGATGATTGATTCACCTAAAACATTTCGAGTAAGGTACTTGAAAGGGATGATGTTATTGAATTGCACTTTGTCATACGTATTAAGGGTAAATGATTGATTGACCATTGTTAGGCGGTATTTACTACTTGCATCAATATTCTATGAATCTTTTGCAAGTGGGAGATTGTTGGATCTTGTATGCCCAATACACATACAAGATTGATGTGGTTAGTACGTTATGATCCAAGTCCGGTAATACCCAATAACAAGCTAGAAAAACACCAATAAATATTTATTTGCTGATAACATCATACAAATAAATATTGACACCAATTTAGAAAATGGGTTTTCTAAAACATTGCTTTTCTAATAGAACAACATTATATGGATAATTTGTTCATGAGAAATTATTTGTTTCATTATTTAAGTTGGTTAAGTAATATCAAATAAAAGGGTGTTAATATTATAAAATTAAAATAGGTTTTAATTTTATAAACTAATGGTTTAAAGAGTGCAATTTTAGAAAAGATTACAAAATGGGGGGAACACATTTTGAATCTCTATTTTCAGCCGCCCCATGTGGGCTTTGTGGAGCCTTTTTTCTTGGATACTACAAGACTTTAACCACACTTGCACTCTTCAATCAATACACACCCTCTCTCACACACACAAGCAAAGAACTCTCTCTAAACTTGGCTGGAAATTTGAATTTCTAGGCTGGACTTGAAGGAGTTTCTTGGCTGATTTT
The DNA here is from genome assembly GCA_025506515.1 of Flaveria trinervia. Classification (NCBI taxonomy): domain Eukaryota; kingdom Viridiplantae; phylum Streptophyta; class Magnoliopsida; order Asterales; family Asteraceae; genus Flaveria; species Flaveria trinervia. The sequence goes on along the minus strand of CM046455.1, from coordinate 24,058,384 downwards.
CGGATTGTTCAAGAAGGAGTTGGGTCTTGGTGTTGTGCTCCCTAACTAGCTACGTCTGTGGAAGAGCTTGTGGGTATACAAACTTGAGGCTTCCTCTCTTGGGGGCTGGACATTCAAGAGCATCATCATCTTCATCTCATCCATACTTCAAAATCTTGTTCTTGAAAGGTAGTTTCAAGAACACCTATGGTTGTTATTTTGTTTTGATAACATGTCTTTTCACATATATTATGAATCTTGTTCTTGGGTTTTGTTTTTAGTTAAAATGCTTAAAAAGTTCAGACTGTTTAACGTACTTTAACCACTATTATCTACTGCGTTTTTTAAGTTTAAATAGTTAAACTTAATTTGATAAACTTGTTACAAAACAACACAATTAGTGGGTATTTAATAAAAAATAAAAGAAGGAAATGGGTTATGGGCTAATTTAGGCTTATGGGCAAGAGCCTAAGTGGTTATGGGCTAATTAGCCATCAACTTTCTCATTGCAACCCTAGCCACCATGTTCTAGAGAGAGAGAGTGGAGAGAGAAAGTGAAGAAAACTCAAGATTTTGAGCTTCAAATGTTAAGGGTTTAAAGATCTAAGTGATTGAGCATCAAATCACAAGAAAGGAGCAAGAAATCTAGGTAAGAATCAGCCTCTAAACCATTCTGTAGATCAAACCCGAATTCTAGGGTTTTGGGTTTTAAAAAGTTACAAATAATAGAATAAAGGTCACATTTTACGTATGAAAATATGTAAAAAGCTTAGATATAGCCTTATGGATGATAAACTATGGGTTTGGACATAAAAAGTTGTAATTTTGGGTTAACAACGTGTTGGTTCTAATAGGATTTCAGCATCTAGTTTGATCGATTCGAATGATTTCAGCAGCGGAATAGAGTACCAACTAGCACAATTCGAGCAAGAATACCAAAGATATAGCAATGAACAGAATTAGTTATAGAGACAGAAAGTTTCTGCAAAAGGAATATTTCATTCAATCACACGCTTTGGCATGGCTTTCGCTGAATTACAATTTAGGTCATTCTTCTTATATAAGGAAAGATGACGTAGGTTGATGTCACTTGATAGTGACATCTAACCGTTATTTAACAAACTACTGAAACACTAAAACTACTGAAGATGTCAAGCAGCTGACATCTTCTTACAAGAAGCTAAGTGTTTACTTATTACAAAACTACTAATAAGAAACTACTGGAACTACAACGACTGAAGAACAAGCTCTTCAGTCGTTTTACAAAACTACTGAAAGTAAAAACATAAAACTACTGATAAACACAACTACTGAAGAAGTACTCTTCAGCTGTTGTGACAAACTACTGAAACTTCAGCACTTTGTCTTCAGACTTGAACTTCAGACGTTTCATTAGCTGATGACTTCAGTAGATTTCATCAGCTGATGTCTTCGGTCTTTGTCTTCAGACTTTGTACATCAGTTGTTGATCTTCAGCACTTGTGGACTCTTCAGCTATTGAACTTCAGTACTTTGGTCTTCAGCTTCAGCACTTGTATTCTTCAGCTGTTGACCTTCAGTACTTTGGTCTTCAGCTTCAGCACTTGTGTTCTTCAGCTGTTGGACTTCAGCACTTTAGTCTTCAGCTTCAGCACTTATGTTCTTCAGCTGTTGAGCTTCAGCACTTTAGTCTTCAGCTGTTGAAGTCTTCAGTACTTGATCTTCAGCTGTTGAAGTCTTCAGCACTTGTCGAATCTGCTGATGAAGCCATCAGCAGTTGTTGTGATATCATGTGGGACTTAGAGGTTTTCTGATCTTGGCTCATTGGTTCTTTTGGTCCAACAGGTTCGTCATTTCAGCTAGATCTGAGAAACTGTCTGCTCACCCAGCGAAATTGCATATTCAAGCTGCGAAACTAATAGTTTTTGTTAAACTATAGTTTCGCAAGTAATTTTGCAGCAACGGAATTCTGAAAGTTGGGAGAAACTGCCATGCGAAGCTGGCAGCGAAACTACCATGCGAAGCTCGCAGTGAAACTGGCATGCGAATATGGCATCGAAACTAGCAAAGAATTTAGGTAGAAATTTACTCATTTAACTGTTAAATTATCTGCAAGCTATGTATTGTAATTCTAGCTTAGAAAGCTTAGATTTGAAGCTACTCACTACATCCAGGTGAGTTCTAGATCCCCTTATTTGTGAGTTTTCCATATTTTGGGGCTATTATGCATGCTAAATTTACGTTTTCAATTACCAAGATTTTAAGAGTTTTTAACAAAAACATGGATTTTTCAATAACAAAATATGATATATAAATGTTTAAAAATAAAATTTCTTCGCGCTGACCTGGCACCCCGGCCAAAGTCAGGGGTGTTGCCCCTTGGACCCCACTAGGGGTTGCTGCCCCTTGGACCCCACTAGGGCTTGCTGCCCCTAGGACCCCGCTGTTAGGGGTTGCCGCCCCCCAAGTCCCCACTTTCCCGCAGAGGGTCGGATATGTTCTATGATGACTCTTACTTGGTATACTATGTACTTAATAAGCTAAGTCTTATATATAAAAGTGCAAGATAATATTAATGAGAAGTGGAACTTAACGATGTTACCCCAGGGACCTTTTGATGATGAAAAGTCATGCAAGCACTATGATAGACTTCACTTATGTGAGTCGGATGTATGATAATGGATCTGTATTCATGAGAAGGCTATGTACCTTGCAGTGTGGATCAACTATCGGGGTTATCTACCATTTTCATGTGTATCGACAGGGATTGACATTCGTTATTGATCTACAGGGAGCTCTTGCTTTGTGCAATGTCGTTTATGATGAAGTGAAAGATAACAAAAGAATTAAAGATAATGAACATGTTTATTAAGATGCAGAATGTTATGTATTATGATGTATGCATGGTCATTATATGAAGGATTAAGTTTATATTTTCTTATATTAACTAAAATTAGAACTTACTTAGTAAAGCTGACTTTTAAGCATAAGAGTTGGCAGGTAAATGCTAATGCAGCGGATGGAATATAGTTGTAAGCTACTTGGAAAGCAACAGATGGCATTCCTGTTTATTAAATATTTTCATTGTAAATTAAGACAAAGTACTATGTTTTTATTCTATTTGAAAGACAAATGTATGCTTACAATATGAACTACAAGTTTTAAGTGAATGTTTGTTTTATTCCGCTGCATAGTTTTGCTACTAAAATGATTTATGCTATGATTATTGTTGACACATATGTACCTAGCAACTGATCTTAATGTAATATGTCTTGAATGTCTTACACGTATGTAATGCTTGGGTAATTAATGAAATGAAAATGTTTGGTTGTGAGTTATAATGTTTAATATTTCATTAATGAGTTGTTTAATGCATATTGACTGAGTTATATGGGTTTGTGGTTGTTTGAATTAATATAAATTATGTTATGACAATTAATACATACAAACTTAATATATGAAGTTATTGTTGGATTCTTTATGCCCAAGACACATAGAACATTGATGTGGTTAGTACGTTATGATGCAAGTCGGGACATACCCAATAAGAAGCTTTGAAAACACCAAATATTATTTAACTAATGATATGATCATACAATTAAATAAATACACCAATTTAGAAAATGAGTTTTCTAAATAAGTTGCATATGAGATTGAACAACTTATATGGATATTTTGTTGATGGATATTATTTGTAATGTTGTTTAATTAGTTAAATAACATCAAATAATAAAAGTGTGTGTATGTTATATAATTAAAAGGTTAATTATATATCTATTTTAATCAAATATTTTAACAAGGGTTAAAAGGGGTTTTGGGGGGAAAACAAAACTAGAGATAAGGGTTCGGCCGCCCCTTTTTGGGCAGCCCTCTCTTTGGTTTTCCTTTTGTTCTCTTGAGATTTTGGCTCTCCTAGAATACACACACTCTCCACTCAGATCTCTCTTACTCTCTCATATGCAAAAGGGTCACAAGAACATCAATTTTTCTTATGGAAGAAAGATATCACGGCTGGAACAAAGCTCTAGCAGCTTTGTTGATTGTTCACGGCTGGAACAAGGTTCTAGCAGCTTTCTTGATCTGATTTGGTGCTCAAATCCTAGCAAGAATGGTGTATGCTTGATGCTTGTGGGTATGGAAGCTTGAGGACACCTCGTCTTGATGTTTTGGCTGTTCAAGAACATCATTCTCTTCATCTATATCTCGTTTTTCAGCAGCCTTTGGAAGGTAGTATGTATTGCTTATTTGGGTTGTTATTTATTGGTGATACTAGTTCAAACACATATATAAGATCCTTATGTTCTTGGGTTTGTTGTTGTCATGAAATGAACCATATTTTTCAGATTACAAATGATAATATTTGATTTTAATCCGCTGCGTTTTCAAGTTTAAATGGTTAAACTAGTTTGATTTGGTCCAACAAACCCAACATTGGCATCTACAGCCAGATATGTGGATGAGTAGTTTCATGTGTTCTTGTAAAATTGGTTTTATGAGGCTTTAACAACCATATTCGGGCTGTTTTGTGGTGATGATAATAAATTCCCAACCTTTCAAGGTTATATCTGACATGCTAGTGATTAAACCTTGAAAGTAAGATATCATGTAGTTGATTATGTTTTGTTTGGACAAAAGACCCTAAATTCATGGTTTATGTTGGCTGAAAATTTAGGGTCATATGGGGGTTTATTTGGTTCTTGAATGTTGTATATGATGATTCATATTGGTGCATAACCTAGCCTTGACCTTGTGTTGTTTTGATATTGAATGGATGTTTTGTGTTGGTTGTATTCATTCTTATGGGTTGTATTATTATTCTTTTGTGTTTAGTATTTGGATGTAATTTATTTATTCATTCATTTGTGATGTAATAGATAGATTAAGTATGTTTTCTTTTATTAGAAAACTTGTATTAGGATATGAGTTTTGTAAAAGAAGATACACAAGATGGAAACACAAAAGGAAGACATAAGAGAAGGACTTGAAGCATTTGGATACAAGTTCAAGTGGGGGTCTTTGGAGATCTCGTCTTTCTGTTGTGTTCAACCCTTAGAAAAGACCAAATGACAACACTTGTGATGGCAAACAAGTGTTGTCAACGTAGTGGCTATGGTTATGCACATGTGGTTGTTTGATATATGCTTGTTTGATTATTCATTTTATGTTTATTGTTTGATATATGGAAATGCTTAACAATCTAAATAAATTATCATAACAAGCTGAATTTTTTGGTTCCTAAACAATAAGTGACTAATAAAAGGTTATTAAAAGGACTAATGATTTCAAAATAAAATAAGTTTTATTAAGAAGGAACCATAGGGTACCATGTATTTGAAAGCATGCGAATACAAGGTACATAGATGTTTCATAACAAGAATTAATGGAAACTTAAATCCCTTTGGAAACAAGTTAAACACCATCCTTTTACACGACACTCGAATCTCTTGAGAACTACTTGTGGGATAAAGGTCACCTAACCACTTTTAGGAAACTTGTGTGTTTGAGGTGGGCTTAATATACTTGTGGGATAAAGGTCACCTAACCACTTGTATGTGTAAACTCACACGTGTGTGTAAGTAGGACGACTTGAATTAGAAACCATGTGCATAGGGTCACCGAAGCATGGCGTACAATGGTGTTGATGGGATTTTACATGCCGACTAAACATAAGATGTTTAACCGATCCCATAAAGCTAGAAGTTGCAATAGGTTGCAATTGTCAAATGTTGACTACCTTGTTAATTTAAATAATGGGATAAAGGTCACCTAACCATCATTTAAATGTAACGTTAGATTCTAGATTTTAATTATTAATTGTCTATGAGACGTGTAAAAGGTATTAATAATTAAAATGCAATTTTTTCAGAAATACTAAAATGAACTTTGTAAATTTTGTAGTAATGGCCGAAAACAAAAAGGCTACCACCCCGACCGTCCCTACCCTATCACTGAGAACCATCTTAGAATGGGATCGTCTTAACCGTAATAACTTTATGGACTGGTATCAAAACTTGAGAATTGTTCTCAAGTAAGAGAAAAGGGCCTATGTCCTTGACGATCCTATTCCTGACCAACCCGGCCGTAAGGATGTTGAGGCCTATGACGATTGGCTTCAATATACTAAGGATCCCATGCAGGTTTCCTGCCACATGTTGGGAACTATGTTTCCCGGAGTCCAAAAGGACTTGGAGCAACATGGGGCATATGACATAATTACTCGGTCGAGGAAATGTTCCTTCAATAAGCTAGGGTGGAACGCTTCGAAACGGTTCGAGCACTTCATGTGTGTCATATGGAAGAAACCCAATCGGTATCATCTTATGTTCTTAAGATAAAATGCCATGTTGATCGCCTCGGGAGGCTTAATTTTCCCGTCTCAAAAGAGGTAGCCACGGATATGATCCTTAATGGCCTAACTAAAATGATTGAGACATTCATAATGATTTACAATATGAACGGGTGGGACAAGAGCATTGGTGAGCTTCACGCAATGTTTAAAACAACTGCGGTAGGGATGGGTAGAAAGGTTCTACCTATTCTCTCAATCAATGAGGAAGGCAATAAGAAAAGGCCATTCCCTGATCCCAAGGTAAATGTTGCCAAAGGAAAGGGGAAAGGAAAGGCTAAAGCGAAACCTCCATGGCCTAAGCTTAAGAAGCCTAAGGTAACGGAGAATGATCCATGATTTGAGTGTGGAGAGATAGGACATTGGAAATGAATTGTCCAACCTATCTCAAATAGTTGAGAAACTAGAGGTATGCTTGGCAAACCTCATGTAGAACTTTCATAATTCACATTGGTTGAAATGTTATTTCTTCAAAAGCATGGGTATTGGATACCAGATGTGGAACTCTTTTTTGCAATTTGTTGCAGGGGTTCATATGAAATAATCACTTCAAGAAAAGAGACAATATTTATAAACTTTCAAATAGTTTGGAAGTTATTTTAAAGAACATTTTGAATGCTCCTGGTTTGACTAGGAACATAATTTTGATTTCCCTTTTAGAACAATGTGGTTATGAATTAAAGTTTGTTAACAATGGTATTTATGTTTGTATGGATGATGTATTTTATTTCAAGGCTATGCCTTTTAATGAAATCTATGAATTGGTTCATAATGATTCATCCTATAATAGCTCATTATACCAAACAAGCACCAAGAATCTTAAAATGGTTTTAAGTGATTCTTATCTTTGACATTGTCATCTTGGTCACATAAAACAAGAATCAGATTCAAACACCTCAAAAGAATGGTCTTTTGAAAAGCAAATGAAAATGTTTCATTCAATAAGTGTGAATCTTGTTTACAAACTAGATGACCAAGTCGCCCTTTAGTGGCACTAACGAGAGGGCAACAGACTTATTGGGTATCATACATTCGGATGTATGTGGCCCTTTAAAGACAATGACTAGAAATGGTGATAGATACTTCATTACCTTTACTGACGATAATAGTCGCTATGGTTATGTGTACATGATGACACATAAACATGAAGCTTTTGAAATGTTCAAAATCTTCAAGAATGAAGTAGAAAATCAACTCAATAAAACTCTTAAAGTTCTTCGTTGAAATAGATGAGGTGAATACCTCAGTGATGTTTTTAGTACCATCTAAGAAGTTGTGGGATCTTCTCACAACTTACTCCAATTGGAACACCATAACATAATGGTGTGTCTGAAAGGAGAAATCGAACCCTATTGGATATGGTTCAATCTATGATGGCTATAAGCTCACTACCTCTATCATTTTGTGTTTTTGCAATTCTCCTCGAGGCTCGTATTTTAAACATGGCCCTAACCAAGATAGTCTATTCACTATGTGTATATTTGATGGATATCCCAAAGACTATATAAGATACTACTTCTTTGATCCAACAAGAGCAAGAGTAATTATTGCTCGAAAGGCTGAATTCTTGGAAACTAAGTTCCTTATGGAAGGAATAATGTATAGAATAGTGGAATTTGATGAGGATCAAAATCTACAATCCAATACACGTTTGGTTGACACTAGCAATCAACAAGAGGTTGTTGATGATGATCAAGAGGTTGATCAATACACACAAAACGTTCGCAGATCTGGTAAAGTTAGCATTCCACATGAAAGATATGGATTTTTCATAAATGGATGCTATGTGGTTGACTCCGATGAGCAAACTACATACCATGAAGCAATGTACAATTTGGATTGTGACAAATGGCTGGATGCCATGAACGTTGAGATGCAATCCATGTATGACAATCATGTTTAGGAATTGGTTGACCCTCCACTTAACTCCAAACTGGTTGGATGCAAGTGGGTTTCAAGAAGAAAATAGATTACAGGGAAACTTGGATACTTACAAAGCAAGACTTGTAGCAGAAGGTTTCAATCAAAGTCAAAGGGTTGATTATGATAAAACTTTCTCACCTGTGGCAATGCTAAAGTCAATAAGGATATTATTTGCTATAGCTGCATATTATGACTATGAGATTTGGCAAATGGATGTCAAAACCACTTGTCTTAATGGACATCTCGAAGAGACTATCCATATGGTTCAGCCAGATGGTTTTGTCGATCCATAACATCCTAAAAGTATGCAAGATAAAGAGTCAATCTATGGATTGAATGAAGCATCGAAAAGTTGGAATCAACGTTTTGATGAATAGATCAAGAAATTTGGTTTCATCAAGAACGCTGACATGGCTTGTGTATATACGAAGGCTAGTGGGAGCATAATAACATTCTTAGTATTGTATGTTAATAACATACTACCTTTTGGAAATGATATTCCAACAATGGAAGGTGTCAAAACCTGGCTTGGAAGTTGTTCTTCCATAATATCTCGGTGAAGCCGCCTATATTTTGGGAATATAGATCTATAGGGATAGATCGAGGCGGTTGATAGGTTTAAATCAAAGTGCATACATTAATAAAGTCTTGAAAAGGTTCAAGATGGAAAAATTTTGAGAAAGGTATGGTACCTGTTCAAAGAGGGACAATATTGAATACATCTCAATGTCCAAGCTCAAAGGATGAGCAAGTTCGAATGAAGGACATCCGATATGCATCAGCTATAGGATCCATCATGCGATGATATGCACTAGATCAGATGTGTCATGCGCGAGCAGATACTAGCAGAATCCAGATAATAGCCTTGGATGACTATTAAAAGTATATTGAAATACCTTAGAAGGACTAAGGAAATGTTTCTAATATACGGATCTAATGGAGAGGAACTTGTTGTAAAGGGTTACACGGATATAAGTTCCAAACCGTTAGAGATGATTCTCAATTAGGGTATGTCTTCATTATGAATGGAGTAGCATTGTCCACTAGAAAATCCGAATACATAGCCGCATCATTAGTAGCTCAGGAAGCTGCATGGATAAAGAAATTTATCGCCTACCTAGGGTGGTCTCTACCATTCAAGACCCCTAGAAATCCTTTTGTGATCACGAGGGTACGATTACATGAATCAAGGTACCCTGTCCTCTTCAAAAGGCTAGGCACATTGAGCGGAAATTCAACTACATAAGGGATGAAATTGAAAAGGGAAAAAATTGTATTCGTAAAGTTCACACCAATCAATACATTGCGGATCCACTCACGAATCTTCTTGAGAGGGCAAAGCATGAAAGTCATACTTGTGCCTTAGGACTTCGATATTCTAGTCACTGGAATTGATCTGTTTAGTATTTAAAAGCTTGAAACAATGTAATATTTAACTCTTTATATACTTGTGATACTTTGAGTTATATTTATTTTAGCATGTATAGATCCATGAATATGTTCACTATTCTAAATGTCCATAGTCGGTCATGTTTATGGGAACAAACAGGATCGTAAGACTATTATGAACATGGATTGGTGGATATTCATAAGGAATGAATATAGAGCAATTGGTTGCTGCCAAGGTTCATAGATATTTGTGGGATACAAATATTGGATTGACCCGCATCTCAATTTTACAACATGGAATCTTCTAGATTGATCATAAGTAAATTTGAGTAAATGTGAATATCATTAGGTATCCTCCGACCTGAGATAGATATTGGGTTTTGATATTCACCAAATGGTATAGCTTGAGCTAGTTCTTTGCTGCTCTGAAATAATGGGCAGTGCATAAGGCTATGTTCAGGTGTGACACGAGGTGATTATGAAAAAAAACGTATGTAATCAAGATGGAATTTGTTCCTCTTATTCGTTGAGAGCAAGATGTCTAAGGCCTGATTAAGTTAAATCAACAAGGAATGATCATTCTATGTCCTTGGATTTAACATGACATCTGAAACAAAAGGATAAATGATTAATTCACCTAAATCATTTCAAGTTGGATACTTGAAAGGGATGATGTTATTGAATGGCTTTAACTCATGCGTATTAAGGGTAGTAAACCGTTGTTAGGCGGTATTTACTGCTTGCATCAATCTTCTATGTATGTTGACAAGTGGGAGATTGTTGGATTCTTTATGACCAAGACACATAAAACATTGATGTGGTTAGTACGTTATGATCCATGTCGGGTCATACCCAATAAGAAGCTTTGCAAACACCAAAAATTATTTAATTGATGATATGATCATACAATTAAATAAATACACTAATTTAGAAAATGGGTTTTCTAAATAAGTTGCATATGAGATTGAACAACTTATATGGATATTTTGTTCATGGATATTATTTGTAATGTTGTTTAATATAGTTAAATAACATCAAATAATAAAAGTGTGTGTATGTTATATAATTAAAAGGTTAATTATATATCTATTTTAATCAAATATTTTAACAAGGATTAAAGGGATTTTGGGGGGAAAACAAAACTAGAGATAAGGGTTTGACCGCCCCTTTTTAGCAGCCCTCTCTTTGGTTTTCCTTTTGTTCTCTTGAGATTTTGGCTCTCCTAGAATACACACACTCTCCAGTCAGATCTCTCTTACTCTCTCATATGCAAAACGGTCACAAGAACATCAATTTTTCTTATGGAAGAAAGATATCACGGCTGGAACAAAGCTCTAGCAGCTTTGTTGATTGTTCACGGCTGGAACAAGGTTCTAGCAACTTTCTTGATCCGATTTGGTGCTCAAATCCTAGCAAGAATGGTGTATGCTTGATGCTTGTGGGTATGGAAGCTTGAGGACACCTGTTCTTGGTGTTTTGCCTGTTCAAGAACATTATTCTCTTCATCTATATCTCGTTTTTAGCAGCCTTTGGAAGGTAGTATGTATTGCTTATTTGGGTTGTTATTTATTGGTGATAGCTAGTTCAAACACATATATAAGATCCTTATGTTCTTGGGTTTGTTGTTGTCATGAAATGAACCATATTTTTTAGATTACAAATGATAATATTTGATTTTAATCTGCTGCGTTTTCAAGTTTAAATGGTTAAACTAGTTTGATTTGGTCCAACAAACCCAACAGTTATCATGCGAATGGCCCATGCTAATGGACCATACGCATGAACAACTTCATGCGATTGACTTAGTCACATGACTGAACCAGGAGATTGGATCAGTCGTATAATTGTCACATAAGATTGGCTCAGTCGCACGTCTGAACACTCAGTCGTGCTAATGGACCAACCGCATAACTCAATCGCACTTTAGCTGCCCGAATGAGCAACCCTAACCTATAAATACCACCTATTCATGGAAAAACATAAGCATTGAACACACTTCCACTCCAAACATACCCTAGCCGTCCAGAGACCTCTATGATCATACTCCAAGTTCATTATCACAGTAGATCGATTCCTAATCGATTCTTAATGTTAGATTCAATAAGAAATTGTTTCTACGTGCGTTCTCACTGATTGGATCGCCAATCAAATAGGATTCCGCACTATTTGGTTCGTTATACACGTTAATCAGTTAGTACATTGTCTAGTACACGATCCTAACAAGTGGTATCAGAGCCTTAGCTGTTGATTACATGTTGATTCAATTGTTTTTGATACAAATATTGTGTTTTTTCACTAAAAACACAATCTTTTTGTGTCAAACAGTATCTTAGACATTTCCTGATCATAAAGTCTAGTTTTTCCGGCAAACAGTAATTAGGGTTTGTGAAAATTCAAGTTTTTGCGGCCAAATCAAGTTTAACCTACAAATTTTCAAAGTTCAGCAGGTTCAGTCGCACGATTGGCTCAATCGCACAACAGAGTTCATTCGTACCCTCATTTGTACGACTAAGAACCCTATTCGGACTGTTCAACCGCATTAGTTCATTCGGCCAACTGACTCATCCGCATTAGATTAGTCGCACGATTGAACCATTCACCTAGTTCAATCGCCCGAATAAGCCCAATCGCATACCTTGATTCACACACATAAACAGTTTGTTTAATAGTAAAGTTAAGTAAAATGGAGGACTAGTTTTCAGCATACACAGCAAGTAGAGACACTCGTATTCAAAATCTACTACTATTTGAGAATGAAGTGGGAATTCATAATAAACCCCCAAAGCTTATCACGTTAGATGCCTACCCACAATGGAAGCAACATTTCGAAATCTACTTAAATAGAGTAGATACAAATTTGTGGGAGGCTATAGAGTTGGGGTACAACATGCCAGTAGGAGCTGACAGTGTCAAACATACGTTAAGTGGCATGTCTGATGCACAAAAGGTGAAACACAATGCTAAGAAGAAAGTCTATGCTTTGCTTACCCAATCTATTATGAATGATATCTTCCATCAGTACACGAAATATACTCAAGCAAAGAAACTCTAGGATGCGTTGGAGAAGAGGTATGACGGAAATGCCACGTCAAGGTCATTGAGGCTAAAGCTTTGAAGAAGGAGTTTGACAACTTCTCTTCAATGGAAAAGGAAGGCCTGGACGACATGATCGACAGATTCTACCACTTGATGAGTGAGATGCACACTCATGGGGTAACTACGTCGATGGAGGATAAGGTATCCAAGTTTGCAGATGGATTACCAAAGAAATGGGCTTCCTTGGTTTCAAATCTTAAACAGAATGGGATGCTCTTGAAGTTAGATATAAATGACTTCATTCTGAAACTGAGAGAGGAGGAGCTTAGGATGAGGTATAGAGCCCAAACGTCCAACTATGATCAGAATCCAGCGCTTTACAACGTGAGTCCTCAAGCCAAGACATCTGGAGCACCACTGCAGACTACCTTCGTCTCAAGTTCAGCAAGTCCAGCACAAGCATCTACTTCAGGGTCTGAAACGTCAGGGTCGTCTGGTAGCCAGTATATTATGCCTGAAGCCAATGCAGCAAAATTGAAAACCGATAACTTGAGTAACGTAACTGTTGAGGTGGCTAGAGAACACATGGACCTCTTAGCTGTTGTATTCCACTCCTATGATGGACTAATCGCTGGAAAGATAGGAAGTTGCCACCAAGCAGATGAGGATTATGAACAAGTGGACGAGATGGAGTTGGAACGGATAGATATAATGTGGGCCTTGGCAAGTGCTGTCCGACAAGCTAAAAACTTTGTGAAGAAGACCGGATAGAACTTGGTTGCAACCAACGACACGACCTTTGGCTTCGAAAAGTCAAAGGTAACATGTTTCAACTGTGGTGAGAAGGGGCACTTAAAATGGGAATGTGTGAAGCCAAAGGAAACTAGTAATGGCAATCCATTCTCGTCCTTTAATCGTCAGGACAAAGCCACATCTAGCAGTTCTACTTCACCAAGCAACGACCCTAAAGCCTTGACTGCTAACGAGGATGAAGGATAGGACCGGAGCTTTCGGTTCGTCTCACCGGGAGAGTCCAACATAGCAAGTGTGGAGGGCATAGATGACGATTCCGCAAATGAGGGAGACATAGTCGTAGAGCTCGCAATGTCCAATTTCGAACACATTGCACTTGTGGTCAAACACCTGCCTAAGGAAGAAAAATCTACAACAACGTCAGAATCACCAGAACTAACGACAACAGATTCTGCACACATGGCTGATTCCTCTTCAACATCTCAGGTAAGTACTACTGACCAGTTGTTTAATAATCATGCTAGCTCTAATTGTAATAAATTTAGAGAAAGCATAGATTTAAAATTTTCTAGGTTATTATATCATAATGATAGCTTAGTAAAGGATTTGGAACTATGCACTGAAGCGAATAGAGTTTTAAAACAAAATGAGCATAGTTACAAGGAAAAGATAGACCTTTTGAACAAACAGCTTAGGGAACAAAAGTAGTTGCCTTTAACCAAGCCAATGACATTAGCTACTATCTTAACTCCCTAGACGACACTAAGAAGCATAAAGCATTTTAGAAGTAAAAGTCAACTCTTTAAAACAAAAACTGCACCGTTGGACAAGTTCATCTCATATTGTCCAACACTTAGTGAGAGAGAGAAACAACGGGGAGGGATTGGGATACAAAGTGGTTCCACCACCACCAGAGACCATGATGAACACCAAAAGTAAACCATTAATAATAACCCCATCAAGGATCATGTGGTGACCACTCCTCTTGTTAGTTACCCAGATTCCACAAGTAAATCAATTGAATCTAGCACTAAACAAAAGGAGTCCACTTCAAAGGCTAAAGGAAAGATGCCTTGTGTTAACCTGGAAAAAGAGTTTGAAAGGGTTAATTTAAAGTCTGGTTCAAACAAAGTCAAATCAGAACCCAAAAGACTAATCAATCACGAGCATCATGTCAATGTCCAGGTAAACAAGAAATAAAATATGTAAAACAAGGTACAGCAATTAAGTTTGTAAAACCCGACCATACATCTAACAAAGAAGTGTCTCAATATAAAAAAATAAGGTCATCCGTGTGACACCTATATCTCCAGAAAAAACAGATAAACCATAAAGTTGAAAGCAAATCTTGCTACAATTATGGAGAGTGTGGTCACATTGCGTCTCATTGTCCTTATTATGAGACATCGAGGAGGAATGTTGAATTTCCTGCATCTAAAACTAGCTCTTTTAAGAGATACTCATTGACGCCTCCTAAAAGGGATAGTGAACCCAAAGTTCAACCCATCAGCCATGTAAGGCCCCGTTTCCGGGAAGGTTACAGTTGGATCCTCATCGCACAAAACATATAATTTACATTTAATCATTCATAAAATATTGTAGCGAAAGTCTAAAGAAATAACTTTTCATATCATTACAAATGTTTTTGCAAGTTAATACAAGCGTTCATTCAAAACATCATTCGTTCGCATTATAATGCAAAAACATTAACAAAAGAATGCCAATCAACATGCCAAGTAGTTGCTCCGTGCCATCCTCAGCAATGCTCACCTGCCAACTGGAAAATACATAAAAGTCAGCGTTGTTGAGTGATCATACAATACTTTACATTTGCTCGTGATCATACATCATACATATAGATAGATAATATCATTATTATCTTCATCATTCATTCGTTAACTTTCATTCGTTCATTCATTAATTCCAGTGAAATGTACATTACCCCGAACATTGTGCACGAAGCGGGTAACTGGGCCTGAGGTCATTCATAGACCTCGAACATTGTGCACGAAGCTGTCTCGAGTACCTAGGGCAAGTATATTCACCATTTATCTTTTCTCTTTCATTCCGGATCATTGCCATATGCTATACCCCGAACATTGTGCACGAAGCGGGTAACTGGGCCTCTGGTCATTCATATACCTTGAACATTGTGCACGAAGCTGACTCCAGTACCTAGGGCAAGAGGCAAGGATCCCATTCATATGGTCAATCAAAAGGATTGAACCACAATGTGCATCCTTTGGGGTAGCTAACCCGCACACCGTTGAGCTAACACCTACAATGGGTGTGCACCTCCATACATTTGCTTGCAAGCCTTTCTTACATTCATTCATTCATACATTAATGCATCCATTCATCATCATGTTCCTCTTTCATTATCATTCACTTTATGTTACATAATACGTCGTTCATTCATTATCATAACACGTAAAGTCAGGGGAAAGATAAACATACATCATCATAAGGAACATAAACATATCATTCATACATCATCATGCATGGTATCCTACATACATACATCATGTATAACCATGCAACATCATCATCATCATGCACAAACATCAAGCACATAACATTACATGCCCATCATACCATCTATGACCTCAAAAGTTAACTTACATATCCCCCGGGAATCTCCTAGGTCAAAGCCTACATTACACCTTTTTCTCCTAAAAAGTCAGAATTTTTCTAAGTTTTCATTTGCTTTTCCAATAGTTCATCCGCAATTGCTATAGTTCATCCACATTGGCCATATTGTTCATCCGCATTGGATTTACTTCATCCGCATTTAATTTACTTCATCCGCATTTGTCATCCGTATTTGCCTAACTCATCCGCATTTAATATACTCAGTCAATGTTCATCCGCATTGACTCACTCCATTCGCATTGACTTACTTTGCTCATTCGCATTTCCATACTTAGTCAATGCTCATCCGCATTGACCTCATTCGCATTGACATTCTTTGCTCATCCGCATTTCCATACTTAGTCAATGCTCATCCGCATTGACCTCATCCGCATTGACTTACTTTGCTCATCCGCATTTCCATACATAGTCAATGCTCATCCGCATTGACCTCATCCGCATTGACTTACTTTGCTCATCCACATTTCCATACTTAGTGAATGCTCATCCGCATTGACCTCATCTGCATTTACTTAGTTTGCTCATCCGCATTTCCCTATTTCATCACTTATGCAGATTCAAAAACTTAACTTATGAGCCTTAAACATCAGATTTCAATTCACCATTCATCATGTTCTACGCTTACATCATACATTCTAAATCTTAGAAACATCATTATACATGAGCAAGCATGAACATAATCAGAAATCAACACATAACATCATCATATACACTCTCAAACATGCGGGTCCGAAACCCAGTTAATGAAAACATACATTCATGCAATTCCAGCCCCAAAATTAGTTAAAACAGGTAAACGAGGGGTCCTAGAACTCACCTTTGCATCTTTTGAGTATGGCTTCCTCCAAACTCGTTTGCAAATTGAATCCACCGCGTACAAACCAACTAAAAACATACCCGAACACATACAAACACACATAAGCATAAACCGAGGACATAACCAGTTAAGAACACCATAAAAACATGAATTCTTACCTTGAATTCGAATTCTTTAAAGTTCTTCCTTCAAAGCCGAGAATATTTTTGCCTTCTTCCTTTCTCTCTCTACAAATCTGAAAGATTTGGGTGTAGAAAGGGTGATGGGCGGCCATGCCACCTTTTACACCCACTTTTCAAACATTTTGTCCTTTTGGACACTTTTTACCCCTAGACTTGAGTTTTATTTATTTTGCTTCTTTTCCTTCACTTTATTCATTCTTTCCTTGACTTTAAAATAACTGGGTGTTACAAGTCCACCCCTTATATAGGTTTCATCCCCGAAACCTGTTATTCCTCAAAGAATAGTGGGTAATGTCGTCTCATCTCTTCTTCGATCTCCCACGTAGACTCAGATCCTTCCTGTGCTTCCACTGTACACGCACAAGGGGAACCACTTTATTCCTCAGCCTTTTTTCCTTCCGATCAATTATTGCCACTGGTTGCTCCACATAATTGAGCCGTTCGTCTGCTTCGATATCGTCCAGTGGAACAATCATGCCTTCATCAGCTAAGCATTTCTTGAGATGAGATACATGGAATGTCGGGTGAACTCCACTTAATTCATCGGGTAACTCTAGTCTATCGGCTACCTCTCCTACTCGAGCAATGATTCGGAAAAGGCCTATATATCTTGGGCTCAACTTGCCCTGCTTCCTGAATCTGATAATACCCTTCCAAGGTGAGACCTTCAACATAACCCGGTCACCCACCTGGAACTCAATCGGTCTATGTCGTTTATCGGTATACGACTTCTATCTATCTTTGGCTGCCTTCATGAAGCCCTTGATCTTCTTAAGCTTCTCAGTCATAGCCTCGATTAGCTTGATGCTTCCCAAATCTTTCTGACCAATGTGACCCCAACAAACGGGTGTTCTGCATCTCCTACCGTATACCATCTCATATGGTGGCATACCAATGCTCGCATGATAGCTGTTGTTGTATGAGAATTCAGCTAACGGTAAGTGGTCATCCCAACTTCCCCTAAAAACAATCACACACGCCCAAAGCATGTCTTCCAACGTCTGAATGGTCCTTTCTCATTGACCATCAGTTTGGGGATGATAAACCGTACTAATATGTAACCTCGTCCCCATAGCGTCGTGGAATTTCTTCCAGAATTTGGAGGTAAACCGGGTGCCGCGATGAGACACAATGGACACCGTCACACCATGACGAGTTGCAATCTCATTGATGAACAAATCAGCCAACCTCTCACATGAATATGTCTCACGGATTAGTAGGAAGTGAGAACTCTTCGTCAAACGGTCAACTATCACCCATATGGCGTCATACCCTTTCGGGGTTTGCGGTAGCTTCGTAATGAAATCCATGGTGATGTGCTCCCACTTCCATTCCAGTATATGCAAAGGTTGGATCTTCCCATACAGCTTTTGATACTCGGCCTTCACTTGTAAGCAAGTAAGGCACTTACTTACATACTCTACCACATCGCACTTCATACCTGGCCACCGGTAATCTTTCTTCATATCTTGGTACATTTTTGTGGCACCTGGATGAATGGAGTATCGAGTCTTGTGAGCTTCATCTAAAATCTTCACCCGTAGATCCCCAAAATGAAGAACCCACATTCTCCCGAATCGAGTTCTAACACCAAGCGTGTTTTCTCCCAATTCTACGACCAGACCACTCATTCTCTCAGAGTTAAGATGATCTTCCTTCAGTGCCTCATCTTGAAACTCTTTGACTTGCTTCATCACATTAGAGATCATGACCAATTGATAAGCTTTCACCTGAATCGGTTCAGGTCTCTCCTTTCGGCTAAGGGCATCCGCCACTACGTTGGCTTTGCCCGGATGGTAGTGGATATCACAATCATAATCCTTTATGAGCTCCAACCATCTCCTCTGCCTCATGTTCAAATCCTTTTGCTCGAAGAAGTACTTCAAGCTCTAATGTCCGTGAAGATGGTGCACTTCGTACCATAAAGATAGTGCCGCCAAATCTTTAGTGCAAAGACCATGGCTGCTAGCTCCAATTCATGAGTAGGGTACTTGACCTCATGAACCTTCAATTGTCGGGACACATAGGCTATAACCTTCCCTCTCTGCATTAACACGCATCCCAAACCTGAGTAGGAAGCATCTGAATAAACCACCAGATCTTCATTCCCATCGGGTAATGACAGAACAGGAGCTTGACTCAGCCTCGCCTTCAATTCTTCAAATGCCTTCTCTTGAGCTTGACCCCATACGAACTTTACATCTTTTCGGGTCAACTTAGTTCGTGGAGAAGCAATCTTAGAGAAGTCTTGGATAAATCTTCTATAGTAGCCCACCAAACCCAAGAAACTATGAATCTCGGATGGCATCTTTGGTGACTTCCATTGCATAACCGCCTCCACTTTCACCGGGTCCACCATAATCCCATCATGATTCACCACATAACCCAAGAACTGAACTTCGCACAACCAAAATGCGCACTTGGAGAATTTAGGAAACCACTTCACCCTTCTCAGCATCTCTAGAACCTCCCGAATGTGACCGGCATGCTCAATCTCGCTCTTCGAATAAATTAAGATGTCATCAATAAACACAATCACTAATTTATCCAACATCGGCCGACATACACGGTTCATCAAATCCATAAAACCAGCTGGCGTGTTGGTCAAACCAAAAGACACGACAAGAAACTCGTAGTCACCATAGCGCGTGCGAAAAGCTATTTTAGGGATATATTGCTCCTTCACCTTCAATTGATGGTACCCAGATCGAAGATCTATCCTCGCAAACCAACTGGCACCCTGAAGTTGATCGAACAAATCATCTATTCTCAGTAAAGGGTATCGGTTCTTCACTGTCAACTTATTCATCACACGGTAGTCAATACACATCCTCATACTACTGTCCTTCTTCTTCACAAACAGACAGGAGCACCCCAAGGAGAGATACTCGGTCTTATAAACCCCATGTCAAGCAGCTCTTGTAACTGCTCCATCAACTCTTTGATTTTCGTCGGAGCCAAACGATACGGTGCCTTGGCAACATGTTGGGCACCAGGTATCAAGTCAATCTGGAACTCGATCTCACAGTTAGGTGGCACTCCTGATAAGTATTCTAGGAATACGTCTGGAAAGTCACACACAACGGGTACATCGGATAGTTGCGGTGTTGGCGTATCCACATCCTTTACATAGGCCAAGTAGGCACTACATCCACGCCTTATACACTTTCCCACCACCACCATCGAAATTAATTTCGGAATCATGGTAACCCGATCACCATAAACCGTCACCGAACTCCCGTCAGGCGCTGATAGCTAAATCATCTTCTTGCGAAACAAAAAGTTCACCTCGAAGTCTGCTAACCAATCCATCCTAAGAACCAAATCGAAACCTCCTAAGGTTATCACACAGGGTCTGACTAGAAACTTATGACCCTCAAGTTCCACGTCACAGTTCTCTATCATCTCAGAAATCCGGGTAGACTTACCTATGGCGGTTTCTACATCGAAGGGCGTATCAATACGTCTGCTACTAACATGCAACTTAGCACAGAAAGCAACATAAATAAAACTCTTACTAGCACCTGAATCAAATAGCACAGAAGCTAAAGTTTGGTTCACCAGAAACGTACCAGACACGATATGAGGGACCATTCTAGCTTCCTCCTGTGTCATTGTGAATGCTCTACCGCTCGCCCTTGGTCCTTCACCTCCAGTTTTCTTCACCCAGAACCCTCAACTCTTGGCTTCTTACAATTTCTACTCATATGACCACTTTTCCCGCAGTTGAAACACTTCATACCTCCACAGTCTCTAGCCATATGACGAGGCTTCCCACACTTGAAACCAACATTCAACCGCCATTTACACTCGCCACCATGCTCCTTCCCACATTTGCCACACATTGCCAACCTGGCACGAGATGTGACCACACGGCGGTCATCCCGTTGAGCCTTCTTGTTACTCGTCGAGGCAACACCCCGACCAAACCTCTTCCCATTCCTGTTTCTATCACCTCCACCCTTTCGACTACCTTCAGTCACCGCCACCATAGTCCTCTTATCATACAATCTCCCTACTAGATCCACCGCTGACCTAAACGTGCTTGGTTGGGAGGCGATCATATGCCTGCGAATGTCCGTCGGCAAACCCTGAATATACCTCTTGATCTTCTGAGATAGAGGTCTCACCTGATCCGGCACCAGACGTGCCATTTCATAGAACTTTGTGGTGTAGTCTTGGTGCGTCATCGTTCCCGCCTCAAATTGCAAAAACTCCCTCTCCACCTTGTCCATTTCCCGGTGAGGACAAAACTCCTCAATCACCAACTTCTTCAGTTCGGACCATCTCATTCTTCCAATGGCCCTGCTGCCTTCAGCTTTGACAATATTGTCCCACCAGCATATAGCTGAGTCCACAAAAGAGTGGGTAGCGAACTTAACTTTATGGTCCTCTCGGCACTCACTGATATCAAGTACAACCTCCATTTCCCTCACCCACCGGTGAGCAGCAGCAGCAGTGCCATTTCCATCAAACGTAGGGGGCTTGCATCTCATGAATACCCCATAGTTACAAACTCGTACTGCCTCCCGCGCAGGCTCTACTTCTTCCTCTTCTTCTTCATCATCAGACGGAACCGTCTCAGTCTCGGGTTGTCTTCTTTCGCCCGTAGGTCCACTCCTTTCCCTTCTCTCCCCCTCTCTAACTGCCTTTATTACTTTGGTCACCATAGACGGTAGGATCGTCTGCATGACTTGATGCACATCTTCCACAACCGCCTCCTTCACTAAGGCTCTTAGATTAGCACTCTCATCTCTACCCTCAGGATGAGGGGTTTCTGGTTCTTCATGAACCACCTTTTCGACCCTAGGCCTTCCACTCATAATCCATGCTTTGGCACCACGTCCACCACCACGCGAAACTTTAGATGATCTACCACCAGCCATCCTCACACACACACACTAAAAGATTCAAACACCAACACGGACATTCAAGGAAACGGCTCTGTTTATGTCAAGTATAGTAAGTTCCTAATTACAGTGGCCAATTGTGATTAGCCACTTACTTTACTCTTCATAACCTAAGCATTACCTATCCTGGCTACATGAGCGTCTAACTCTACCAGCAACACATAAACCACATAACATGCGCACATAATACCGGTTAACTTTACAAAATTACCTGATGGCACGCAACTACTCAGATTGGCATCCCTTCCCTTTCCGTCCCATTCTCAGTTTAAGTTAAGGTTTATTTCCAAAATTTACCCATTTCACTTAAACTTTGGCTCTGATACCAACTTGTAAGGCCGAGTTACCCGCTTCGTGCACAATGTTCGGGGTAATGTACATTTCACTGGAAGTAATGAATGAATGAATGAAGGTTAACGAATGAATGATGAAGATAATAATGATATTATCTATGTATATGTATGATGTATGATCACAAGCAAATGTAAAGTATTATATGAATTTGAAACAAAAGTATGTTTTTTATAAAACTAGAACTCACTCAGCAATGCTCACTTTCATGTATTTTCCAGTTGGCATGTGAGCATTGCTGAGGATGGCACGGAGCAGCTACTTGGCATGTGCAATGGCATTCTTTTGTTAATGTTTTTGCATTATAATACGAATGAATGATGTTTTGAAATGAACGCTTGTATTAACTTGCAAAAGCATTTGTAATGATATGAAAAGTTATTTCTTTAGACTTCCGCTGCAATGGTTGATGACTGATTAAATGTAAAGCATATGTTTTGTGCTATGAGGATCCAACTGTAAGCGTCCCGGAAACGGGGCCTTACAAGCCAGTTGTCTGTTTATCACAAACAGGCATTACACAAAGCTGGCCTATGGAAAGAAAAATCCACCTTGGCGTCTGAAAATGAGAACAAACAGACATTTGAGCTTCCTTTAACCTCGAATGGTCAATGAAACCCAAGCCAGTGAAGGCTTGGGTTCCTAACATGAACTAAAGTTTTCATTGAATGTGCAGGGTGTTCGCTATAGTGCTGAGATTAACACATGGATTGTAGATAGCGAAGCATCCAGGCACATGACGAGGAACAGAGCTCTCTTATCAAACATCAGACAAATCAAAGGAAGGCATGTTTCATTTGTTGGAAACAAAGGTGGGTACATCACAGCCTAAGGGGAAGTGGGAAATCAGAAAGTCAAGTTTGACAAGGTAAACTATGTCCAACAATTACAAAATAACTTACTTTGTGTTTATCAAGTATGTGATAAAGGCTTCAAAGTAGTCTTTGACAACAAGAAGCGCAACATTCTCAAGAAGGACTATGTGATCCCGGAGGACCAAGTCCTAATGTTAGCTTCAAGATATAATGATCTTTATGTCTTGGATATTTCAAAGGCCTCCATAACGGATCATGAAGTTCAGTGCCTCTTGCCCAAAGCTACTGAGAAGGATTCTATCTCCTGCATAGGAGAATGGGACACATAAATCCGAGAAAGATAAATCACTTGATCCAGAATGATCTAGTGAGGGGAGTGAACGTAAAAACTTCCAACTCCCAGATTTTTGTGTTGCATGCAAGAAGGACAAACATACGAAGAAGTCTCATAAGGAAAAGAAAGTTCATTCCATAGAAATACCTCTTGAGCTTCTTCACATGGATCTGTTTGGTCCAGTAAGTACAAGAAGCATCGCAAGCGACTTGTACTGCTACGTATTTACTCATGACTACTCAAGATTCACTTGGGTAATGTTACTGAAGTCCAAATCAAAAAGATTCGAATCCTTCAAGGAATTAGTAACTACACTTGAATCCCCATACAAGCTGAGGGTACGACAAGTGTGCTTAGACAACAGAACCGAGTTTAAGAATATGTGGATGGAGGCCAACTACAAAGAAAAGGGAATTGTGCATCAATTTACCTCTGCCTACACTCCTCAGATGAATGGTGTTACTGAACGAAAGAATCGCAGCTTGATAGAGACCGCACGGACTATGCTAGCAGACTCGAAACTGTCCATTCAATTATGGAATAAGGCAGTTAAATGCATGTTATACGCTCAATCGAATTCTAGTAGTTAAATGCCATGGAAAAACGTGCTACGAGTTACTACAACGACGTAAACCTAACATAGAGTATCTCAAGCCGTTTGGCGCTCGGTGCACCCTGCTGAAGAAGACTCAGGAGGGAAAATTCAGCGAGAAGGTTGATGAAGGGATCTTTCTAGGATACAACATATCGAACAAGAGAGTTTACAACAACTCAACGGGTCAAGTAGACGTTGATATTCAGAGATACACCACTACAGCCATCCCATTAGTCACCACATCTACCACACCCATTCCACCACCACCTTCATCTATATTATCCCCAATCTTCACCACTACCACAATATCCACCACCCCCACACCACCACCACCTTCATCTATACTACCCCCAATCTACACCATTGCCACCACCACCGCTAGCCATCTAGCTACACCATCATCCTTCTCTCCATAACCATCTTGATTATCTCTACCTCCCATTGGGGTAGAGGAACAGCTATCAGTGCTGAACCATATGGTTATGTGTCTATTAGCAGCCGATGACGAGAAAACTGCACAGATTTGTAGTTAGTGGATCTTACTGCTCGACAATCTTAGCAGATTTCTCACCAAGCTTGATTGATTAATCAGCAGGCTTAGCAGATGTCTCAGCACCAGGAGAAACATGCGAAGAAGATTGAGGAGATGGAGGCTGCAAACAAGACTATCATGCTAAAGCTCAAAGGATCCAAGGAAGAGCCCTTGAAGATCGAAGAAGGAGACAGAGACGATGATGCTGATCATGATGAGAGTGATGAAGATGATGATGATGGTGATGATCACGAGGGTGATACATATGTAGATGTTGATGATGATGAAGAGGATTCTTCTGCTGTGGGTGCCACATCTGCAATCGAACGGAGGACCAAAAGGACTCAAGATCAGAGTGCCTCCACATCCGCCCCGGTAGCAGAATAGCTGAGGATACATGATAAGAGTAATATTTAGTTATTTATGTTATTGAAATCATATGTATTCGAATCATGTATTAAACTTATGTAATGGATGTTTATTTTTGAATGTTTAAGGATCTATTTTGATTATTTACCAACGATTGGTGTGTTACATGTTTAAATCAAGCAGATCCGAATTACCAAAGCGATGAATATGATGTTGCTCCCGTCCAACAGATCAAGACTTAGCTCATGATGATTCTTGATGTGTAGGATATAGTCAGGAGATCTGTAATGTATACTCCTGAAGAAGGAGAGATCATTCACAATCTCACTAACGAGAAAATTGCAAAAATGTTCAAACTAAATGCCGATGAGATCGAGATTGAAAATGTCACTACACAACATTATCCAGAGTACACTGACAATGAGGGAAATTTCATTCCTAATCTGGGAGACACTCTTGTCAGTGACACTTTTAAGACTCTAGATAAAATGGAACAAGAGTCGGAAAAGAATAAAGAGAAGGCCCAAGCCTTGGACGCTGAAGTCAACATCAAAAAGGCTGACTGGGCAGCATGCTTTGAAGTAATAAGAGCCCAACGTAGTGCTCCAACGTCAACTATATAAACCAAGCTTTATAAAGTAAAGAAACGTCACAAGGTGTCGGGCAAAATCATAGCATGGGCATATTTTGAAGATCTCAACGTTTACACTGTTAAACGTGAGAAGCGGATTGAGTACTTCACATTCCCACAACATCTGAAGACTCTTCCACACCAGTTAGCAAAGTTGAAATTGCTATACGCTGACCCTTGTAAGTTGTTAGGCTGGTTTGAAGCAGCTCTAAATAGAGAGTACCACACCAGATGGGTAAACTTTAAACCTAAACAACCAATGAGGTATATCAGACGATCTGAAGTTGACGCCATAACTGGCAAACCAAAGATAGTGTTGAAGTGGAGTCCACCACGCAGAATGTCAAAGATCCCACTACGGGAAATGCCACAGGACTTCACTCCATACTTTAAGTGGTGGTACTATGATTGGAGGACTGGAGAGGCAGTCATAGTCTTGAACAAAGAGGGCAAAATCGATACTATAAGGGTATTTGACACGATGTTGCTCACCAACTTGTCTGTAGATGATGTATACACATTATACAAGTGGCCACTATTCTATGACTCTCATGACATTGTACAAGCTCTACAGTTTCAGAATATTATATGACTCTGATATGCGTTTGAGATACACGCAGGAGTCACAAAAGAAGAGAAGTAC
Source organism: Flaveria trinervia (assembly GCA_025506515.1). Lineage (NCBI taxonomy): Eukaryota > Viridiplantae > Streptophyta > Magnoliopsida > Asterales > Asteraceae > Flaveria > Flaveria trinervia. The sequence goes on along the minus strand of CM046455.1, from coordinate 24,032,148 downwards.
AAGAAGTATGAAGAGGTTATGAAGAAGGCAAGACAATAGATAGCTCTAGGTCCAAGGGGGAGTTTTTTGACACATATGTACCAAGATTCAGATCTTAATGTAATATGTCTTGAATGTCTTACACTTATGTAATGCTTGGGTAATTAATGAAATGAGAATGTTTGCTTGTGAGTTATAATGTTTAATATTTCATTAATGAGTTGTTTAATGCATATTGACTGGATTATATAGGTTTGTGGTTGTTTGAATTAATATAAATAATGTTATGACAATTAATACATTCAAACTTAATAATATGAAGTTATCATGCAAATGACTCAGTCGCACGACTAAACTAGGAGACTGTATCAGTCGTTTGATTGTCACATAAGATTGGCTCAATTACACGACTGAACACTTAGTCGTGCAAATGGACCAACCTCATGACTCAATCGCATGACTGAACCATGCTAATGGTTCAGCCGCCCGAATAAGCAACCCTAACCTATAAATACCACCTAATTTGTGGAAAAATGTAAGTATTGAATACACTTCCACTCCCGACGTACCCTAGCCGTCCAAAGACCTCTATGATCATACTTGAAGTTCATAAATCGCAGTCGATCACGTGATTCTTAATGTTAGATTCAATACATAATTGTTTCTACGTGCGTTCACATTTATTGGATCGCCAATCAAATAGGATTTCGCACTATTTGGTTCGGTATACACGTTAATCAGTTAGTACACCATCCTAAAAATTATCCAACTCTAAAGCTTTCTGAGATCGAGCCCTTAACAACACGCTTAACCCTTACATAATTCACACCCACTTGAGAGAACATACCTTTCTATAAACTTAACCCCATGATAAGCCACTACAACCATCACAAATAAAAGAATAGTAACATCCACATACACACACATACACAACCACATAAACCACATTTATATTGCATTAAAACACACACACACAATGCATACATACTCTCCGTAAAAAAAGTGCACACATTTTAACAATGAACACATGCATTAACACACATGACTTAAAACACCCACTCACAATTATATATATATATATATATATATATATAATATATATATATATATATATATATACACATTATATATACATATAAATATATATGTATGTATATATAATGTATACATATATGTACATATATGTATATATATATATATTATATATGTGTGTGTGTATTTGTCATATATATATATATATATATATGTATGTGTATATATGTATATATGACGTACACACACACACACATATATATATGTATATATATATATATATGTATGTATGTATACATATATGTATATATTTGCATATATATATATGTATGTATACATATATGTGTATATATATATATATATATATACATATATATATATACACAAGAAAAGGCCAAGATACTAAAACGAATGTAATGGATATTCCATATGAGGTATATCAAGATATGTATTCATTTGCTTACAAGATTTTCTTATTTGGCATTGATAAGGTGAACAAACTATTAATGGAAAATGATGGGAACTAAAAAGAATAAAGGGGCAACTGTTCATTTAAACTATTAATATATTTTGTTAAATTAAATGAAGTTTTAAAAGAAAATGTTTATTTAAAACCAACCCTTTTTGAAAGAAATGTGGAAGTTTATACTTTGACTAAAAGAGTAACTTTGGCTGAACTTGAGACAATAAAACCTAAAACAAAGCTTGATCAATGGACAATTTCTTGAATGAAGCAAGAGAAACTCAATCGGAAACAAAGGGGTGTTAGAACTAAAACAGGGTTGGGTTGTGATGAAACCATATATGTTTATACACCTCCAAGCACCTTTTTCTATTCTCTAATGCTTACACCTCACCCTACAAAAGATTTAATTGAAAAGGATATTAACAGTTAATTTGTAGGTTTTGAATGGGTGAATCATAAAGAGGTTTTGGAAGATTATGATTATGGAGGAAGTAGAGGTATTGAAAGTTGTAGTTCTAGTTCTTCTAATTTCAAAAGGTCTTTTAAAGAAAATAGTTCTAGTAGTATAGATTGTAGCTTGAGTAGTTTAAATTCAAGTTGTTCTCATTGCAAAATGTCTGAATCAAATAGAGTTGTTGTTTCAAATGTTAATGAACACGTTCATGTTATCAATAAAGGCCATGAAACTTCCTCAAAATCAAATTGTTTTCAAAAAGTCATCTTTCTCCCCATCCTCACTTTCACTCCAATTCAAATTTTTAATCCAACTAAAACAACATCCTCACATGATTATAAAATTCAAGAGATAAGAGAATCCATAAATCTTGAGAGACCAATGGACTTAGAAAACAAATCACAGTAAGTGCACGTCTCTTACCGTAACTGTGTTCTCTTATATCTAAATGTGAGGAAGTGATTATCATGGATCATGTTCCCATTCAAAAGGTTAAAATAATTTTTTTTAGATCTTGTTGTTTCAAATGTGGAACGGTTGATCACGTGGTTAAGCACTTCCCGGAGTTTGTAAATAGGAATGTAGATAACAGATTTTTTAGGAAATAGAATAAAATATTTTGTTGATAGTTTCTTTTGTAAAACTCTTTATGACAGGATTGAAGAATCCTCTTAGCAACTATGGGATAACAAATGAAAGATATTTTGCTTTTGTCGGTGATAAGAGAGGAGGTAAAATGATAGGTTTTAGGTGAGGTATCAAATGGTTCTTCAAACTTGGAGAAGGTAAATTTCATGCCTGAATTGGTCTTTAATCTCCTAAGTGTTTCACAAATTTGTGATAAGAATATTCCTTGACTTTTTAAGTATAATAAATGTTTTTTAAGCATGAATTTTTAGTTCCAGATGATTTACTAATTATGCAAGCTCCAAGGAAAAATGATACATATATACTTGATATGAAATCCAAAGAATGAACCTCCATCATGACTTGTCTCCTGTCAAAAGCTTCCTCTTTTGAGTCCTTTTTGTGCATAGATGTTTAGTCCATATGAATTTTAAAAATACTAACAAATTGGTTAAGATTAATCTTTTTAGGGAATTACCACAAAAGGATTTTTCTATAATTAAAAAATGCATGTCTTGTGCTAAAGGAAAACAACACAAGAAATCACTTAGGCTTAAACTATAAAATTCCATTTTTAATCCTCTTGAGTTATTAAATTCTAATTTATTCGGTCAAATAAGTATGAAAGGTATCACTAAATAATCTTATTGACTTGTTGTAAGAGATGATTTCTCAAGATACGCTTGGGTCAGGTTTCTTTCATACAAAGGGGAAACAATAGAGGTTCTGTAGAAGCTGATTCTAACCATAGAAAACATCAACAACAATATTATGGTAATCAGAAGTGACAATGGAACAAAGTTTAGAACCATATCTCCAATTCATTATGTGCAAGTAAAGGTGCAGGATCGGTGTTTGTCACTTAAACAAAACGTTTTTCTCTCAAACTCACCTAGAACACACTCGGATATATGATGGTTCAGTAAGAGTTGATCACAATATAGAAAGTAACTAAGAACACACAAAGATAATTTTCAAGATACTTTTATATATTGATTCTCAACTCAAAATACAAGACTCTTACAAGCACATGATCTGTGTGTCAATGAATTACAAGGAGAACCTATATATAATACTATTTACAGCCGGATATACTTTGATACTAGTTGGGATCCTATAGCTAAAGTCTATACTACAAGACTAAAGATTAAGGTATCTCGGATAAAGTCTTATCTAAGATTTGGTAGTGAGGACATGTCCCTGACTTACCTTTTGTCACCAACTAAAGTTGGTAACATGTACTATCATGAAAAGGTGAACAGTGAAATAAAGTATGGTCAACAACATGGCTCTTTAGGAAGAAGCCATGTTGTATCAAAAGTCTACAGTGGAGTGTGAGGGACCATACTTGTGTCCACTGGTTCGTAGCAGTATCTTCCGAAGGTTAAATGGCTTCGGAAGAATAAGTAGTTCCGAAGCCACTTATACTTCGGAAGAGGCTGCTTCTTCCAAGGCTTGGAGACTTCTTCTTTTCATCATACTTCGGAAGTGGTCTTTACTTTATTCTTCTAAGTCATGAACTTCGGAAGTATGCACTTGTCTTTGGAAGTAGATTTCTATCTTCGAAAGTTGATGTTTCATTTTGTCTTCGGAAGAACTCTACAACCTTCGGAAGTTCCATGTTAAGCTTCGGAAGCCTTTTGCATGTAGCACCAAAATAACTTAAGTGACAAAGTTTTGGTTGCATTAGCCTTCTTCTTGATCCAACAAACTCCCCCTAGGCTGATGCTACCAAAACTTCACTTGTCTCGACTTCTCAAAACTTTCAGCACCAAGGTGAGTAAATATTTGTCTGTCTCCTTGTTCTTCCCTAATGTGGTGCTGAGAAGTTTGTACAGATCCTTGGTAGACAGGAAATCTAGTCTGTCACCTTGGATAACATGTACCCTTTGTTGTTGCCCTTTAAAAAGAGTTAGTTCATGGGAACTATAGTCATATTCCCATCAAACTATAGGTTCCAATTCAGGAACTTCCACCATCTGTAGAAATGAACTACCTTTGGTGGGAGATCTTTCCTTGGCTTCCTTTATTCTCAACTTCAACTCTTCTTCAATCTTTGCCTTTGCAGTTAACTCAACTAAATGAAGACTACTGAGATGATTTCTGATAAGTGCAGCAGTTTCAGAGTTGGAGGGGTTGGAGAATGGCTTCTCTGCTAGCTCAGCAATGTCGAACCAGCTGGAGTGTAGCAGAGAGGTTGCATTGAGTTTATTGACTTCACCATTCTCCCTTTCCACAACAAAGTTGTGAGAAGGTTCGTCGAACCTCCACTGGATTATCTTCCTTCTGGGCACAAGAGACTGACTAGGAATCTTGTCCTCTTTCTTTGTATCTAGCAGACTCACCAGTTTCCTTCTGAGCTTCTTCTCTTCATCATTCAAAGAATCTGAGTTGAGTCCCATAAGTCTTGCAGCCTGGTCCAAAGTTCCTCTAGGCAAATCAAGGAATTTATCTCTTGTGAGGGAACTTGAAGAACCATCAACATAGGTGATATTAACAGCGTCGTCTACACAAGAGACTTCGCTCATAGTAGTGCAATTGATGAGCTTTATCTTGATTGCTTTAAACTCCTCAAGGGAGAGATGTTGAGAAGGCTGAGGGCATGGTCTGGATGGTAATTGGGTAGGTTTAGGTTCAGAGGTTCTGGCTAGTGTTTTGGGTTGGATGATGGGAAGTTTGGGTGGTTGAGGTGAGAGAGTAGGTAAGGGTAGTGATGTGGGTTCAGGGATGAAAGGTCCAGGTTTAATGGTGAATGGTAAGGGTGATGGTTGAGGTTGTGGTTGGGTGGAAGCAGTGAAGGTCATCCCTTTTACCCTTCTATACATATCTTTCCTTTTCCTCATCCGGATGCCAGCCTTAATTTCACTCACAATCTGTTGGAGTGTCCTTTCAGACATGGGACCCACCTGCCTCCCAGGGAATCCATGAGCCCGAAGATAGTCCTTCATCCAGACTTTCTCAGTGAGCTTCTTGGAGGCAGTGACTCTGGCTTTTTCTTCCTTCTTCTTCTTCACTCTGGCCTTTTCTTTTGCAACCTTTTTCCTTTCTTTCTCCATTTGATCCTACTCTTTGTTGTAGAGCCAGAGGATCGTATCATCATTGTGTGGAGAAAGTTCTTGAAGTTCAAAGCCTCTGTAGAGTAGGAAGTTCACACTGTCTCTCCTTATCTGCAATTTAGCCTCCTTTTGTTCTTCTTCTTCTTTCTCCATGGCCAACCTGGCTTCTTCCTTAAGTTTCAGCCTGGTTGCCTTCTCCAGATCCACCAACTCCTCTAATGGTAGCAGGAGTGTTTTTTCATTGGCAGCTCCCATTTCAATGAGCTGGTCAATTATCTTCTCTCTTCTTTTATTGATGACAACCTCCTAATTTGATGCAGCTGCTTTTGTACCGGCGGCTAGCAACTTCTCAGTCTGAAGTCTTCATTTCTTCTTGAGTTTCTCAATCTTCTCCTCTTTTGGATGCTCTTCTGTAGTCATATTTCTTTTTCCTTTGTCTTTTGAAGATACTGACTATGGTGGTTCTTGGAGAGAGGTTTCTGATTGTGAGAGAGGCAGAGATGGTGTCTGGGATGGAGGTGGAATTCGAAAGTCCTCACTGCTCACCTCAGATGCCATTTCCAGGATTGCATCTGTGATGATTAGTTCCTGGACATTTTGAACAGTCCTTCCGCAGCTTTGTTGGACCAAAAGAACCAATGAGCCTCATCAGAAAAACCTCTAAGTCCTACAACTGCTGAAGAAGATCACAACAGCTGAAGACATCAGCTGATTACAAGGTCTGAAGACAAAGTCTGAAGACAAGAACTGAAGACTACTACTGAAGACAAAGTCTAAAAGTAAAAAACTGAAGACAAAGTCTGAAAGTAAAGTGCTGAAGAAAAAGTCTGAAGCTATCAGCTGAAGACAAAGTCTGAAAGTAAAAGTCTGAAGAACAAAAGTCTGAAGAAGAAACACTGAAGACAAAGATTGAAGACCAAAGTAATCAGTAGTTGTCACAACAGCTGAAGTTATCAACTTCAGTAGTTGTGATGGTTTCCTTTCAGTACTTGTAATTTACTTTTCAGAAGTTATAGTTTTAGTAGTTTAGTTTTAGTAGTTTTATGTTTCTTGTACTTAGCATTCTCTGAGATGTAATCAGTAGTTGAGAACATTCTCAGTAGTTTGCATAGTTTCAGTAGTTTGAATAATTCTGTTAGATGTCACTATCAAGTGACATCAGCAGACGTCACATATCCTATATAAGGAATGTTGACCTAGTTGTAAAGTGTGACATTGAGCCACCACGAAAGCATATGAATGAATTATTTCTTTTGCAGAATTCTCTCTTTCTATATCCGTGTACTGTTACATTGAATATCAATTGTGTTCTTGTGAATTGTTTAATTCGTTGTTTGAATTCCGCTGCAATACTCTCTAATTAATCAAACTTAGATCACTGATCCTAACAAATGGTATGAGAGCAAGGTTAATCATTGATCGATCTAACAATTGATCATTGAAACTTCTATTCGATATCTATGTTTGATTGAATTAGCATATTTGCATAAATTGGTTATAGATAATTGAATTTCTACTGCTTTCGTTTATCTGCTTTGAGTTTTCTATTGGTTCATATTAAGTTTGTTGTGTTTTGCACTAAATCAGTTAAAACTTAAATGAATTTGGTTGAGTCTGAGAATGACTACTCCTTCTAATGACCCTCACAATACCGGTTCCTCAACCAAGCCTCCGATGCTGGTTAGGACTGAGTATAACATATGGCAACAAAGAATGCTTCATCACCTGTCTGTTAACAGTTCAGGTTGTTGGACATCTGTGGTACATGGTCCACACAAGCCTATGGTGAACAATCCGGAAACCAACCAAATGGTTCCGAAGAAGAAGGAACAATACTCAGATGAGGATCGAAAACTGTTTGAGATTGATGCTAAAGCGCATGGAATTCTGGCCATTGCACTGCCGAATGAAATCTATTCTGGGCTTATGCATCATGAAACTGCTCATGACCTCTGGAATGCATTGAAGGAACAATTTGATGGAACAGATGAGGTCTTAGAAAACACCAGAGAAATCCTTGCCCAACAATATGAGACATTCTCTCATAGGAAGGGTGAGTCACTAACTCAACAGTTTGAGCGTTTTTCCTGTTTGATCTCTGAGCTGAAAATGGTCAAACATGAATACACTTATAGTCAGATGAACATAAGATTCCTCAGATCACTGCCTAAGAGATGGGACACATATACCATTGTCCTACGCTCCAATGCTAATCTGGATAGTCTATCTCTCACCCAACTCCATGGAAACTGCTTACATTTGAAAGAGAGATAGAGCAGAAAAGGAAATTGGCATCATCAGGAAAGCTCACTGATGACTTTGTACCAGGGAACACTGCCTTGGTGGTCATGAGTCAGAATATGCTGCATCAGAAAGCAAATATGATCAGCATATAGATTTCTCCTCAAACGGTTCAGATCATGCATTTGTTAGTGTTGACAGTCAGTCAGGTTGTAATAGTGACAATTTGTGTTTCATTATGGATGATTTAAAGGGTATGGTTGATGATGACTTAGAAGAGATGGATATTGTGAGCCAAATGGCCTTGATTAATATCAGATCTCAAAAGTTCTACAAGAGAACTGGTAGGAAATTTCCAAGACTCTCTGGCAAAACCAAAGTTGGTTTTGACAAGAGTAAGTTGAGGTGTCACAAATGCCACAGGCTTGGACACTTTGCAAGAGAGTGTAGATCATCTAGATCTAACTGCTCTGCACCCTTTGTGACTTTTTCGAGCATAGTCCACAAAACAGAGGGCAACATCCTGCTAGTTCTAGTCATCATTCACAACCTATATCTCCTGCATTTTATCCCTCAGGGTCCAATGTCATATCCATATCCCTGCTGTTACATGCCACACCCAAATCCGGTTCAAGTTCCTATTGCACAACAACCTCAAGACCTACCTGAGCCTCTACCATCTCAATCATCTCAATCACAACCTCATCACAGCTTCTTCACCCCTAGTATGTTGACTGGAGCAGTTTACCAGATAATCTCTCTGGTAATGGGCAATTGTTTGCTGGTGATGGGCAATATGGTAGTGAACATCCTTTTGGGAATCTAGCTCTCATGACCCTGGAATCTACTGATAGTTCATGCTCCAATGCATCTTCGTCACAGGTAACCCAGGTATCCCCTGAGGCTAAGGCCAAGCTATGTTCTGAATCTTGCATAGCTGCATTTATCTGTATTAGAGAGGCAAATGTAGCTTTAATAAATCAAAATCTTGAGCTTGAGCAAACCCTTTCCAAAAGAAAAGCTGAATATGAGTCTGTCCTTAAGGATCAAGATGATGAGATTTATAAGCTTAAATGCCAATTAAATGACAAAAAGGCTAAGCTAGAGGTCATTCTTGAGAACCATAGATTTTACTCCAAAACTAATAGTAAAATCTGAAGGTGAAATTAATTTCCAAACCACATCATCATGTGCATCATCCTCAAGTGATCACCCAAAATCACAAGATGAAATCAGTGTTGATACCTCAGCAAATCAATTGGCTGATGGGTTAACTACTGATAAGCACATGAAGCTGAGTACTTCAGATGTTGTTCCTCAAAGTACCTCTAGTACTGAAGGGCAAGTCATAACATCTGAAAAGCATTTCAAATCAGCCGAAATAAAAGGATTAACAACCGCTGATAGAGAACAGCTGAAGAACAAGTCTTCAGTTGTTACAGATCCTTCAGTACTAAACAAAGTACTGAAAGGAGGAAAGTACTGAAGAGCACACCTTCAGTAGTTTCCACATCAGCAGTTGATCAATTCAAGATGATATTAAGCCATGTGAAATATGTGGTAAATTCAATCATCTTTCTGATGAATGTTGGTACAGAAAGGGTTCCAAACTCAACAGAGATAAGCTCATTAAAATCTAGATGGATGAAATCAAAAATGAGTTTGAGACCAAGTTTGTACCCTGGTTTCTTGGCACCCTAGTATGTTCAGCCTCACCACCAGATGTGGTTTCTTGGCACCCTGGTTTCCCATGCTCAATGATGTCTCTTTCAGATTCATCAAAGGGCTCGGTTGCCGTAGATTTAGTCTCAGAGATGTTACCACTGTCCACAAGGTCCATTAAGGCACCTTCTGTAGTGGTATCTGAATCAACATGAGTCCCTCCACATTAGTGGGACTCACCTCAGTTATTGGTTGCTGATGGGGGCTAGAGATAAGGGATTTCTCTGGGCTCTATTGATATTGAAGTGGGTATTGTAGAACAACTTCATTGCCATGGAGAGATGTTATCTCTTCATCAGTTTTGAATAGAAGGTTAGTGAATGATAGGGAGGATAAGCCTACTGACCCAGGATATTGGTCAATGTGTACAGGCATTGAGCCTTTGGTGGGGTTGTCCCTTGTTGGCAGCTCAGAAGAGTGTAGATACTCATTCTGAGGGCTGTTGGTTTGGCTATCGAGCTCCTGGATTTGAGACTGGGGAGACTCAAAACTAAAATTTAGGTCAAAAGAGAAGGATGGAGAGACCTCTGACTGAGTGGGAGCCCGTGTTTCCACTGTAGTCTTTGGAGCTTGTTCAATCAGAGTAGATTGATCAAGGGTTCGCCTAGCGCGTCTTTGATAAGTGATGGGTGATGGTGTGGGTTCATCACCTGTGGGGTGAACAGGGATGTCACCTGGAGCTATGCGCTCAATCATACCTGGAAGCAGAGTGGTGTACCTTCCAGTGAAGTGGTGGATACCTTCTTCAATGTCTTGAAGATGGTAGGCCGCATGTGGGGAACAGTCAGAGCAGTTGCATAGACAAGCATGCTCTGGTCCAACTTGATTATATGTTGAAGGAATCTAGGATACATGAAGAATGTCTCCCTTTGTAGATTCCCTATCAGATTTGAGAACACAAATCGTGAGTAATTGAAGGGCAGGCCTATCACCAATCCATGAACTAAGCATCCTAGTTCATAAGGGATTTGATCCCATCCTCCAGATTTGTTGGACAAGCAATGAAAAACAACATGTAGGAGGAACTTCCAATTGTAGGAGAAGTTGAACTTGTAAACAGTCGACCTGCTTATGTCTCCACCATATCCCATTAGGATATAAGTGCTATCCAAATCTTCCTTTGGGAATTCAGTAGGAGCTCCTTCATCATGAAGCTCAAGGTGCTCCCTAATGAGTTGTTCAGTGATGATCAAATCTTGTACATGAATCCATTTAGGGTTTCAACTGACCATTTTCCCAAAATTCTGCCATTTGGTTGGAGAAAACAGTGGGGTTAACAGTAAGGGCAATGTATTAGGTTGATTGGGTGAGAAATGAGATCATTTGAGAGAAGTCAGCATCTCTTGAAGAATCAAGAAGTGTGACTTGGTTGTGCTGAGGGTTGAGTGCCATGTGGGAAAGGTGAATGTAGATGATTTTGAGCTTGGGTAAAGTTGGAGAGCGGAAATTTCTAGGGCAGTAAAATTGCAAGTAAGAAGATGAAATTGAACAGTCAAGATTATTTAAAACAGGGTGGTAAGGCGGTAATGGAGGTTAGGATAAGGTGATTTGATGGTTTAGTTGATGAATTGACAGTGGCGGTAAGGTTAAAATCAATTAAATAATCCGACATCATTAACAAAATCTTTGCTTTTTATAGTGTGGGCCCAAGATATTTATGTTACAAAGTAGAGTCTCTCTTCCGAGTGGAAAACATTTCCGAAGGTAAATTGTCGTCCGAAGGCAATTCCTACTTCCGAAGCCAAAACTTTGGTTACGAAGGTTAGAGTTGCTTCCGAATGGAGAATCTGTATGTCTCGGAATTAGATCTGATATGCAATTAATCGCTTCTTCCGATGCCAAAAATTCTTCCGAGAAGAAAGTTATCCTTTGAGAAATCTTGCTTCGGATGATATAAAAAATGTCTTCCAAGGGTTAGTTTCTCTTTGGAAAGAATTAACACTTAGAAAATTTTGGAGAGAACCTCTAATAACAGCTTAAATTGTATTGACACAAGACTTACATATTAAAAGGTTTTCAAAAGATATTAAATTAATCAATGTTTATCATCGCAATAGCTGTTATTAGATACTTAAATCTTTGTTCATAAAAAGCTTTGGTGAATAGATCAGCATATTGTTCACTTGAATCAACTTTGATTAACTTAATTATATTTTTCTCATGAATATCTCTAATGAAATGATACCCGATGTCAATATGCTTTGTCTTGGAGTGCTTCATTGGATTTTCAGTAATTGAGATAGCACTGTTGTTGTCAATATGGATAGGAGTACTCATAAAGTTGAATCCATAGTCTAACATCTGATTTTTAATCCATAGCAGTTGAGCATAGCAGCTAGCAGCAGCGATGTATTCAGCTTCAGCAGTTGATGTAGAGACATAGGATTGTTTCTTGCACTGCCATGAGATGACATCCTCCTGATGTTGATTTCTTGTCAACATTGCAGCCTCCATAGTCACTATCAGAGTATCCATAGAGATTGAAATCTTTGTTTCTGGAATACAAGAGACCTAGTTTAGGTGCTCCTTTAAGCTATCTGAGGATTCTCTTAAGAGCAGGTAGGTGAGACACCTTTAGAGCAGCCTGATATGTTGCACAGATACAAGTAGCAAACATGATATCAGGTCTACTGGTTGTAAGATACATCAGAGAACCAATAATTGCCCTATACTGATGTTGATCAGTATTCTCCCCCTCAAGGTCAGGAGAAAGATTATGGTCTCTAGGTATGGGTGTCTTGGCAGGCTTGCAATCTTTCATTTCAAATCTTTTTAAGATGTTAGAGACAAACTTAGATTGATTAATGAAAAACCCTTCCTTGATCTGCTTTACCTAAATTCCAAGGAAAAAGTCCACTTTTCCCATGTAACTCATCTGAAACTTTTTCTTCATAATGCTCTCAAAGTCCTTACACATTTGGTCATTTGAGGAACCAAATATGATGTCATCAACAAAGACTTGAACAAGCAAGATGTCCTTTCCAGACTTTCTGATGAAGAGAGTCTTATCAATGGTACCTCTAGTGTATCCATTCTTCAGAAGAAACTGAGAGAAAGTCTCAGAAACTGAGACAAAGTCTCATACCACAACCTCGGTGCTTGGTGCAGCCCATACAGAGCTTTGTCCAACTTGCACACATAGTTGGGGTGTTGTGGATCTTCAAATCCTTTAGGTTGGCATACATAGACTTCCCTATCTATATCCCCATATAGAAATGCACACTTGACATCAAGTTGATAGATAGTGAAGTCGTTCGATGCAGCATAAGCAAGGACGATCCTAACTACCTCGAGTCTTGCAACTAGTGCAAAGACATCAGTATAATCAATTCGTTCCTCTTGAGTGTATCATTGAACTACAATTCTTGCTATTGTTCCATAGCTCATAAGGGGTCTTTCCATGTGGCTTAAATACATGAACTCTGTTCTGCACATAGCATGCAGTGCTGACTGTCTCTGCCCAGAATGTTAGAGGTAGCTTTGAATCAGCTAACATAGTTCGAGCAGCCTCAATAAGTGTCATATTCCTCCTCTCAGCAACACCATTTTGTTGAGGAGTTCGGGGAGCACTGTATTGTCTGGCAATCCCTTTTGAGTTACAGAATGAGTCAAGAACAAAGTTCTTAAACTCAGTCCCTTGATCACTTCTAATTATTTTAACCTTGTGATCAATTTGATTTTCTATTTTAAGAATAAAAGATTTCAATGTTTCAACAGTTTCATCTTTAGTTCTTAAAAAGAATACCCATATGAATCTTGTAAAATCACCAAGTATCACAAGGCAATATGATTTCCTTCCAATGCTCATTATACTTGGGGGACCGGTAAGATCCATGTGCAATAAGTGTAATGGAGTAGTGATACAGTTAACTCATTTGGATTTGTGAGATGTTCTGTGTTGTTTCCCTTTCAGGCAAGCAACATAGTTATCTTTGCATAAAAACTCCTTTTTAGGCAAACCATGTACCAAGTTATTTTTATCCAGTTTATTCATTTTCTTAAAATTTACATGACACATATGTTTATGACATAGTGTTGACTCATCACTATCAGCTTTGGAAAGAAAGCATGATACTTCACCCATTGGGGAAGCATTGTTTATATCTAGCTTGTACATATCCCTTTCCTGGGAGATCTAAGAAGCACCAATTCTGGACGAATTGTCATCCCTGTTTTGAGGATAATGCACTCATGTTCTGTGAAAAGCATGTGGTGCTTTTGATCACAAAATTGAGAAACACTTAACAAATTATGTTTAAGCTGCTTGACAAAATAGACTTTGTCAACTTTTAATTTACCATTGGATATACTCCCTCTGCCAGAAATATATCCTCCAGCCTCACCTCCGAATTGGACAGGACCTCCATCATAGTTCTGAAACTGTTGAAGTAGAGAACTGTTCCCTATCATGTGCCTGGAGCATCCACTATCTACAATCCATACATTGTTGTTCATGTCAAATGGATGTTCCTGCACATAAGATGAGATTGTTAGTTTTGTTTGGATGCCCAAGCCTTGCTGGTCTCGAGTTCTTCCAAGGATAATGACATAATTGAACCAAAATTTATGCATGGGGGTTCAGTGGAGGTCTTTGAAGAAGAGGTTCGGGCTGTAGCATCTTCCTTGATCTTCTAGTCCACCCTTTGGCTGACCTTGGAGGATGAGCTTGTTGAAGCTTTTGCAGCATGACCTTCTTCCGAAGCTTCTTTCTTTTCGGAAGAAGTCTTCACCGCCTTTTCTTCCGAAGCAGTCTTCTTCTTGGATGGTTTCAAGGGAGCTTTCTTGTTCTTCCGAACCTTTGTAGCTCTAGCTTCCGAAGCCATTTTCCCTTCGGAAGAAGGAGTTTCTTCCGAAAGCAACCTGGCTTCCGAAACTAGCCTTCCCTTTTTCATTACTTGAACCGTTTGAAAAGGTCCAAAGTTGAAACCTTCCTTGACTACTTCTTTCCTAACATTATTTGCATAATGTGTGCTTGCAGGATTGTAGTAACAATCTTTTGCCATGTGATTTTGTAGCCCACACATGATGCATGCAATGTTAGTCTTTTGGAAAATTGAAGGTTGCTGTTTCTTGGGTTTCTTTCCTTCATCAGCAACTCTTCCCTTCAACTTCTAATCCTTTGGTAGGACAGGAATGCTCGTATTATATTTCTTTCCAGAATCAGAAGTACCTACCACTTGGAATCCAGCTGATATGAAGACACCCTTCTGCTTGGGTCAATCTTCAGTTTGGACTTAGCCACCTTCTTGGCAGTTCTTCTAGCTGCTTTAGCTCTGCTTCTTCTGCCTTTAGTGGTTATGATTTGATCTTCACAGGAGGAGATGGGTACATCTACTTGTTCCTTCCCTATGGTGGCCACTATTAATGCCTCATCCTTCAACTCTGGAAAGGAAGGGTCAGCATTTGGAACCTCTTGCTCTTTAGTTCCACATCTAGGCTGTCTAATAGACTCATAGGAATGTGGTGGAGCGATTTCATTGGTTCCCAACCCTCCTTTGTTTTGATAACAGAGTCTGGAATAGGAGGATTATGCAAGAATAGCTTGGAAGTTTTGCTTAGAAATAGCATGCTTCCTGGCCTGAGCCTCAGCAGTGACAAGCTGGGCTTGAGCCTCAGATAATTTGGATATCAGATCCTTGATTTGAGTCTTATAGTTGGTGTGTTCATGTTTTAAAGGAGATACAGTTTTCTCTAACTCATCAATTTTCTTTTGATAGTCAGATTCAGCTTTTTTAAAATCAGATTTTAGAATATTTAAAGACTTAATATCAGATTTGATTTCCATATTGTAGTACTGATAAAGTTTAACTTTAGCAATACAGGCTGGAGTACAAAGATGTTCATATACCTGGGCATCATCTGTTCTGGCCATGAGAGCATCAGCAGGCGTCACATCTTCTACCATGGAGCTCCAGTCAACTTCTTCAGCCATTGCGGCTGTTTTAGTTGACCTCTCAGTGGGATTTGAGATTGAGGGATGTGTGGAGGCCTGTGAGGTTCCCGGATTGGTCGTGGGAGCCTTGCATTCCCTTGCAAAATGACCCAGTTGGTTACAATTGTAACACTTTTCCTTGGTCTTGTCAAACCCGAACTTGCTGGTAGTTGGTTTTGAGGGAAATGCCTGCCAGTTCTCTTAAAGAACTTCTTCGCTCTGTTAAGAAAGCCACCTGCTTGACAATGTCCACGTACTCTACATCATCTAGACTAAAACACTCAAGATCATCAAAACAATATTGAAAATATCCTAAGTGCCCACTTCCTAAAAGAAAGGCACAACTTTCTTGGAAGGAGTTGCTGAGCCTGTTGAGAACTTGGAGTCTTAGGAAAAGTGATGTAAGGTCCAGAAGAGAAGGATGACTGCTGATAAGTCAGGAAATGCTGAGGTTGAGGGGTTAATGAGCCTTCAGCAACCATTAAAGCGTTGCTAGTAGGAAGACTCATAGGTCTGCTTGATGGGTGGCCCTTCTTACTCTCCATCTCTAGGCGATCTCCATCAAGGATACCGTAGAGTTTAGTCATGGAAAGAGTGTTCAAGTTTTCTATTCTCTTGATAGAGACATAGTAGAATGTCCACTCGTTGGGAAGGGCACTCATGAACTTTCTAGTGAGATCTCTGAGTTCAGGAGTGATCTTCATAGACTAAAGGGAAGAGATAAGATCCATGTACCTGAAGTACTGCTCGCTGAGGGTCTCTCTAGCAATATGAGTGAAGTTCTCGAACTGCTGCTTTAGTGAGTCCTTCTTTGAGTCGTTGGAGCTTGAGTACATCTGAGCAAGTGCATCAAACAATTTCTTGGCAGTCTTGTAATGCTCGAACCCCACCATAATGGAGTTCGGTATTGCAGTCATGAGAATAGTCATAGAATTTCTATTGATGTCCAACTTCTTTCTATCTTCATCAGAATAGTCCTTGACAACCTTCTCTATCATGGCATCGTTTCCACTAGTGATGCCACCTTTGGCTTGTACGGTCCATTGACAATGGAGTTCCATAGTCTGCTATCTTGGTATCTAATGAAGCCTTCTACTCTTCTACTCCAAGACCTGAAGTTTTCAGCGGGTTATGATGGGAGCTTTTGTCATTGTTCCCATCTCTACCTAGGATTTGTTAAGGGCCATTTGAGTGAGTGAGTGGTAGGGAGGAGTAAAAACAGGTTGATTTGGATGGTAAGATCACACAATTAGCAGCCTGAGAAGCTCTGATACCAATTGCAGGATCGGTGTTTGTCACTTAAACACAATATTTTTCTCTCAAACTCACCTAGAACACACTCGGATATATGAAGAATGAGTAAGAGTTGATCACAATATAGAAAGTAACTAAGAACATAGAAAGATAATTTTCAAGATACTTTTATATATTCATTCTCAACTCAAAATACAAGACTCTTAGAAGCAGATGATCTGTGTGTCAATGAATTACAAAGAGAACCTATATATTATACTATCTATAGCGGATATACTTTGATACGAGTTGGGATCCTATAACTAAAGTCTACACTACAAAACTAAAGATTAAGGTATCTCGGATAAAGTCTTATCTGAGATTTGGTTGTCCCTGACATACCTTTTGTCACCAACTAAAGTTGGTAACATGTACTATCATGAAAAGGTGAACAATGGAATAAAGTATGGTCAACAACATGGATCTTTAGGAAGAAGCCATGTTGTATCAGAAGTCTGCAGCAGAGTGTCAGGGACCATACCTGTGTCCACTGGTTCATAGTAGTGTCTTCCGAAGCCACTTATATTTCAGAAGAGGCTGCTTCTTCCAAGGCTTGGAGACTTCTTCTTTACATCATACTTCAGAAGTGGTCTGTACTTTATTTTTCTAAGTCTTGAACTTCGGAAGTATGCACTTGTCTTAGGAAGTGGAGTTCTATCTTCAGAAGTTGATCTTTCATTTTGTCTTTGGAAGAACTCTACAACCTTCAGAAGTTCCATGTTAAGCTTCGAAAGCCTTTTGCATGCAGCACCAAAATAACTTAAGTGACAAAGTTTTAGTTGCATTAGCCTTCTTCTTGGTCCAACAAAAGGGATTCTCAGGCAATTCAGTGTTGCACGAACACCTTAGCAAAATGGTGTCACTGAAAGAAAGAATCACACTATCATTGAAGCATCCCAGACTATGCTTATAGAATCTAAACTTCGGATCATTTTCTGGATAGAAGCAGTCAACTATGCATCCTATGTTCTAAACAAAGTCCTAACTATGAAATATAAGATGAATACTCCATATCAACTCTTTCACAAGCGAAAAACGTTTATTGACTTCTTTCATCCTTTAGCCTGGTCATGCATATTTTTGAATACTCAACCTCATAATTCAAAGTTTAGAGCAATGTCTGATGAATGTTCTTTGTCCGATATTCTTCAACTCAAAAGGCTTTTCAAGTATACAACAAATAAACACAAATTATGCAATAATCTTTCTATGTTGATTGGCAAGAGTCAAATGTTTACAATGTTTTTTCTGATCCGAAATGGTTCTACGATTCCAACAGTGTATTCAATTCATTCAATCTACCATCCTTTTAAAATGATGACATTCCTTTATCAAGTGGGCAAGTCTTTATTCCCGCTCAACCACCAGTAGAACCCCAACCTTAACTACAACCTTAACCACAACCAGAACCATAGCCTTAACCATAACCAGAACCATAACCTCAACCTCAACCTACACAACAAATCCTTTCAACACCATTACAACTGTTACAAAATCCTTTTTTATCAACCATCCACCTCATAACCATCATCAACCAAACCCATTTCATCCAATTACTCAAACCCTATACACCATTTTCAAAACCTTGAAAGATCACCAACATGATTATGTCATTAGATCAATAATTGACGATGTGAGAACCCTAAGCCAATCTAGGCTAATCAATGAATGTCTCTTTGCCTATTTTCTATCTCCAATTGTTAAAAATGTCATGGCACTTCAAGACCCAAGCTGGGTGGAATCAATGCAATTAGGGCTCCAACAGTTTAGAAAATTAAAGTTATGGGAATTAGTTGGTCTTCCTCCAAACAAGTATCCGATTGGTACAAAGTGGGTATTCAAGAACAAAGTAAATGATTGTGGGGTAGTGATAAGAAACAAATCAAGGCTGGTTGTTCAAGGATTCTCACAAAAGGAGGGGATTGACTACACTGAGGTGTTTGCCCCTATGGCCCGAATTGACACCATTCTTATCTTTCTTGCTCATGCAGCTCACAAAAAATTCAAAGTTTTCCAAAAAGACTTAAAGTGTGCATTCTTGTACCGATATTTTGACAAAGAGATCTATGTTTGCAAGCACCAAGTTTCGAAGATCCAATTTTTCTGAAGAAAGTCTACAAATTGGATAAATCTTGGTATGGATTACATTAAGCTCCTAGAATTTGGTACGAAACACTAATGAAGTATCTTCTGGAAAAAGGGTTCACACCAGGAACTATAGACATGACTTTGTTTAACAAGGTGGCTAGCGAAGATGTGCTCATTATGCAAGTGTATGTTGACGAAATCATCTTCAATTCGACAAATGAGAAGTTGTGTAGAGATTTTGAAGAAGTGATGAAAGAATGCTTTGAAATAAGCATGATGGGGGAGATGCGCTTCTTCTTAGGATTAAAAGTCTAACAAAAGCCGATGGAATTCTTATATATCAAGAGAAATACATTCTAGAAATCCAATCGAAGTACAACATGGATGATGCGTCTATGAAGCTTACTCTGTTTTCTACACAAACCTTCTTAACTCCTAATGATAATGGAAAGCCAGTCGATGCTCACTTTTCATCTAGATATTACATTCATTATGTGTTACTATGCTCGATATCAAGCTAATCCAAAGGAATCTCATGAGAAAGCTGTTAAACGAACTTTGCACTACTTGAAAGGTCCTCCCGATTGGGTCTTCGGTACCCAAAGTGAGGAAATTTTGTTTTTCATGCATACTCTAATAGTGATCTGGAGGTTGTAAGATTGATAGAAAGTCAGTTATGGGTGGATGCCAATATCTTAGGGATTGCTTTTTTTCATGGCAAAGCACAAAGCATACCACAGGTTTGTTGTCCATAAGCGAGGCTGAGTATATCGCTGCTTCCAATTGGTATTGTTAAGTGCTTTGGATTCAACATCAAATGATGGATTATGGTATTAACTTTCTAGACACATCTCTATTTTGCAATAATGAAGCGGCTGTTGGAATTACCAAAAATCAAATTCATCATACCCACAACAAGCACATTGAAACAAGAATCCATGCAATTGGAGATGCATAAGAGGCTGATCTTTTCATAAAAACCATTGATAAATCTTGGTTTTATGATTTGATCAACATGTTTCTCCTAATATCTTTTTAAAGCAAATTCTGGTGATTATCAATAAATAATTAATATTTTTAGAGGTTTAACATTAAAAAATTATTTATTAATTAATAATTCATCTGCAAAGAAGCTTCGTGACCTACACTTCCCAAAAAGTGTCTTCAAGTTGAAAAGTGAAATTTCTTTAGTTGCACTTTAATAGAAATTTTAGGGGAGAATAGATTGAATAGTATAAAAATTGTCTCTTTAGTGATTTCGTGTATATAATATTATCTCTTCTTTGTATCCTGTAGGATTCAAGAAGCTTGGAAAGTGTCTGAAAGAGGTCAACGGTGTTGCGTTGGGATATGTCGGTAAGCCTAGTCGCCTGAAACAACGTAAACATTGATTGTATGACTTAACTAATATTCAACACTAAGTGATAAGGATCATTCCTTTGTCATCTCAGCTTGCACAAAGTTACAAGTCTCATAAAAAAAATTTGGGTTGAGAGTGGCTGATTGTTTTACTGATTTCACTCATCCTTAAGCCATGAATAAATTATGTGTCCAACTCCTCTACTATGCATACGCATTAAACTGGAGTGATGATCTTCTCCGATATACATGAGTATAGACCTAAAGCTCTTATCAAGATGTTCAAATGATGATCTTCTATGTTATACGTGAGTATAGACCTGAAGCTCTCATCATCATGCTCAAATGATCATCTTCTCTGTTATATGTGAGTATAGACCTGGAGCTTTGATCATCCATCCATAATCTAACCATAATATATATCTTAATGGATGTCCAATGTTCTATATTTATGTCCATCTCAGAACCATGATGCGGAGATGAATTCTTTGCTGAATGACTGTGGGAACCAAGTTACTTAAGCACTCTTAAACCAACCCAAAATATGATAAAATCAGTTAGAGGTCACCCATTGAAAAGAATATGGCATGGGTTTAAATGGACAAGCATATTGACAATCCCATCCATCCTTGATTCTCCGACGATTTCTGAAAAAGCATGTATGATATCCTTTTCGTTGCCTTATATTTTTAATTTTCATTTTTCTATGAGTTATTATTTCTAATTTTTCTCATAGGTGGAAATATCTCTTTTTTACATAAAAAATAAATTCCATGCGGAAATATTATATCATTGTGCAAAACTATTGTTTCGCATAACGAAATTGTTGTTTCGCTGTTTCGGTCAACATGTGAAACTATAGTTTCATTGGCAGTGTCGTTGTTTGTGCCATGCAAAACTGTGTGGTATGAATTGATGTATCGTTCATTGTTTTGCTTTATGAGAAATAACCCTAGAGTTTTTTGAACAAGAAAACCCCCATATCTATTGTTGAATCAAAATCGATATTTCGATTGTTTTCTCTTTGTTTCAACCCATTAATATTGTTTATTAACCCATTTCGAACCATGGACATGTGTTTTGAATGGATATTGAGACTAAATTTGGTGTGTGACTTTTGGCTTTTGCACATTATTTGTGCGAAACTAAGGTGTCATCGTGAGCAACTGAACGAAAGTTCACTCATCCAAGCGAAACTATCTAGTAATGTTCCCGTGTGCACTGAACAGTTTCGACTAGATATTGTGACTCTATAGTTTCTTAGGCCTTCGGAAACTATACTTTCTCAATGCAAAACTATTGTTTCTCATATATATTTTCAATAAACAGATTCGCCTGGCTTGTTTTAAACTATAGTTTCGAACCTTCTACGAAACTGGTTGCGAAACTAATTAAAATTTCCTTTTTTTATTTATTTAATTTGAATTTTTGTTTTAAAATTTTAAATTATAAATTTCTCTTTTATTTTAATAATTATTAAGTGTTTCATTAATATTTTAAGCTAACAAACTTTTGGTTTCACCTACAAATCATATGAGAAGCTTAAAGCTTGATCCGAGATCAAACATGGTCGGGTATCTAAACCATAGAGACCCAAAGACCATCTTTGGAGACGCCACCTCGTGGTTGAGGATATATCACATTCACTTCACTGCCTCTCCTTATCTTGTTATAGACGAGAGATAAATTACAGATTTTTGGGGAACTACGGATTATAGTGCCAAAGAGAAGATCATCAAAGTGTTTGTTTAGGGGGAGATGATTGAGATATATCAGTTGAGACGATGGCTAAGGCCTTGAGGCTGGAGGATGATACAAGTGAGAATGTAGAGATGTCTAATTTTAATGTTATTAGAGCTTTCAAAGCAATATATGAGGGAACAAATTTTAAGAAAAAAAGGGAGATTAAGAATACGTATCTATCGAAGGAATGAAAGTTCATTACACATGTAATCATCAGCTGCTTGGATCATAGAAAGGGTGGATTTGATGGACTGAATCTGAAATGGTCCATAGCCATGATCATGTTCTATAGAGGAGATAAGGCAAACATTGCCCAAATTATCTATGATTATCTGCTGGAGAAGATCATGGTCCTGAAAAAGGATAAGTGGTTGTTATACCCAAGATTCATTCAGATCATTCTTGATTATTTGAATCCAAACTTACTAGAGCTTGGAGATAAGCTAAAGCTGATCCTAATGAACCCAAGGGTATTTGCTGATTGTGTGGCCTATACGTATGATTTTTTTGGATAAATCACATACTTTCTAGAGAATATGTTTACTCATGATAGATGGAATTACATAAAGACCATGATCCATTTGGAGGAACAGGAGAGCAACAACAAGTGAAGAGAATGCAGAGGAGATAAAGAAGAGGAAGAAATACACGAAAGAGACAGATATGACGTTTGAGGAGCAACTGGATGAAATAGAGGAAGAGTTGATGAAGAAAAAGAAGAAAAAGGGTGTAGAGAGATCATCTTCCTATGTTAGATTTGATTTTACTACACGGGAAAACATGAGTAAAAGCAAGCAACTAGCAATTCCTGATAGTCGGCCTACAGAAGAAGATGAGAGACCAAGAAGGGGCATTACATCAGAACTTGATGAGGATGTAATTGGGGATGTTAACACATCATTATCAAACGAACTAAGCATGATCAAGACTAAATTGATAAACTTACGACATGGAGAAAGAGAGGCAAAGGGAGATGGATGAAATGAAAAAATGATGCTAAACCAACAGGATTTGATTAGGATATTACTAGAGGAAATGAGTGAGTTGAGAAGAGCTGGTGTTGCTAACGCGTCTGTTGGGTTTTGTCACATGTAAAAGTAGCTAGTTTAACCATTTAAACATTAAGAACGCAGCGGAATATAGGTATTAACATATGGTTACCAATCTGAAAATTTTAGCATCTTAAAGCATATACAAAACCCAAGAATGAGGATCAATAATATATGTGAAATAGTGTGCTATCAAACATAAGACAACCATAGGGAGTTCATAGATACAACCATTCTTGTACAAAAGTTGTAGATGAAAAAGGGTGAAGGAGATGATGTTCTTGAATGTGTAGCCTCCAAAATAGAAGACCTTAAGCTTGTATACCCACAAGCCCTTCCAAACACCAAGCTTGTTAGGAGAGCAACACCTAGGAACTCTTCCTTTTGTCCTCCACAAGTCCAAAAATTTCAGCTTGCAACCCCCTGAAATCCGAAATTTTCAGCCACTTTTTGGAGAGACTTTTGCTATGTGTGTAAGAGAAAGTGTGTCTTTGAGAGAGGAGAGTTGGAAGAGTGCAAAAGTGGGTAAAGTCTTGAAAGAACCAAGACTAAAAGACTCCTTCAAACCCCACCATGGGGTGCCGAATCTTGTTCAAAATGGGTTCCCCCCATTTTGAAACTTTTATTAATTTGTACTCTTTTATCCCTTAATTTATAAATTTAAAACCTATTTTAATTGTATATCATTAACATACTTTATTCGCTATTATTTAACCAACTTAAATAATGAAACAAATAAAATATCATGAACAAACTATTCATATAATATTGTTCTATTACAAAGCAATGTTTTAGAAAACCCATTTTCTAAATTGGTGTTAATGTTTATTTGTATGATCTCATCATCAAACAAACAATTATTGGTGTTTGTATAGCTTGTTATTGGGTATGACCCGACTTGGATCATGACATACTAACCATATCAATCTTGTATGTGTCTTGGGCATACATGATCCTACAATTCCAACTGATCTGGAGATTCGGGAAATGACTACACATCTCAGTAAAATTCATTCACAAGTTTAGAGCTAGTTGTAGTGGTGTGGGTAGGTCAGGAGCCGGTGGTAGTGCTGTTGGTAGGTCAGGAGCTCTTGGTTGTGGTGTTGGTGGATCAGTATCTGGTGGTAGTGGGTTGGTGGATCAAGAGCTGGTGGTAGTGGCGTTGGTAGATTCGAAGCTGGTGGAGGAAATGGTGAAGAGTCGCTAGAGAAAATGTTGATGACGTGATAGAAGGTGGATTTATAGATTTGGGTTTGGATATAGATATAGGACTTACTAGAAATAAAGTGATCAAGGATTATAGAGCTTGAGGAGAAAAGAGAAATGAAGAGCTCAACTTAATATATGAGTAGAAAGCAGTTGAACAATAATTGGTGGACTATGATTCTGAGCTATAATTCTATGAAGTGGAGGGGAGATCGATGAAATACATGGCTCAGAGGATTTCTGCTAAAGGAGACATTATTCAGATGGATAAGGAAGATTGGTTCACAAATGTGGAAGAACCAGAATAGCTAGCACCACTCTTTTAAAACAGTAAAGAACCGGATAGGAAAGAATCTGATAAGAAGATTGTGAGGTGGAAGTACAATTCTAAATTGAAGATGTTTATGATTAAGAGGCGTGGAGGGGGGATCTCAACTTGCATAAGAGGAAGGCCTTTAAGACTTTTCCTAGGTGGGATTTGACAAGGCTAGCAGAGATCCCCCTGCTATTTAAGTAAGCACGCCATATTGCTAGAACATGAGATTTGCCAAGGCGTTCCGGACGATTATGTTGCTTTTAGATACATGAAGATGTAGAGAATAAGGTCAAATGAAGATTTATATTAGGAAAAACGAAAAGGGAAGATTATGCCGAAGCTGAAGCCTTCTAAGACTGTCAATCAGGTAAGGATACCGGATCAATAACCATCAAGACTGAAGAATTTTGAGAAATGTTTCTATGATTACCAAAGTAGTGAGGTGGTAGTGCGGGTGAAGGACATAAATGAAATACAGTTGTTTGATTTGACTGGATAAGTGAGAGTGAGATTTTCACTAAGGATCGAATATAGTGAATGAGTTTATGATTGAATGGCAGAAACAAGCAATCAATAAACAGTTAATGGAAGAAATATACTAATGAATGCTTTGGTATATATTAATGAAGTTGATTGATTACAGATAATAAATGACAACAAATATTCTCTATCTATCATCTGTCACCTCATGTACGTGGTTATCTATTCTATTTATAGGTAGACAAGATGTCTTTTACAAAATGACTAAACTACCCCTGACCTATTACATCAGAACTAGTGTAAGTCTTTATGTGCATCTTTGCTTGTTCATCCGCATTGGAAAATGCGGATGAGTTGACATGATCAGCATTTCTTCACTTGATAATCTGCATTGGTAATACAGATGAACAAATACTATGTGCATTTGTTTGGTCATCCGCATTGGCAAATGCGGATGAACAAAGTCTTGTCCCCATTACTATTTTGTCTTCCACATTTGTCAATGAGGAAGAAGAAATACTTGTGCATATTTATTTTATGTCTTCCGTATTGACAAATGCAGAAGACCATACTTGGTTTTTCTTGTTCAGGATCTTCATCTGCATTTCTTCTTGGACTTGTGGGAGCTCAGCAAAGCAACCATCAACTCACCCATTGAATTGGCATATATGATCCTTTCAAGGTCCAATAATACTCCCCCTAAGGATTATGCAGCCTATGTTCTTCAATGTTTGGGTAGCGATTGAGGCTGTGATGATTCTACTGGGTCTTGTGGAGGTAACAAAAATGCTGCTTTAGTTCGATCCAGAATGGCTAATCATGTTGAAAAAATTTGTTGCTTCTGACATTCTTTCCCTGATCAGCACATGTATCGTCATTTTGCTTATATTGTAGATGGGTCTATTGGTAACTTCTTTAGAGAAAGAGGTTCCCAAATAGATACAGTAGATAGACCATCTCTATGACTTAGTAAGCTCCCACCCACATCTACCTCCAGTTTAACAATGTTCCCAAGTTACAATGGAGTCTTCTTTTCTTTCTTTTTTCTCTTTTGGCATTGATATGGTCATAAGCCAATTTCAGGAACTTGATGCTCTTTAGGAAGAAGTGCATGACTTGTTCTCCCAGTTTATTGTTTATTTCTATCAAGTGTTTGGGATATATATAGTGGATGTATGATTCATGAAGAAATCTTACTTCATAACCGTAAATAGTCTTATTTTAGCCCTCTCCTTTCCTCCCCACTTTCTTTCAATCACCATCTCATAAGTGTTTTCATCATAGTACACATTTGAGATGGGTGTAGAGGAATGAGTACTAGACACCATTTTTCTCTTTAAAGATTCTGTTGGTTTCACTTTTAACTCTGGAAACACAACTTCTTCAACATGTATTGTCTTCTTGTTCTCAAGGGGATTAAAATGACTTATCTTTCCTCAGGCATATTGCTTTTAATGAATTGAAATTGTCAGTCCTTTTGAAAATTTTAAGTATGTTTTCAAATTCATATCCCCTAAACATAGCTGAGTGATTGATCGGTTCCAGTTGAGCTAGTTCTTTTAAGTCATTGATCCCCAGGGCATTTACAAGAGTTGAGTAATCTGTAAACAATGGACCAGCCCAGAGATCCTTTTCACCATAAACATGTTCCACATGCTGTGAGACTTTGATGCAATTATTTTCTGATCAAATTTGCCTCTGGGAGTAGACACCCCTCTAATTTACTCACTAGTGGTTAACCCTTCTTGTAGTTTTAATTGAGAGGGTTCTACAAACCATTCAGGATATTTATGAAGTACAGGAGCCAACAATTCTTGATCTTTTTGGTTTAGCAACATGTCTTGAGCTGTTACTCTAGATCTTGGCTTCTTGTTTAGGATTTCTTCTTCTAACCGCTTGAACCTATCTTTCTTTTCATTAATCATTTGGAGAGTTATAGCCCTTAATGAGTTTATTTTCATATCCCAAGCTTCCTTCTTGTGAAGTCTTGGCTTGAAAGATAATCCTTCATTTCCTTATCTGACATGCTATAAGGATCAGGAAATAGTGGTTTAGAAGTGGGGATGATTTCTTCATGGATGATAGTTTAGGCATAGGAACCTTTCTAGAAAATGATCTTTCATACTCTGTTTCAAAGTTTGGATCCAACAGTTTATTGACCTTTTCTTCTTCTACTTCCATGCCTTCATATGTCATACTAAAGACTTCACCTGGATCATACTCGTGATTGATCAAAAACATTGCTTTTATCATCAAGTCATCAGTTTGAGCCTTTAACACCATTTCATCCACACTTCTTTATTTTGCAACAGAGATGTCAACATCTATAGGCTCATCAGCAATATATCCTCCTTCAATCTCTCCTTCTTCAAGATCATGAATGCAGTTGGTTTCTTCAATTGTGCCTCAGCTTTTTCATGTTCTTCCTGGAAATCTGCTATTGCAGTAAGGCTTCTGGGATCATCTGGTTGGTTTTCTTTGCTGGTTCTTCTTCATTCATGGGTCTTTTCCTTTAGCTTACTTAGACAAGTATTTCCTTTTTCTGGAGTATGTTGAAGTGTGGACTTGAAGATTCAGCCTCTTCCATCTCTTTAGGCAATTTTGCAGCCTTGGTTTGTTCTTGATCATTAATTTCTATTTCCTCCTTTTCTGTTTCATTTTCATCCTTTTCCTTTTCTTTTTCACAAAATTCTCTTATCATTTCTTTTTGTTCCTCAGATAGTGCCACATCAGGTACAATCTGCATACTTAACTCTTTCTCCAAAGGAACTGGAGATTGAGGGATGATTACAGAAGGTTCGGTGTTAGTCCTCTCATTATTCATAAACACCCAAAGTTAATCATCTACACTGAATTCTTTAAAGTTAAAGCTATCTAGAGCACTGATTAGTTCTTCAAATTCTGCTTTCTTACTATGAGTAGCATCTGATTTCCCAGAGTAAATCATAATTTTAAGCTTTGTTCCTCATTTTTTGTTTGGCTTGCATCTTCTCTTTGTTCATCATTTTCTAAGAAAGACCGGTTCTCATCATCAATAACTTTTTCTTTTTCATTTTTACTTTCTTCAGCCACATCACTTCTTTGAATTTCAATTAGCATTTCAAGTTCCGAGATCCTTTTATTTTAACTTTTAACTTGACTTTGGAGTTTGGAAATAATATCAACATGGCCACTTACTTCTTCTCTAGAATGTCTTCTTGCTCTTCCATTCCTATAGTTTGGATGTCAATAATATCAACATGGCCACTTACTTCTTCTCTAGAATGGTTAAGAGTAGCTTTCAAGTATTCAATCTCTTTCTCTTTCTCTTTCTTGTTGACTTCATATTTTTCTTTCAACTGTTTTAGCTCATGCTCTTTTTCATTGAATTCTAGAATTCTATCATCAATGATTCTAGCTCTCCTATTTAGTATTCTCTCTATTCTTTCAACTTTATGCAAGAGCTCAGATATCAACTCATCTTTTCATCTGGCCTATTTACATTAGAGTTAGCAAAACATTCTGAGGGAGCAGCCTCAGTCATGACCCTTCTTATAGGCATTTGAGCATGATGATCCTCCTCATCTGAAGATGAGTTGGATGCTTTGGATGTTCTTATTGAGTCTCCATACTCAGTTGGGTTATCATGTGTGGGTACTGGATAGGGTGGTGAGTTGGTCAGTGTTGAAGTGGTGATATATGTGAGTGATGTTGTGAAGATGTTATTGGTTGGGCTATGGTGATAAAGTAAGATTTTTATGGGGAGATTGTAATGGTTATGGTTATGGTGATGGTTATGGTGATGGTTGTGGTGATGGTTGTGGTGATGGTTGTGAAGATGGTTGTGGTGATGGTTGTGGAGATGGTTGTGAACATGGTTGTGGTGATGGTTGTGGATATGGTTGTGGTGATGGTGTGGTGATGGTATTAGTGATGGTACAAAAGGAGATGCATGGTCATGAACTTCAGGCTCAGTGTGAGAACCACCCCCTACACCATCTTGGGGTGACACTAACCTATGCCTATTAACATCATCAGCTGCTCATCAGCTGCTTGTCTTCTCCTTGTTCTTCTGGATTATTTAGTAAGATTATATAACAAAAAGTACCATATGAAACATTATACATATAATGATGTTCATTTACAAAGGCAATGATTTAGAAAACCCATTTTCTAAATTGGTGTCATAATTTATTGGTGTTTGTTTAGCTTGTTATTGAGTATGACCGACTTGGATCATATCACGCTAGCCACATCAACTTAATATGCATCTTGGGCAGATGAGGTCTTTTCAATCTCCCACTTGCACAAGATTCATAGAAGGTTGATGCAAGTAGAAAATAATGCCTAGCAACGGTTTGCTACCCCTAATGTATATGATTAAGTGCCATTCAATAACATCGTCCTCCTCAAGTACCTTACTTGAAATGTTTTAGGTGAATTAATCATCTATCCTTTTGTTTCAGATGTCATGTTAAATCCTAGAGACACAGAATCGTCATTCTCCGATGATTTAACTTTGACAGGCCTTAGACATCTAACTCTCAACGAATAAGAGGAACAAATTCCATCTTGACCAGATACGTCTCTCACAATCACCTCATGTCATACCTGAACTCAGCCTTATGTACTGCCAATATTTCAGAACAGCAAAGAACTAAGTCAAAGTATAATACTTGGTGAATGTCAAGACCCAATATGTATCTCAGGTCTGAGGTTAAAATGATATTCGCCTTTATTCAATATCTCTTATGACTAATCACAAGGATTCCATGAAGAAATAATTGAGAGCGGGTCGGTCCAATATTTATATCCCATAGATACCAATGAACCTTGGTAGCAACCTTTTGCTTTATATTCATGCCTTATGAATATCAACCAATCCAAGTTCATTATAGTCTTACATTCATAGTTGTTCCCACAAGTATGATCGACTACGAACATTTAAAAGAACTTATTTATTTACGGATTTAAACATGCAAGAGGAAGATCAAATGAAATTTATAACCAGATAATAAGGTCAAATAACATAAGTTCTAATATCTAAATACAAAATTGGATCAAATCCAATCACTAGAATATCGAAGTCCTAGGGCACAAGTATGACTTTAATGCTTTGACCTATCTAGGAGCTTCGTGAATGGATCCGCAACGTTTTGATTGGTGTGAACTTTGCGAATACATATCTTTCCCTTTTCAACTTCATCCCTTATGTAGTTGAATCTTCGTTCAATGTGCCGAGTCTTTTGATGAGCACGAGGTTCCTTGATTTGAGCAATCGCACCCTCGTTGTCACAAAAGATCTCTAGGGGATCTTGAATAGTAGCAACTACCCCTAGATCAGCAATGAACTTCCTAAGCCATGCAGCTTCTTGAGCTGCCAATGAAGCGGCAATGTATTCTGATTCTGTTGTAGATAGTGCCACTACATCTTGCTTTGAGCTCTTCCAAGAGACTGTTCCTCCATTCATAATGAAGACATATCCCGACTGTGATCGAGAATCATCTCGATCAGTTTGGAAACTCGCATTCGTGTAACCCTTTACAACGAGCTCCTCCTCACCAGATCCATATATTAAGAACATATCCTTAGTGTTCCTAAGGTATTTCAGAATACTTTAATAGCTATCCAATGACTATTACCGGGATTCTGTTGATATCTACTTGTCATGCTTAGAGCACATGACACGTCCGGCCTGGTACATATCATTGCATACATGATGGATCCTATAGCAGATGCATATCGGAGTCCATTCATTCTTTCTTGTTCAACCTTTGAGCTAGGGCATTGAGATGAGCTCAATATAGTCCCTTTCTAAATAGGTACTAACCCCTTTTTAGAATTCTCCATCTTGAATCTCTTCAAGATCTTTTCAATGTATGCACTTTGGTTTAAACCTATTAATCGCCTTGATCTATCTCTATAGATCTTTATTCCCAAAATATAGGCGGCTTCACCAAGATCCTTAATGGAAAAACAGCTTCCAAGCTAGGTTTTTACACCTTCCAAGGTTGGAATGTCGTTTCCAAAAAGTTGAATGTCATCGACATATAATACAAGGAAAGTAATAATGCTCCCACTAGCTTTCTTATACACACAAGCTTCATCAGCGTTTTGATGAAGCCAAATTTCTTTACTTCATCATCAAAACGGTGATTCCAACTTCTTGATGCTTGTTTCAATCCGTAGATTGATTTCTTTAACTTCATACCTTGTTAGGATATTTTGGATCGACAAAACCTTCAGGCTGTTCCATATGTGACATCATCTTCTCAAGATATCGTTAAGGAAAGCAGTTTTGACATCCATTTGCCAAATTCATAGTCATAATATGCTGCTATGGCAAATAATATCCTAATAGACTTTAGCATTGCCACAGGGGAGAAAGTTTCATCATAATCAATCCCTTGAGTTTGAATGAAACCTTTTGCTATGAGTCTAGCTTATAAGTATCCAAGTTCCCATGCATATCGGTTTTCTTCTTGAAAACCCACTTACTTCCAACTATCTTGGACTTAAGAGGTGGTGTAACCAATTCCCAAACTTGGTTATCATACATGGATTGCATCTAAACGTTCATGGCTTCTTGCCATTTGTCAAAATCAGGTTTTGACATTGCATCATGGTATGTGGTTGGTTCATCCGAATCTACCACATAGCATCCATCCATGAGAAATCCATATCTCTGAGGAGGAACACTAATTCTACGAGATCTACGAACGTTTGGTGTATCTTGATCATCCATATGATCATTCTCAACATCCTCATGTTGATTGCTAGTATCAACCAATTGTGTATCATTTTGTGAACCTTGAACCTCTTCAAGTTCCACTGCTCTTCCACTAGTTTCTTCCGAAAGAAACTTAGTTTCCAAGAACTCTGCTTTTCGAGCAATAAACACTTTCTGCTCTGTTGGATCATAGAAATAATATCCAATACAATCTCTAGGATATCCAATGAAGATACACTTTGCGGATTGGGCTTCCAGTTTGTTTTGAGTGTATTGCTTAGGATAAGCATCACACCCCCAAACTTTTAAATATGACAATGATGGAACGCTTCCATGCCATACTTCGAAAGGTGTCCTTTCCACTTTCTTGGTTGGGGCCATATTTAAAATACGGGCCGCGGAGAGCAATGTGAAACCCCAAAATGATAGAGGCAGTGTGCTTCTAGCCATCATAGATCGAACCATATCCAATAGAGTCTGATTCCTCCTCTCAAACACACCATTATGTTGTGGTGTTCCGGGTTGAGTAAGTTGCGAGATAATCCCACAACTTCTAAGATATTCTTGAAATTCACTACTAAGGTATTCACCTCCTCTATCTGTTCGAAGAATTTTGACTGTTTGTTGAGTTGATTTTCTACTTCATTCTTGAAGATTTTGAACATTTCAAAAGATTCATGTTTGTGTCTTAACAAGTACACATCCATATCGACAATAGTCATCGGTAAAGGTAATGAAGTATCTTTCACCATTCCTAGTTGTTGGTTTAAAAGGTCCACATACATCTGAATGTATGATCCCTAATAAATCTTTTGCCCTTTCATTAGTCCCACTGAAAGGGGCCTTTGTCATTTTACCTTGTAAATAAGACTCGCATACATCAAATGAATCATTTTCAATGGTTTTCAAAAGACCATTCTTTTGAAGTTTTTGCATACGATTCTTGTTTATGTGACCAAGGCGACAATGCCAAAGATAGGAATCACTTAAATTAAGTTGAGCCTCTTGGTGGTTGCTTGGTACATAGAGCTATCATATGTTGTGTTATTATGAACCAATTCATAAATACCATTACAAGGTATAGCCTTGAAATAAAACACATGATTTAAAGAAACATGAATATCATTGTCAACAAACTTGAAATCATAATCATATTGTCTTAAACGGGAAACAGAAATAATGTTCCTAGTCAAGCTAGGAGCATACAATACATTCTTCAAAATGACTTCCAACCCACTTGGAAGCTTCAAAATGTAGTCTCCTTGGGCTTCCACGTGAACCTTTGTACCATTGCCCATAAAGAGACTTATTTCCCCTTTTGCATAATGCTCACTTCTTTTCAACCCCTGCAACAAATTGAAAATATGAGTTCCACATCCAGTATCTAATACCCATGTGTTAGAAGAAATAACATTTAGCTCAACATGTATCATAAACATTGTACCTGAAGTTTGCCCCGCGTCCCTCTTCGATCTCAACGCTTTGAGATAGACTGGACAATTGCATTTCCAATGGCCTACTTCACCACACTCAAAACACGGGTCATCTTGAGCAACCTTTTGCTTCTTTTCTTTCGGTTTGGGCGATTCTATTTTTGCTTTACCCTTACGCTTCCCTTTGACGTGCCCCTTCCCTTTGGCAACATTTGCCCTAGGGTCGTGGAGGTGCCTTTTCCTACTACCACCTTCATTGATCGTAAGGACCGGTAGAACCTTTCTACCCATGCTTGCCTCGGTTGTTTTGAGCATTGAATGAAGCTCACCAATACTCTTGTCCCATCCATTCATGTTATAGTTCATAACGAAGCTATCAAACTTCTTGGATAGGGAGTTGAGGATCAAATCCGTTGCCAACTCGTTGGACACACGACAGTTAAGTCTTTCAAGGCGATCAATGTGGCTCTTCATCTTGAGAACGTAGGATGATACTGATTGGGTCTCGTCCATTCGACATGCATGAAGTGCTCGAACCGTTTGAAGGCTCCACCCTTGATTGTTGTTGGAACATTTCCCTCAACCGGGTGATCATGTCATAGGCACTATGGTTCTCAAAGTCTTTTTGCAAATCAGGAATCATACTCACTAGCATGAGACATGAGACTTGCACAGAATCTTCGGTGTACTTGACCCATTCGGCAAAAGCCTCAACGTCATTTTCATCGGGTTGATCGGAAATGGGATCGTCTAACACATAGGACTTCTTTTCCTGTTTGAGAACAATTCTCAAATTTCAGTACCAATCCATGAAGTTCCCATGGTTTAGACGTTCTTTCACAAGGATGGTTCTTAGTGATAGGTTATGGACGATGAGGATTGCGTTGTTGTTGTTAGCCATCTACAATATTACAAAGTTCCATTTTAGTATTCATTGATATAAAAATATTTCATTCATTAATACCCTTTTATGTCTCATAGACGATTAATAAATAAATTTTTTGAATCCAACGTTACTTTTAAATATCGGTTAGGTGACCTTTATCCCTTTATTTAAATTAACAAGGTAGTCAACGTTTGACAATTGTAATCTATTACAATTTCTAGTGTATGGGATCGGTTAAACATCTTATGTTTGTTAGGCATGTTTATCCCATCAACACTTTGTACGTCATGCTTCGGTGATCCTAATGCATGATTCCAAACTATTTCGTCCTACTTACACACACGTGTGAGTTTACTACATAAGTGGTTAGGTGACCTTTATCCCACAAACATGGTATTCTCACCTCAAGTTACAAGTTCCCTCAAAATGGTTAGGTGACCTTTATCCCACTAAGAATTGCAAGTAACCTAAGTGTTGTGTAAAAGGATGGTGTTAAACTTGTTTCAAAAGGGATTTAGTTTTGATGGAAAGTCATATGTACCATATGATTGTATGCATTCAACCATATGGTACCCAATTTGTCCTTTTAAATAAAACCCATTTTATTTTGCAAATCATTAACCCTTTTATAATACCATTCTATTTGAGCTTAATGATTAGAGAACCAATTTCTTGTTATAGCATGTTTTAATTGACGGTTTGTTAATCACATCCAATATTCAAAACAAACATCAACATAAGCAATCAACCAAGCATAAACAATCCATCCATATATGCATAACAAAGCATACTAAATTGAGCACACTTGTAGCCAAACAAGTGTGTCAAAAGGTCTTTTCCTAAGGGTTAAGAACATGACACAAGGATGGCAAAAGGACTCCCACTTGAAACCACATCTTCAAGCATCCTCTTTGTCCATCTTTTCTTCAAATCTTGATCTTGAGCATCCTTACAAAATGTATCCTAATACAATTTTTCTAGTAAAGGAAAAACTCCTAATCTATTTATTACAAACCAAATGAATAAATAAATTACAAAACGGGACTTGAAACATAAAATTAAATTGTTACATAGCAAAATGAATATATCATAAAACCAACCATCAATCCACAAGGTCAAAGCTTTGTTATGCATAACCAAACAACATATCCAAATATGAACATACCATCGATTTTGGCAGCCCCTTTTCAACCCATATTCTTGGCCAACATAAACCAAGAACAAATGGGGTTGGTCTAAACAAACAAACAAACATGACCTAAATTTTAAAGATCCTAACATGCATATAAAATAGTATCTTAAAATCAAAAGGGGTAACCATTCCTGCCCTTCCAACTCTCGACCATATGGTGTCACACACACAAAACCGTGAACTAGAAGGTCAAAACCATGTATGCATTCGTATAAGTGGCTCTTGAAGCCATTGAAGGGATTTAACAAGTTTATCAAAGTTCATATAATCTTGTATATATGAAAAACGCAGCGGATAATAAGTTTTAAAACTTGTTAATATGATTATTATAAAACCATTTAATAAGCAAAACCCCAAACCATGGATCATTATACGAGATGCATACAAAAGGATATATATATATATATATATATATGAAGTTAAAACAACCTTTGGAGCAGCAGAAAAACGAAATTGTTGAGGTGAAATGGATGTGATTCGTGGCTGAATCTTCAAGCAAGAAGACCTCAAGATGGTGATACCCCAAGCCACAAACGAACCTCTTGAATGCTAGGTTTCTTGACACCAACTTTCAGCAGCAAAAACCCCTTTTTGATGCTGAAACCTTTCCTTTCTTTTGCCTTCTTCTCTTCAATATCGTAAGGTGAGAGAGAGAGAAATGAGAGCACAAATCCACCTTTGCATGTGGAGAGAAGTGTGCCTTGGAAGGATTGAGTGTAAGCATTTAATCTTGTGTGTTTACAAGACAAAGATAGGACCCCACAAGCAAGAGGGCGGCCGAAATTCATTTCAAAAATGGATTCCCACACTTGTTTTGTACACAATTAAACACTCACTAAACCCTTAAGTTTATAAAGTTAAAACTTATTTAAACTTTATAAACTTTGTACTTTTATTTGTTATTATTTAGTAAGATTAAATAATAAAAAAGTACCATATGAACAATTATCCATATAATGATATTCATTTACAAAGGCAATGATTTAGAAAACCAATTTTCTAAATTGGTGTCATAATTTATTGGTGTTGTTTAGCTTGTTATTGGGTATGACCCGACTTGGATCATATCACACTAGCCATATCAACTTCATATGCATCTTGGGCAGATCAGGTCTTTTCAAGATTATGGGTCTAACAGTGAGAGCATAAGCTATCCTAGTTGTAGAGATGAACCTAATCATATCTCTGAGACCCTGTGCTTCTTGTACATCAGGGTCTTGAAAACCAGTGACATTATGGAGCCTGCTCCATGAAAGATTTGCCATTTACTCTACATAAGAGGCATATGTGTTAGTTTTGATGAAAAATCATGAGCATAATTGATGAGTTTGACTTTTAGTGGTCAAAGATGAACGTTTGAAGTCAATGTTTTATTATTGTCACATCAAATGGTGAATTTGTTGTGGAGCAATCACATTTTCTTGTTTTTCAAGTTTAGATAAACTATTTATTAGTTGGTACTTCATTAGTTCGTTATACATTTTCGTTATTCATCAGACTCTGTTCTTGTGATAAACACAACTATGAAGGTTTTCATAATGGTTGAGATTTCTCTTAGTTTGCAAGTTCATTGATGTCTAAAATATACAACATATCTTTGAATAAGTTGGATATTGTGTGTTCATCATTATCATTTGGTTCTTCGTTCACTTTTGGTTCAACAATTTGAAAGTTAGGTTGTCAAAAATTTATTTAAATTTAAGTTTTTGATCAATGCTACTGTTGTTTGGAATCGATTATAATGATAGGTTGATTTGAACACACTGAATTCTTGGTTGTTCATGATGAAGATGAACAAATAAGGTTTACTGTGTTTTTGTGCTCGTCTCAGTATGTGGTCTCTTAGATTTGAAAAGTATTAAATGACCGTTTGAAATTCCTTTAAATAGTCAAATAATGGCTTTTGCTGAATTTACGAGTTTCAGAGCAAATGTTGTCACAATTTAAAAACACTATAGCAAATGCGGAAGTGGAATTTAAGTGTTTTGGTCATCCGCATTTGTTTACTGTAGCAAATGCGGCACGCAAAAATTTGGAATTTGACTACCCTCATTTGTTTACTGTTGTAAATGCGGAAGTGTTGAACTTGTGATTTTATGGCATCCGCATTTACACACTGTAGCAAATGCAGAAGTTTTATTATTTCTGTTTTCTACCATCCGCATTTGTGTACTGTGTCAAATGCGGAAGTAGAAAGTTCATCAGCCTTTGAGCACTGTAGCAAATGTGGGAGATTCCGTTGAGTTTTCTTCCATCCGCATTTGAGCACTGCAACAAATGCGGAAGAACAAAGTTCATCAGCATTTGTTCACTGTAGCAAATGTGGACGAATAAAATCCACTTTTACGGTTATCCGCATTGTCAGAAGAGCACTTTTTATTTGAAAATACATGATAATTGAATACACATCCACAAATTTGGATAAGTTAAACAAATGCGGTTGTGTAAGTTCATCCGCATAGACAAATGCAGTTGGACACTTGAAAACATTTTATCTGCATTGACAAATGCAGTAGAACATTTTTGTTTCGCATAGGTTTTATCACTTCAAATTTTCGTGTATACTTGTGACACACTAATGCGGTAGAGTACACTCTTTGTTCGCATTTGTTTTACTTCGAAATAAAGTGTTACCCGCATTGCTTTTATGCATGGGTTACCTTCACCCACATTAACCAATGCACTTACCTGCATTAACTTTAAACTTAATAATAAGTTAG
Organism: Flaveria trinervia; assembly: GCA_025506515.1. NCBI lineage: Eukaryota > Viridiplantae > Streptophyta > Magnoliopsida > Asterales > Asteraceae > Flaveria > Flaveria trinervia. The sequence continues at coordinate 23,994,164 of CM046455.1, read as the reverse complement.
GGGATGTTTGATTTTTGCTGACCCGGCTGACCTAGCGGACTGGCTGACTCGGTCAGCCGGACAGCGCGTTTGATATGGCTATGTTGTGTTCTGATCAAGTCCATTGGTTCTGACCCAGACCTTGAATTAAAACATGCTGACCAAGCTTACAAAGAAAAGGGGTATTGCCCCTCCGATCACCGACGTTCACTCCGGTGACCACGACTCCGATTACGAAGAAGCTAACTCCAAATCGAAGATGTTCTACGATGATAGCGAGGCGGTGCAGGACTCGTTGTCGCCGGCGATGGAGAAAGGACGAGGAGACGTGTACAAATATGAGAGAGAGGTGGAGATGGAGACGCTAATGAACGAGGTTGAGAGAGAGGTTTCGGAGGAAGTTGTTGATAGGCAGCGCCGGTGGTAGTGGGGCAGAGGCGGTTGTGGTAGGACGGTGGCTGGAGTAATGCTGCGGGAGGTGGTGGCTTCGTATGAGCGGTGATGGAGAAGATGAAGGTGGAGGTGAAGAACAAAGAGAAAAGAGGCGAAGATGTAGGTGATTGTGATAACTTGGTTTTTTGTCTCTGGCAATGGTTTTGTGCTTGTATACCATATATTTTATTTTTTAATATATTTAAATAAACTGTAAATAAGTATAGTGTGTATGTTATTTGCTGTTTAGATGTACTTCTTTAGTATAAAGTTGTATAATAAAATATTTGATTGCTTAAGCGTTTGCTAAATTCAGGTGATTTTTTAAACTGATAAGTTAAATGACCAAAGCATTATGGGGATTTGGTAAATTGGTAGAGTCAGTCAGATACTATCAAACAGACAATTTCAGTGAGATGCAGACTCGGTCAGAACTTCTTACTGGGTCAGCTTCTCACTCAGTCAGATCTTACTCGGTCAGCGCAATCAAACAACCCCTTAATGTTTCTGATTTGGTTTGTCATGTTATGAAGACATGTCCTTGATTGATTTTTCTTATAAGGTTGTTGACTGTTGAGGTTGTTAATTCTTGCTTGGATTGACTTTTTTATTAGAAGAGATATAACTGTCCCATTGCTTGACTGATCTTGGACTTGTCATGTTCACAAGAATCTGCATAAGCTGAGATACTATGGTATAACTTTTTGCAACAACACCAAAATTCTTTTTGGTTTGTTTTGAAAGTAATTTAAGCTAGTAATAAAGAATGTAGACTTACTCAAAAATTTTAAATTACCCCACCTAAAGTTTATATCCACATTTGAATATAAACTTTAAAGATTTAAAAACTTTTTGAATTTTATTATGATTATTAATAATGAAGAGAATTATATCTTTTTTTGGGATCATATCAATCTTACATTACACATGTGCATCCTTTATGATTAAATGCACATGTTTATGCACATGATGATTGAAGGTATGTTTCTCCTCTTAAACTCATACCAGTTTGATATTTTGATGCAAATGATTTTTATCATGTTTTTGGTTGATTTAATAATTCATTGTGTACCTCACACACACAAGCATGGAATGATCAACCATCCTTATACAATGCATGGTAGAACTTTTTCACAACTTTTCTTACGAGGTTACTTAGGTTATGAGAACTCATTTTCACTGATCCTCAATGGGATTCTTTTACTTTGATCCTTTTCATGATGATCCACATTGGGATTCTTTTCACTTCACTCTGGAAGGTGATCCATGATGGGATTTTTTGTTCATCCACTTGGAATGTATTGCTTGTGTATATTCATCAAATTTGGATGTGTTCCTCATTGGGAATCTTTTGGATTAGTACATCTGCACTATGTGCATGTTTCATCAGGTCTTTGCTCAGCAAAACAAAGATGAAACAGATGTAGGTAAAAGAGATTCATAAAGTAACATTACCTGGTGTGTTTAGGTTACTACACACACGTGCACTAGGATAAGCCAATACATACCTATACTCTGTGATGAGTGTTTTACTATTGAATAAGATTTTAATTCATCACTGCTTGTATCTTCTTTTCCAAGTTGTGCCTATCAACATATTTGGTAAGTCATGACAATCTTGCAATTTTTGAAATTAAGCACAATGAATGATATAATGGCTGTAATATATCGATTCCCAAAATTCTTTTCTTCATCAAACTTGACTTCTTTTTATGATTTTCTAAAGATTTTTACTAGTTTTTTATGTTTTTTTGGTTTTACTCAAGATTAGTCATGCCAATTGATTGAACTAGGAATTCAAACCTACTAGGTTCAAGAGCCTTAGTAAATAAATGTTGGACCAAAAGAACCAATGAGCCAAGATCAGAAAACTCTAAGTCCCACATGATATCACAACAACTGCTGAAAGCTTCATCAGCAGTTTGACAAGTGCTGAAGACTTCAACAGCTGAAGATCAAGTGCTGAAGACTTCAATAGCTGAAGACTAAAGTGCTGAAGTACAACAGCTGAAGAACACAAGTGCTGAAGCTGAAGTTCAAAGTACTGAAGTACAACAGCGAAGAGTTTACAAGTGCTGAAGATCAACAACTGATGTACAAAGTCTGAAGACAAAGACTGAAGACATCAGCTGATGATATCTACTGAAGTCATCAGCTGATGAAACGTCTGAAGTTCAAGTCTGAAGATCAAGTACTGAAGTTTCAGTAGTTTGTCACAACAGCTGAAGAGTACTTCTTAGTAGTTGTGATATGAGTAGTTTTATATTACTTTCAGTAGTTTTGTAAAACAACTGAAGAGCTTGTTCTTTAGTCATTGTAGTTTCAGTTGTTTTATGTTTTTCAGTAGTTATAACAATTGATAACACTTAGCATTTTTGTAAGGAGATGTCAGCTATTTTGACATCTTCTTTCAGTAGTTGTGTTTCAGTTGTATAATTCTGTTAGATGTCACTATCAAGTGACATCAGCAGACGTCACATCTCTTATATAAGAGGTGTCGACCTAATTGTAAGTGTGACATTCTGTTACCACGAAAGCGAATATTGAATGAAATATATTTACAGAATTCTCTCTCTATAACCGTCTTTGTTCTTCATTGAATATCGTTTCGTTCTTGTGAATTGGCTAATTCATTGTTAGAATTTCGCTGCTATACTCTCTAATCAATCAAACATAGATCACTGATCCTAACAAGTGGTATCAGAGCTGGTTAATCATTGATCGATCTAACATTGATCATTGAAACTGCTAATTGATATCTGTGTTTTATTGAATTAGCGTATTCGCAAGAACTGGTTATAGATTATTGAATTTCTGTCGCTTTCGTTCATTTATTTGAGATCTCTTTTGGTTCAATTGATTGTTGCGTTTGTTCTAAATTTGGTATAGCTTAATCGAATTTGATTGAATCTGAGATGACTACTCCTTCTAATGATCCTCACAATACAGGTTCCCCAACCAAGCCTCCGATGCTGGTTAGGACCGAGTATAACATATGGCAATGAAGATGCTTCATCACCTGTCTGTTAACAGTTCAGGTGTTTGGACATTTGTGGTACATGGACCACATAAGCCTATGGTGAACAATCCGGAAACCAATCAAATGGTTCCGAAGAAGAAGGAACAATACTCTGATGAAGATCGAAAACTGTTTGAGATTGATGCTAAAGCCCATGGAATTCTGGCCATGGCACTGCCTAATGAAATCTATTCAGGGCTTATGCATCATGAAACTGCTCATGATCTCTGGAATGCCCTGAAGGAACAATTCGGTGGCACAGATGAGGTCTTAGCAAACAATAGAGAAATCCTTGCCCAACAATATGAGACATTCTCTCATAGAAAGGGTGAGACACTGACTCAACAGTTTGAGCGTTTTTCTGCTTGATATCTGAGCTGAAAATGGTGAAACAGGAATACACCAATAGCCAGATGAACAACAGGTTCCTCAGATCACTGCCTGTGAGATGGGACACATACACTATTGTCCTACGCTCCAGTGCAAATCTGGATGGCCTATCTCTCACCCAACTTCATGGGAAACTGCTTACATTTGAAAGAGAGATAGAGCAGAAGAGGAAACTGTCCTCATCAGGAAAGCTCACTGATGCCTTGTACCAGGGAATACTGCCTTGGTTGGTCATGAGTCAGAATATGCTGCATCTGAAAGCAATTATGATGAGCATATTGATTTCTCTTCAAATAGTTCTCATCATGCATTTGTTGGTATTGAGAGTCATTCTGGCAGTAATAGTTACAATTTATGCTTCATTATGGATGATCTGAAAGGAATAGCTGATGATGATCTAGAAGAGATGGATATCTGAGCCAAATGGCACTGATTAATATCAGATGTCAGAAGTTCTATAACAGAACTGGCAGGAAATTTCCTGGACTCTTTGGCAAAACCAAAGTTGGTTTTGACAAGAGTAAGTTGAGGTGTCACAAATGCCAAAGGCTGGGACACTTTGCAAGGGAGTGTAGATCAACTGCATCTAACTCTTCTGCACCCTTTGTGACTTTTCCTAGTACTAGTCCACAAAACGGAGGGCAACATCATGCTGGTTCTGGTCATCATTCACATCCTAGATCTCCTGCATACTTTGTTCCCCAGTGTCAAATGTCATATCCTTATCCCTGCTATTATAGCCTCAACCAAATCCTGTTCAAGCTCCAATTGCACAACAACCACAAGCATTGCCTGAACCACAACCTTCCCAATCTCATCAACAAACTCAACCTCACAACACAACTTCTTCACCCCAGGAGTTGTTGACTAGAGCAGTTTACCAGATGACTTGTCTGGTCATGAACAACTGTTCTCAGGTGCTGGTCAACATGGTGGTGAAAGTCCCTTTGGAAATCTAGCTCTTATGGCTTTGGATTCTGCTGATACTTCATCCACTAATGCCTCTACATCAAAGGTATCACAGGTATCCTCTAAGGCAAAAGCCAAATTATGTTCTCAAACATGCATAGCAGCATTTGCATCTATTAGAGAAGCAAATGTAGCTTTAATCAACAAGAACATTGAGCTAGAACAAATAATTTCCAAAAGCAAAACTGAATTTGAGTCTGTGCTTAATGATAAAAATGATGGGATTTACAAACTGAAATCCCAAATAACTGATGATAAGGCTAGGGAAGAGATACTTCTAGAGAAGTATAAAGATCTCAAAGAAACCCTTGCAGTTACCCAGGTAGAGTGTGATAGATGGGTACAATCATGTAAAGGTTTTGAAATGCTTCTTACTAAGCAATCTGCTTCCAATGTGAAGTTTGGCATTGGTTACAATCACACTGCTCCACCTACAGATTTTACTCCAAGAGCAGAGGTAGAATCTGATGGTGAGAGTAATAACCAATCCATCTCATCATGTGGTCTACTTTCTGATACAGCACAATCAGAAGTAGAAGTAGCATCAAGCCCTCTCAGAACCTATCAGCTGATGTTGATGGTTCCACTGCTGACACTCACATGATCCATGAGTTGATCAACTCAGGTGTAATTCTGAAAGTCCTGAAAGGACTAGAGAGCAGGATTTAACACCTGAAGTTCAAACTCCAACTACTGTCAGCACTGAAAAGAAGAAAACTGTCAGTAGAAAGAGTTTGAAGACTATTAAAGAGGTAGTCAAGAAAGCAAACAATGCTTCCAAAGCTCTGAAGAGCAAGTCTTCACTTGCTTCACCCTCTTTAGTTGATGATCAACCTAACATGAAGAAGAAACCATGTGAAGTATGTGGTTTGTTCAATCATCTTACAGATGATTGCTGGTACAAAAGAGGTTCCAAACTCAAAATAAAGAAGAAATTAAAGAGAAAATGGTAAAAATGAAAACTGAGTTTGAGACCACATTTGTATCAGCAACATCAAATCCTGTAACCCTTAAGTCCTCAAAGAAATCCAAAAAGGAAGGGTTAAACAGGTGACAGCTGAGAGTGCTCAGAAGAAGAAGGTGCAACATAGGAACTTATCAAACTCCACTGGCAATGTGTCTGATGAGCTGAAAGCTTTATCAAAATCAGACACAGCTGGTTATGATGGTTCAACATCTGTGGGTAGAGTTAACCAATTAGATGCTCCTATGTTGAAACCACAGAAAAGGAGGTCCAAGCCAAAGGATTCCTCTTCTTCACCATCTTCTTCCTCTCAGGCTGTTGTTTCTAATAAACCTGTTAGTTTACCATCCGTTGATGAGACCAGGCCCAAAACAAAAGGTTTGGGTCTCCAAAACTAACTGATTGTTTATTATTGCAGGGTTCTCCAACATGCCAAAGTAGCATCTGGTATGTAAACAGTGGGGGATCTATGCACATGACTGGGAACAGCTCTCTTCTTCATGACTACTCTCAAGGAAGAAGGGTTTGTTTCTTTTGGCAATGATGCTAGGGGTTACATCATTGGTAATGGATTTGTCTCCAATGGAGAAATCAAATTGATGATGTTAATCATGTGGAAAATCTCAAGTACAATCTCTTGAGTGTCAGTCAAATGTGTGATAAAGGCCATGTTGCTCTTTTCACCAGTCAGAACTCTAGGATTCTGTCATCCAAAGTTCTGCATTTGATTGATAAGGTGTTGGATGATCACACTCTCCTGAGAGCCAACAGGACAGGAAGAGTGTATGCCTTAGATCTTTCCAAGAAAATAGATCTGAGAGGCAATCCTTGCCTATTTTTCAAAGCCTCTTCTCAAGAATCTAAACTGTGGCACATAAGGCTGGGTCATGTTAATTTCAAAAACATGAATCAGCTTATCCACAATAGTTTAGTCAGAGGCTTACCAAAAAAGGAGTTCCACTGTGATGAAACCTGCACTGCTTGTTTAAAAGGAAAAAACACAAAGTCTCATTCCCTCTTATTGAAGAGCCTAAGTCCACTGCTGCTTGCAATTACTGCATATGGATCTATTTGGTCCTGTGAGAGTAATGAGCATGGCAAAAAGAAAAATACTGTCTGGTAATTGTGGATGATTACTCTAGATTTGTATGGACTTTCTTTCTACATTCAAAGGATGAGGTTGCTCAGAAGATTAAACTTTGTGTTGTATATTGAGAAGCAGTATTCCCTACCAGTCAAGTGTATTAGGAGTGAATGGAACTGAATTCAGAAATCATACACTTGATGACTTCTATCTTTCAAAGGGAATCAAAAGGCAGTTTAGCATCCCAAGGACTCCAGAACAAAGGGAGTAGTGGAGAGAAAGAACAGGACCCTAATTGAAGCTGCAAGGTCCATGCTGGCTGACTCTGTTTGCCACTGACCTTTTGGGCTGAAGCTGTTAACACAGCTTGCTATGTGCAGAATAGAGTCTAAGTAAATCAGAGGTTGATGAAGACTCCATATGAAGTTCTCCATCACTTGGCTCCTCTAATTTCATTTTTCAAAGCATTTGGGTGTCCCCTGTTTTATTCTCAACACAAAGGATCACCTCCATAAATTTGATCCTAAGGTGGATGCAGGGTATTTTGTTGGTTATTCATCTACTTGCAAGGCATACAGAGTCTTCAACTGCAGAACAAAGATAGTTGAAGAGACTTTGCATGTGAAGTTTAATGAATCTCCTTTGGACAAGATTCCACAAAACCCTGTGAAGTTGTTTGATTTGGACATACTGCAATATGTTCCTTATCAACCTCCAGCTGTTGCAGATCCTGTGGATAAATCATCTTCTGCAGCATGTCTTCCACCTGGTGGTATTGATGATGATGATGATAATATCAATACTCACCTATTCAAGTTTAGCGACCAACTGCCTGTGTCTGCTAAATTTGATGTTCCTGTAGCTTCAGCAGTTCCATCCACAACAAATGCTGATGAGATCTCTGTTCCTCTACATCTTTTGAGTTACCATCTAATTCTTGGTTTCAAGAGTCTGCATCAACATCTGCTGCTGCTGAAGGTTCTACAAACACTTGCACAGATCTCATTGTTTATCAAGAACTGAAGAATCACCCCATGTCCCAGATTATTGGTGATATCAATGCTGTGTTTCAACAAAGTCAATTGTCTAACTTCTGCTTCTATGCTCTCTTCATCAGTCAGCTAGAGCCAAAGAACTACCATGTTGCTTTGAGAGACAATGGATGGGTTGAAGCTATGCAGCTTGAGCTACTTCAGTTCAAGAAATAGCAAGTTGGGAACTGGTTCCTCTTCCCCCAGGTAAGTGTGCAATAGGCACTAAATGGGTGTTAGGAATAAAATGATGAAAATGGGCTTATTGTTAAGAACAAGGCTAGACTGGTTGTACAGGGGTTTTCACAAGAAGAAGGTATTGACTATGATGAAACCTTTGCCCCTGTAGCCAGACTAGAGGCAATCAGATTGTTTTTAGCCTATGCTGCATTCCACAATCTTAAAGTTTTTCAAATGGATGTCAAAAGTGCATTTTTATATGGTAAAATAAAGGAAGAAGTTTATGTGTGTCAACCACCAGGTTTGAGGATAATAAACATCCTGAATGGGTGTATAAACTTGATAAGGCTCTTTATGGGTTGAAACAAGCTCCTAGAGCCTAGTATGAGACACTCTCTACTTTTCTCTTAAGAATAATTTCACTAGAGGCTCCATTGATAAAACTTGTTTATTAAGAAGGTGGATCAGCATAAGCTACTTGTTCAGATTTATGTTGATGATATCATTTTTGCATCCTCTGATCCCCAGTTGTGTGATGATTTTACAACATTAATGAAAAAGAGGTTTGAAATGAGTGCAATGGGAGAATTACAGTTCTTTCTAGGCTTGCAAATCAACAAAAGGCTGATGGAACCTTTATTCATCAGTCAAAATATACAAAAGATCTTTTGAATAAGTTTGATTTACAAAACTGTAAGCCTGTTCTACTCCCATGTGCAACACTACACAACTGGATGCTGATCAGAAAGGTAAAGCTGTTGATGAAACACTTTACAGATGTATGATTGGGTCCTTGATGTATTTAACAGCTTCTAGACCAGATATTATGTTTGCTACATGTGTTTGTGCTAGATTTCAGGCTGCTCCTAAAGAGTCTCATTTGATTGCAGTCAAGAGAATCTTTAGATATTTGCAAGTACACAATCTCTGGGTTTATGGTATTCCACTGGACACTCTTGCAAATTAGTTGCTTTTTCAGATAGTGACTATGCAGGGTGCAAGTTAACTAGAAAGTCAACTTCTGGTGGTTGTCAATTCCTAGGCAACTGTTTGATTTCTTGGCAGAGTAAGAAACAAACATCTGTTGCTACATCAACTGCTGAGGCCGAGTACATTGCTGCTGCAAGTTGTACTTCTCAGGTACTCTGGCTTCAGAACCAACTTCTGGATTATGGCATTACAGAGACTAAGAATCCATTATTAATGGATAGTGCTTCAGCTCTGTGTATTGTCAAAAATCCAGTCCAGCACTCTAGGACCAAACATATAGAGATCAGACATCACTTTATTCGGGATTGTTTTGAAAAAGGTCTGATTGATCCTAAGTTTGTGCCTAGTGCTGATGAGCTTGCAGATATTTTACTAAGCCTTTGGATAGTTCTACTTTCCAAAACCTTGTGTTAAGGCTTGGTATGCTGCAGCTAGAATAAGTGCCAACTACTGATGATTTCAGTAATAATTACTGGTGATCATCGGTAACCATGTCACATATAAGTACTAATGAGTCCTTTCACCTTCAGTAGTTTTTATAACTACTGACGGCTAAATGCCTCACAAGTACTGAAGTACTTTATCTGTTCCAAACTACTGATGTAGTTACAACTACTGATGTAGTTACAACTATGAAATCAGTACAAACAGATAAGTACTGACGTCCTATGAAACACCTGAAAAGCAGATGCAAAGTCTGATGAGTAAGTGTTGAGGACAGCATGAAACAGCTGAAAGGCTATGAATTGACGAAACTACTGAAGAGAACTTTCTCTTCAGTTGTTTCTACAACTGCTGTTTCATTCTAAACAACTGAAGTAAAACCATGTCTTCAGTAGTTCACAACTACTGATGACTAACACCAAGTCTTCAGCTGTTTACAACAATTGATGACAAAACCACTGTCTTCAGTAGTTTCACAACTACTGATGACAAACACCAAGTCCTCAGTTGTTTCATCATCTGAAGTCAAAACCATGGCTTTCAGTAGTTTTCTAACTACTGATTCCTAACACCACGACTTCAACTGTTTCAACGTCTGAAAGGGTAATACCATGTCAACAGTCGTTTAAAACTACTGATGACTAACACCAAATCCTTCAGTCGTTTTCTAACCCGTACCCTATAAATATCCCTGACCTAATCCTTCAGAGCTTCATCTTCTTCAAACCTAACGTTCATCTCTCCAAAACTTCTCTCTTCTAAATGGCGTCCATGCAATCAAACGCGACACAACTGTGTGCTTACCTCCAAATCGCCATTCTGGGCTAAGTTCGATACTGCTATCGATCTTATGGTCCAGTCACCCTACAAAACGGCATTTCTTCTCAATCCAATCCTTCATGCCGAATCCCTCAAACAGATTTGGATGAACGTCACCCTTACCACTGGGGAGACCAACACAACGTCTCTCCGGTCGGTCGTCAACAACCACGAAGTGGTCATCACTCCCGCAATACTTCGTCAAACTCTACACTGGATGATGCCACTTCTCCTGCTGGATATCCAAGGGCACAACTGATTTATCCTTTGCCCACCATGGATATCAGGGCAACTTAGTGCCTCCACTATACTGAAGAAACATTTCCATGACGCTGAACGTCTAATCTTTCACATGGTAAATGTCTGTTGGCTCCTAAGACTTCTTCTTGGGATCAAATGTCTACAAAGTGGCAGCAGGTAATGTATTCTATTCTTGAGCAACAGCCTTTAAATTTTTCAGAAATAATATTTTCAGAGCTCAAGGATATGGCTCAAAAACTAACTGCTAACCGTTGGATATTATATCCGCGGTTCATAATGGCCATCATTACAAACCAGCTTCAAGCTGAGGGACTTGTTGGCCTGGGAGTCCCTGCTATGGCTGTTTTGCCTGAAGTATACTCCCGGCACAACTCTGACCACTCACTCAAATTGGCTGCCAAGCTGCGAAAACCCACGCAGCTGGAACCCACAGCCACCACCTCCAAATCAAAAGTCCCCACCAAACCCACCAAAAAGAAACCCAAAACGGCTACTCAGGGAAATGAGTCCCCTGAGGATGCCCCTGCAACACAAACGCAGGCTATATCCACTGGTTATAACCCCCTAGTGGATATCAGGACTCTTCCAGCCATAGCCGCTCAGGATTCCTCTCAACAGGAGCCTGCAGCAACCACACAAGGGTACCCACACATCTGGGATCTTCCTCACTTGAGGAGATTGCCATTGAAGAGCACCTTCCTCCCCAGGTGCACACTGCTTCTATCCCTTCACCCCATGCAACTACCCCCCCAAAGTCCTACATTGCTTGTTGCACAAGTGTTGACTCAGTGCACTCCTCACCCCCTCCCCAGATACCAATTACTACTGGGAACACCTCTACCATTGAGGGGAGGACCAAAGTGCAGCTGAGAACCCACAGCATAGGGGTTACAATGTTCTCTCCTAGTGTAGCAATGGAGATTAGAACTTCTGGTGAGGCTGCCACTTCTCCTGCGTCAGCATATGATCAGGTTGTAGTTGGTACCATCACTAAGACCTTACCAGAGGCAACTGCTGATGACGGACATAGTCCTGAGGTAGGAAGTCCCCAGTACAAGACAAAGGGGCACATGCTACAACTGAGCTACAATCAGTGCATGTTCAACCTCATCCTATCAGGAGGTCAGGTGATTCAGCTTCTGCTGATGATGACCTGGGCTTTTTCTATGATGTTCTAGCCCAAAACACCATCCTGGAAGAGGAGGTGAGCAGACTCAAAGAGCTGCTTGCCAAAACTTCTAAGGACCAAAGACCATCTGCCTCCACCAACCCACAGATGGCACCTTCAGTTGAAGGTTCCCCAAACACTTACCCTCTCACTCAATGAGCCTCCAGCTTCTGCTTTTGGCACTCTCGGGACAGAACCCCCCAGAGCAGATGTTGCTGTATTCCAACAATCCCATACTCTCATCACTCCCATTATCAATGAAGTTGTTACTAAAGCCATTGATGAGAGGATTTCCTCAACTCTACAACACTGATTGATAATGTGTGCAAAAGACACTTTCTGCGGTACAAACCCCTACCACCAATGCATCCAAAAAGGGGAGAGTACTGCAGTGAAAGAAAAGAAGAGGAAAAGAACAGAGGATGAGAAGGCAAAGAACAAATCCAGGAGTTGGAAAAAGAAAAGCACCAACTGATCACCTATAAAAGAAAGAAAAGTGCTAATGATCAACCTACTGCTGAAGAAAAATCCTTGGAAGAGCTGGTAAAAGATGCAGATGACACACACAGCCGATCCATGGATAAAATCATTGAGCAACTCTTCAAGCAAGGTTTTGATACAGCCACATTAGATAGTGAGATCAGGAAGTTGGAAGTGGAGGAGATTCAAACCCGATAGGTTGGGTATGATGTACTGGAAAAGGAGAGATTGGAGATCATGATCCGTTTCATTGCAAATAGTTAGGAAGATCTTTGTCTGAGCAATAGCCACCAGAATCTGTCTGTCTGAGCAATTCCATAAGGGGATTATCATTGAAGCCCTTGATGAGGCTGGGGCTGGAAAAAGTTCGAAATGGCAAGACTTACAAAGGCTAAACTCACAACCAAAATGCTGGAACAACCTTTCCTTCCACCCACTCAAAAACAACCTACCCCTCAAATCTCCAAACCAATCTCAAAGCCCAAATCCAAACTTCCTCAACCCACAAAACCAACTCCCTTACCATCTAAACCAACAGCCGATGATGCACCTAAGAAGAAGAAGAGAAGGGTGTTGAGGCTAGAAGAAGAAGAAGAAGAGGATGATGTGGAAGAAGATAGGCTGCCTCTGTTTACAGTTCTAACATTGGTGAAAGCCAAACCTATGCCCATCACTCCCACCTCACAGATGGATGTTGTGAGAGTAAAGATTGAAGAAGAGGAGCAGCAAAAGCTTCATGATGATGAAATGCTGAAAAGCATTGACAAAACTTATGCTGCTTCGTCATCAATTATCAGTATGAAGAAAGAAGCTCTGAGGTTGTACACTCTCGCCAACACATTTCAATATGAGAAGGAAAGGGTGAGAGTATGGCCTAATCCGAGGGTGGCTCACAGGATTGTAAAGAAAGACATTCCTTCGAGATACAAGGGTCAAGTCAAGAGGATCGTAGATGAAGAGATCACAGTGGCCCTTGTAGTATCACCCTGGGAGATTGTCGAAGATTTCAAGAAGGCCTACGAGACTAAGCAACCACCCCAGAAGATGCTAGAGAACAGAATTATTAAAAAGGGGTTAGTCTACAAGAGGCTTGAGAACTTCAAACAAAATGAGCTCAGTCTGTTACTCGAAGGGAATCATCCTGATGAGTTTGCATACAGACAGATTACAACAGTTGAGCTCAAAAATGGCAAACAGGCCAAGTACATCTCAGAGCTGTATGGGCGAGAAGGATTGTTTGATGGTGAAGCCGAGAACCTGACCATGGAAGAACAAATCATGTTTCTCAGAGCCTACACCAGAGAATCCTACAGGCTCATACACGGGAAGTAGATCTCATGAATAGGATAACAACTCTGTGTCCAGTTCCCCAAAACAGAGTTCCCATTCATATCTTGCCAAACAAATATCTGAGATTTCTTCCCAGGCCGGAGTTTATATGGGTCATCTTCTTTACTGATCAAGAAGGAAAAAGACCAACCTTTTTGCCAACAATAAGTGGGAAAATAAATAAATTAGAGGTTTTTGCTGCATTGGTTCAGGGGGAGTTTGTTGGACCAAAAGAACCAATGAGCCAAGATCAGAAAACCTCTAAGTCCCACATGATATCACAACAACTGCTGAAAGCTTCATCAGCAGTTTGACAAGTGCTGAAGACTTCAACAGCTGAAGAACAAGTGCTGAAGACTTCAACAGTTGAAGACTAAAGTGCTAAAGTACAACAGCTGAAGAACACAAGTGCTGAAGCTGAAGTTCAAAGTACTGAAGTACAACAGCTGAAGTGTTTACAAGTGCTGAAGATTAACAACTGATGTACAAAGTCTGAAGACAAAGACTGAAGACATCAGCTGATGATATCTACTGAAGTCATCAGCTGATGAAACGTCTGAAGTTCAAGTCTGAAGATCAAGTACTGAAGTTTCAGTAGTTTGTCACAACAGCTGAAGAGTACTTCTTCAGTAGTTGTGATATCAGTAGTTTTATATTTACTTTCAGTAGTTTTGTAAAACGACTGAAGAGCTTGTTCTTCAGTCGTTGTAGTTTCAGTAGTTTTATGTTTTTCAGTAGTTATTACAACTGATAACACTTAGCATTTTTGTAAGGAGATGTCAGCTGTTTTGACATCTTCAGTAGTTGTGTTTCAGTTGTAATAATTCTGTTAGATGTCACTATCAAGTGACATCAGCAGACATCACATCTCTTATATAAGAGGTGTCGACCTAATTGTAAGTGTGACATTCTGTTACCACGAAAGCGAATATTGAATGAAATATATTTGCAGAATTCTCTCTCTATAACCGTCTTTGTTCTTAATTGAATATCGTTTCGTTCTTGTGAATGGCTAATTCATTGTTAGAATTTCGCTGCTATACTCTCTAATCAATCAAACATAGATCACTGATCCTAACAATAAATCAGAAATTAGTTTTCACTAGGTACTTGAATCAATTTGATTAATCCTTTTTGAACACAGTCTCTTAAAAAGTGATATCTAATTTCAATGTGTTTAGTTTTTGAGTGTTAAACTGGGTTATTATTTATGAAAACAACTGTTGTGTTGTCAACATGAATTGGTTTGCGCAAGAGGTTAAAACCATAATCAAGCATCAGGTTTTGAATCTAGAGAACTTGTGAGCAACATGCTGATGCTGCAATGTACTCAACTTCTACTGTTGAAACAGATACGTTTGTCTGCTTCTTGCATTGCCATGACACCATTTGAGACCAAGAAATTGACAACCTCCAAATGTGGATTTTCTGTTGAAGTTGCATCCTCCTAATCACTATTTGTGAATGCATGGAGATTGAATCTCCTTCCTTTGGATACCATAATCTAAGAGCTGGTTTGGCCTTGAAATATCTAAATATCCTTTTGACCGCATTCACATGTGATTCTTTTGGATCAGCTTGATACCTAGCACACACACAAACACCAAACATAATATGAGGTCTGCTAGCAATTAGATACATAAGTGAGCCTAACATAGATCGATAGTGAGTCTGATCAACAGATTTTCCTTTTGTATGATGTCCAATCTTCACTTTGGTGTCAATGGTGTTCTAATAGACTGACAATCAGCAAAATGAAACTTCTTAGCATTGTATCCATATATTTGGATTGGTTGATAAAGATTCCATCTGTTGTCTGTTGGACTTGCACTCCTAAGAAGAATGTGAGTTCTCCCATTGCATTCATTTGGAATTTTGAATGCATTAGGTCATCAAATTCTTTGCAAAGTAGCTTGTTTGCAGAGCCAAATATAATGTCATCCATATAGATCTGGACTAAAAGCATATCTTTTCCTCTTGTTCTTCTAAAGAGAGTCTGATCAATCTTTCCTCTTTCATATCCTTGTTTAAGAAGAAAGGATGATAGAGTCTCATACCACTTTCTTGGGGCTTGATGAAGACCCCAGAGCTTTTTCAAGCTTGTAAACTCTATGAGGGAAATCTAGATCTTCAAAGCTAGGTGGTTGACTCTCATAGACCTCCTTAGCAATCTTTCCATACAAGAAGGAACACTTTACATCCATTTGATAACAGTAAATTTCATGGATGCAGAATATGCTAGAAAGATTTTTATTGCTTGTAATCTGGCAACAGGTACAAACACTTTGTCATAGTCGATTCTTTCTTCTTGAGTGTATCTCTGTGCCACTAATTTTGCTTTGTTTCTAATGACGATCCCTCTATCATCAGTCTTCTTCCTGTATAGCCATCTGGTACCAATAGGGTATTGTCCTTCGGGAAGATCTACCAGTTGCCATACTTCTTTATTCTTGAATTAGAGCAATTATTCCTGTATTGCTTCAATCCAGCTATGTCTTGAAGTGCCTCTTTGATGTTCTTGGGTACTGTTTGACATAGAAAGCATGAGAACAAACAGATGTTTGCAATACATGACTTGCTTCTACTCACCCTTTCATTAAGTTCACCAATAATGGTTTCAACTGGATGATTCTTGGGTATTCTGGTAGTTGGAATTGAGTCACCAGCAATGGTTACATCAAGATTGGAGACATTCAGTTCATTATGGTTAGAGGCAAACTCATCTAGTACTGTTGTTGAATTATGAAGATTGTTAGACTCTGTTTCAATTCCTGCTTCAGCTTTAGCAGCATTGTGATTGCTTACATCATTTGACGTCCTTTGTGTTTCAATTGGAAGTGTAGCCTGTTTTTGATTTCTGACCTCATTTGACATATGATCTGAGTGAGATGGTACGAGGCTTGGAACTCCTTCAGTAGAAACACTAAGGTTTTGAACATCTTCATTCATGCATTCAGCAAATGTAGGAGGAATGGAACGTCACCTCTTCTTTCTACAGCTGACAAAGCATCACTTGAATGTAGATTTTCTGCATTAGACAAGTGAAGTCGATCAAATGATTTTGTAAACGTGTCAATATCAAACAACCAGTCGGGACCATTTGTAGATTTGGGAAATGAATGTCCCTTGAATTTAACATTTCTTGATTCATCAATAATGTTAATCTAGGATTAAACACTCTATAAGCCTTTGAAATAGAAGAATAACCTACAAAGAATCCTTTATTAGACTTTGATGAAAATTTTTCCAAATAGTCTTGGGTGTTTGATATTGAGACAGGACTACCAAAGGATTTAAGAAATCCAATGAATGTTTTTCTATGAAAGAGCAGTTCATAAGGAGTCATGTTGTTTTCTTTAACAAGTAGAGTTCGATTTTGTACAAAGCATAATGTATTAACTACCTCTGCCCAGAAGGTGATGGCAGTTTAGCATCGACTAGCATCGTTCTTGCTGCTTCAATTAATGTTCTATTTCTCCTTTCAGCTACCCCATTTTGTCGAGGAGTTCTAGTTGCACTGAATTGATGAGTAATGCCTTTGGTTGCACAAAAAGAACTCATACTTTCATTTTTGAATTCAGTACCATTATCACTTCTTATATTTTGACCTTAAGATCGAGTTGATTTTCAATTTTAGTCATAAATTCTTGAATGATTTCGGATGCCTCATTTTTATGAAGTAAGAAGAAAACCCATATGAATCGTGAAAACTAATCCATGATCAGTAAACAATATTGTTTCTTTCCAATACTCATTACATGAGTTGGTTCAAATAGATCCATGTGAAGTAACTTCAATGGAATATTGTTAGTGTTCACCTGCTTGGTTTTGTGAGACGATTTGTGTTGTTTTCCTTTGAGGTACGCTGAACAGTGATCAATAAAATGAAATTCTTTTATAGGAAGACCGATGTCATGGTTTCCTTTGACTAACTTATTCATGTTCTTAAAGTTTGTGTGCCCCAAACATCTATGCCAAAGTTGTGACTCATCAAATGATGCTTTTGACAAAAGACATGTTTCTTCTTTAGGTGATGCAGAACACAGGATTAAGACATATATATTATTCTTCATCAGGGTCTTTAAGACAACCCATTCCTCAGAGATCTTAAATCCAGGTTTCAAAATGTTGCAATGAGTGTCTGTAAAGTGAGTGGAATATTTCTTGTCGTAGATCTAAGACACGTTTAGCAGATTGAAATTCAGTTGTTCACAGTTGTTCACTCTGTCAAAGCTTAGCATCCCGTTTGTTACAAATCCTTCACTTGTAATTCTACCACCCTATGAATCTCCACCAAATGCCACAGTAGTTCCTTGTACATGCTTGAAGTCATGAAGGAGGGAACGATCTCCAGTCATGTGTGGGGAGCAACCACTATCCATGTACCATAAGCTATTGGACCTGTGTGGATGAACCTGCAATCAAAAAGAACTAATTAGAATAAGGAACCCAAGCCATAATGGTCTTGGGTTTCCCGTTCCTATTCATAATGGAGACTTCTTGGTATTTCCCTCTAAATTGTGGTTTAGATGGAGATGTCCCGGGAGAGTTTTGGTAATGACTGGGTTGAGTCATCTCATTAACATCTACTGAAGATTCAGATGAGTAATGAAATCGTTGGTCTCTGTTTCTTTGTACAAATTTAGCCTGTTTTTCATTATCAAAAGTTGGTTTTTATTTTGGAAGGTCAATTTTGTGTTTCATTGTGAGATGTTTTCTATGACTGTTCCACAATCCCTTCAAGTATTCCTGTCATTTGTTGATCTAGATGTCCTAGATTGATTATTGTGAAAATAAGATCTAACAGTATGTGTCACAGTAGATGTTTTTGAGATAGGCTTATGTTGGGGAATTCTCAAACCCTTCTGATTGAAGTAATAATTAGATGTATTGTGATTGTTCATGTCACAGACTGAACAATACTTGTTGAAATAACAGTTTTTGGTGGAGTGATTGTTCATATCATAGATAGAGCAATATTGATAAAAAAGCATTCATCTGTATTCTTATGGAACATTTCACAAATGTCACAATACATTTGTTTATTTCTTGAATCAGATTTAGACTTGTGTGACTCAGGTGATTTTCTCTTTTGCTGAGTCACTTTCTTTTCTTTAGGGAATGAATCAGAATCAACCCTTTTTGTAGTTTGCTTCAAAACACTACCTTTGTTTGATTTTCTGGACTGTTTCTGTTTCTTCAACCCATTTCTCACCTCTTTCTCATACTGGTCAACATGTTCCTTGTTACAGATATCAAACCCAACTCCTTGTCTTATTCTTGAAGACCGAGGGTCTGATAGTGTTTTATGAGTTGAACTCAGTGTTTCTGTTTGTTTCTTTTGTAGTGAAACCTTTTCTGTTTTGTTGAATTGTTTCGAGATATAATCTCATTATCAGAACTTCTTTCAGCAGTGGGTTTCACTGACTTCATATATTTCTTTTTACCTTTCAAGACAAAAGGTATGAATTTCACAAATGGGACAATTGCTTTTACTAGGCTGGTGGGTTTGGTGACACTCACTGCCTTGTCTGAACACTCTTTACTCTTGATTAGATAACCTAATCTGATTTTCTCCTCATTTGTTTCAACATAAACATCAGGTTTGTTTTGAGGATTGGTTACTTGTTTTAATATAGATTTTGGTTCCATAGTTTTAGTTTTAATTTCTTCATTGAGTGTAACAGATTCAAGCATGACAGTGTAGTTGTCATTGTATGGTGGAGGACATCAATTATACCCAATCCCCGACATGTCCTTTGGATCCTTTTGAGAATCAAGCATCTCTTGCAGCTTGACTGAAGATAATTGAAACTTTTCAAGTTTCACTTCAGTAAGAGAATGTTCAGCCTTAGATTGAGCTAACTTTTCAGTGAGTAGCTCATTCTCAGCTGCAAGAGTGTACTTCTCACCATGCAGTTTTTCAATGTCAGAGATGAGAGATTTTATTTTAATTTCAAATCCTTTTATCTCTTTCTCATCTTCTTTGACTTCACATTTTCTTCCTTTATTTTATCTGTAAGTTTATGGTTATGCTCTCTATAACCTTGCAATTCAGTAATACATTTCTCACTACAAAGGTTAGATTTTACCTTAGTAGGCATTGGAGAGGGGCCATGATTGATGTTAGCCATAAGTGCATGATTTTGAAATTAAGGCTTCTCTTCTTCAGCACACATGCTCCAATCACATACTCGATCTTGTTTAATTACGAGAGCACTTCCAGATGGCTGACTGCTTCCATGAGCTTGATTAGTCAGTTGAGGTTGATTCTGGCATGGTTGTGTTCTTGATGATGATACTGGTGTTGATGGTTGTTGGAGTGAGAGCTTGAGTTAGATTGTGATGATGGTGTGATTTAAGAGTTTCTTTGAAAGTTGTTTCTTTTGGGTACATTGCATTCCCTTGAGAGGTGACCAACCATGCCACAGTTAAAGCATTTTATCTTGGATTTATCATATCCAAGCTTTATGTTTTAAATAAGGCTGAGTCTTCTGCCTTTTCTGAAAAACTTCTTTGCTCTCATTGCAATCATGGCCATTTGCCATTGTAAATCCATTTCTTCCACATCATTTGGATCCATTTCCTCCGGATCTTCCTGGATCAGATGTGCAGAGGTGAGTCTTCCTCCCAGATAAGCTTCAAAACTTGCAACAAAGGCATTGTAATTAGCCTTTTGTTCTTCTAATTTGGTATCATCATGTGTGTTTGGAAGAGTTGCTGAGAGTCCTGCTGATTGGGTTGATGTTGAAGGCATGTTGATAGATGGAGTTGCACTGAATCCAGTTGTCTTGGCTTGATCCCTTGAGGACATAAAATCATCTTCTTCAGTGAACAAAGCATTTTCTACAGTATAAGAGTAAGATGGAAATTTGTATGCTTCAATCACTCTTGGTCCTCCTTGATTCTCCTTCGTTCATCAAGCTCTAATGCTTCTATTTTGGCTATCATGATATCCAGAGTAGTACTCCCAAGATCAATAGTATTTTTGAGAATTGTGACATTCTGTTTCCAACTTTCAAGAAGGCTGTGCATCATTTTCTAATTCAACTCCTTGACTTTGTAGGTGACTCTCATTATCTCTAAGTCATTCACAAGCTGCACAAATCTGTGAAGCTGTTTAGAGATGGACTCCCCTTTGGAGTAATGGAAAGTTTCATTTTGATTAAGAAGTTTATCCTTGTTAATTTTAGCAACTTCATTGCTTTCTTCACCCATGATGAGCAGTGCATCCGATACTTCTTTTGCAGTTCCATATTTCTCCAACCTTTTCAGCACATCCATTTTGAGTGCTTGGGTTAGGATGGAATAAGCTTTTAGATCAATCTTGATTTTCTTGTAGTCTTATTCATCAAGAGTCAATTCTTCTATGGGAATTCTTGTTGTCTTGTATATAGCAGCTTGATCTGCAGACAGAGTGACTGGAATGTGTGGTACTTTGCAGATTGAAATCCAATAATCTGGATGTACACATGTAATATAGATCATGAATCTAATTTTCCATTGTTGAAATTCAGATTTGTGTTTAAGCATTGCTAGTTTTGGAGTATGACCAAGTCCTGAAAAAATCTGTGAATCCATTTTAACAAGGTGTTTTGCTAGTATTAGTATAGATTAGGTATGTTTTTAAGTTTAGTAAGTCCGAGTAGTCCAAATAGTTCACCAACTGTTTAGTAAATTAGATCTGTTAATTGTTCTTGCAAGTGTCGCTGCTTCTATTCTTTATACGAGGTTGAAGATTTTGACTGTGATTCTTGAAGGTGAGAACAGATTGACAGAAATTTCTTTTTGAATAGTATATTCTGCTGTTTACTAAGTAGAGATGATGGTATACTTTACTAGCAACTCAATCACAAGATCAATCAAGTTCTATTTAGATCATAGGGAGATTTGAAAGAGAATGGAGAGCCAAAGCTCTGATACAATTGACTAGGTAAGTGAGAGTGAAATTCTCACTAAGGATCGAATATAGTGAATGAGTTAATGATTGAATGGCGGAAACAAGCAATCAATAAACAGTTAATGCAAGAAATATACTCATAAATGCTTTTGTATATATTAATGAAGTTGATTAATTATAGAGAATAACTGACAACAAATATTCTCTATCTATCATCCATCACCTCATGTACAAGTTATCTATTCTATTTATAGGTAGACAATATGCCTTTTACAAAATGACTAAACTACTCTTGACATATTACATCAGAACAGTCTAAGTGTTTATCCGCATCTTTGCTTGTTCATCCGCATTGGCAAATGCGGATGAGTTGACTTGATCAACATTTCTTCACTTGATCATCTGCATTTGTATGTTGGTCATTGGCATTGGTTAATGCGGATGAAAAAATACTTATTCGCATTTGTCTGGTCATCCGCATTGACAATGCGGATGAACAGTCTTGTCCCATTACTATTTTGTCTTCCGCATTTGTCAATGCAGAAAAACAAATACTTGTCCGTATTTGTTTTATGTCTTCTGCATTGACAAATGTGGAAAACCATACTTGGTTTTTTTCTTGTGTAGGATCTTCATCCGCATTTCTTCATGAACTTGTGGGAGTTCAGCAAAGCAACCATCAACTCACCCATTGAAGTGGCATGCATGATCCTTTGAGGGTCCAACATGATTCAGTGGAGGTATTCTCGTTTAGTGACGATGATATGAAGGTGTTATATGTAAATCAGATTAAGCTTGGTGCAACAGAGGAGATGGCAGAGGCCACTTTGTTTGAGAGAATGGCCAACAAATCTAGGGGAGTCGGATCAGAGATCAAATAGCTCGAAAAGAGTGTGTAGAAACATGATGATCCGCAAGCTGAAGTGAGAGACCTGGCGAGAAAGATGGAGAAGGCATTGGTAGGAGCTAATCTAGAAGACCTAGCATGTGAATACCCCCTAGGGGGACTATTGATGATCAAGTATAGGGTGGTATTCACCTTACTTGTAGTTATAGCTTAGTTGTAGCTTAGTTAATATTGTAATAGGATCTAGTTTAGTTGTGTTAGTTTTGTATTATATAGTTTTACCCGATAGTTTCACATAGTCATGATGCATAATAGTTTCACATCATGCCAAATTATATATGAACTAGATCTTGTAAATATATGTTTGTTTGTTGATCATTTTAGTGCTATTTGGTTTTTCTACAACAAAATGTCCGCAATCTGCGGACGGCATCTATAGACTACTAAAATATTTTGTAATTAAAATAAACCTATTTTTTAAACTTTGAAAAGTACTTCAACATTAAAATTTAAATAAAAGTCATATAACACTACACTAATATTCATAAAACCATAAAAATATATTTTATTTAAATCATTTATTCCATGTTTTTAGTAGCTATAAAACCATAAAGATACATTTTATTCCTCGCGAACGGTGGGTGAGGTGGACGGTGGTGGAGGCGGACGGTGGTGGAGGCGGACGGTGGTGGTGGCAGACGTGGTGGCGGACATGGTGGCGAGGACGGTAGTGGCGGTGGATGGTGGCGGTGGACATGGGTAGTAGTGGGTGATGGTGTTTAATCCTCTATAGGCTTTAGATGTGGTTGTGCCAAGTCTTAACCATGGAGACCTCATGCAGACCTTTTTTTTAATAAAAATTCTTGCAAAAAACAACGATTATGCACACCTCAATGTCTGTGCGTGGTTTGTGCGACACAGACAAAAGAGGCCAATAAAAGTTTTTAACAAAAAACAAACAACCCTTCTATAACTCTTGGAAGGTTAATAAAATACTACTTATTTGAGTTCATTGTCTATTGCTATTTCTAGGAGCTTATTATTGTATCTTTCAACATTATTCTTAGTCATCTTATCAAAATCTTAGTTCAAATGGGTTTGCTTTATTTACGCTCATTATTCTATCATTACTTGGCCCCCAAGTTATTAGAATTAGTGATAACTTGAGGATTCCAGTGTTAAATCATCATCAAAAGCACGTTTAGATGATTATTTGGACCAACAACAAGTCTAAGTCTTTCTTTCTGTCTGAGCTGAAAGTTTTGAACCTTAACATTAAATAGCTACTATGGATGATTTAATATTGTTTCTTTATAATAATTCACGTAAATGGTGCATTTCTTTGTTACATTATTTATTTTACTACGAATATTCCCAAACTCCAATTGAAACCCTAGCTCTCGTTAAATCACTAATCTCATTATTAAACTTAAACCTTACGAATATTCATAAATGTTTAGGTACCTCGTGACGGTTTACGTTGGAACGACGCTTATAATTAATATTAATAATCGCCAGTTATATATTTATTGACCATGTGAGTATTTCTATACCCCTTTTGCATATTTTACACTTTGGGGTGAAACATGTTAGCTTATAACCATTTCACTTGTAAACTCGTTTGATTCTTGTAAACACTTGGCAATTCACTCGTATGTTATGCTTAGTTGATCTTAGTAATTATCATGTATTGACTATTATATGAGCAATCATTAACTATTGCTAACCCGGCGATGTCATAGATCTATGGGCTTGACAAGCTTGCTTGGTTAATCCAAGTACACTTAGCTAATCGTATAATCGTGTAAACATGGAATCTTGTAAACTATCAAGGTTTGATTGTTGTTGTTGGACCAAAAGAACCAATGAGCCAGATCAGAAAAAACTTAAGTCCCACAGACGTCACAACAACTGCTGAAGTCCACAACAGCTGAAGACAAGTGCTGAAGACAAAGTCTGAACACAAGTGCTTAAGACAAAGTCTGAACACAAGTGCTGAAGACAAAGTCTGAAGACAAGTGCTGAAGACAAAGTCTAAACACAGTGCTGAAGAAAAAGTCTGAAGATAAGTGCTGAAGACAGTCTGAACACAAGTGCTGAAGACAATGTCTGAAGACACAAGTGCTGAAGACAAAGTCTGAAGACACAAGTGCTGAAGACAAAGTCTGAAGACACAAGTGCTGAAGACAAAGTCTGAAGACACAAGTGCTGAAGACAAAGTCTGAAGACACAAGTGCTGAAGACCAAGTATCAGATGTTGTCACAATAGCTGAAGAGTCTTCTTCAGTAGTTGTGACGGTTTTCCTTCAGTAGTTTTATGTTTTTCTTTTCAGTAGTTTTGTAAAACGACTGAAGAGCTTGTTCTTCAGTCGTTATAGTTTCAGTAGTTTCGTATCAGTATTTTTATGTTGTATACTTAGCACTCTGACATGTTCTCAGTAGTTGTGAACATTTCAGTAGTTTGTTAAGTTTTAGTTATTTTTGTAATAAATCTGCCAGATGTCACTATCTCGTGATATCAGTAGTGATTGCACTCTATATAAGAGTGTCAACCTAATTGTAATTGGTGAATGATTAAGCAGAAACATTTGATATTATTAAAACATTCCTTTTCACAGAAATATATTCTCTCTTTACAACGGTATTTGTTCGTAATGCATACGAATATCAAATTCTTGCTATAATTTGTTTAATTCTTGTTCTTATTCCGCTGCGTTACACTCTAATCCATCACACTTGAGATCACTCATCCTGTCAAATGGTATCAGAGCTTGTTTATCATTGATCGATCTAATAATTGATCATTGAAACTGCTATCCAAGATCCAAGTTTGATTGAATTAGCATTTTTGCAAGAAACGGTTATAAAGATTGAATTTTCTGTGTTTTTGGTCATTCATCCTGAGATTTATTCTTGGTTTTCATTAAGTCTATTGTGGTCTATGTAAAATCTTTTAAAAGCTTGAATTAAATTGTATTTGGACCTAAAAGACTACTCCTTCCAATGATCCTCACAATACTGATTCCTCAACCAAGCCTCCGATGCTGGTTAGGAATGAGTACAACATATGGCAACGACGAATGCTCCATCACCTGTCTGTTAACAGCTCAGGTTGTTGGACATCAGTGGTACATGGTCCATACAAGCCTATGGTGAATAAGCCGGAAACCAATCAAATGGTTCCGAAGAAGAGGGAGCAATACTCAGATGAAGATAAGAAATTGTTTGAGATTGATGCAAAAGCCCATGGAATTCTGGCCATGGCACTGCCCAATGAAATCTATTCTGGGCTAATGCATATGAAATGCCCATGACCTCTGGAATGCCTTGAAAGAACAACTTGGAGGAACAGATGAGGTCTTGGCAAATAATAGAGAAATCCTTGCCCAATAATATGAGACATTCTCTCATAGGAAGGGTGAGACACTGACTTAACAGTTTGAGCGGTTCTCTTGTTTGATCTCTCAATTAAAAATGGTCAAACATGAGTACACAAACAGCCAGATGAATAACAGATTTCTCAGATCACTGCCTGAGAGATGGGACACATATACTATTGTCCTACGCTCCAGTGCAAATTTGGACAAACTATCTCTCACCCAACTCCATGGGAAATTGCTCACATTTGAGAGAGAGATAGAACAGAAACGAAAACTGTCATCATCTGGAAAGCTCACCGATGATTTTGTACCAAGAAACACTGCCTTGGTAAGTCATGAGTTAGGTATGCAGGATCAGAATGCCACTGATGAGCATATGGATTTCACCTCAAACAATTCTAATCATGCCTTTGTGAGTGTTGATTGTCATTCTGGTAATAATAGTGACAATCTATGCTTCATCATGGATGATTTGAAGGGCATTGCTGATGATGATTTAGAAGAGATGGATATTTTGAGCCAAATAGCCTTGATCAATATCAGTTCTCAGAAATTTTACAAGAGAACTGGCAAGAAATTTCCTGGACTCTCTCACAAAACCAAAGTCGGTTTTGACAAGAGCAAGTTGAAGTGTCACAAATGCCACAGGCTTGGACACTTTGCAAGAGAGTGTAGATCAACTGGATCTAACTCTTCTGCACCCTTTTTGACTTTTCCAAATAAAAATTACAATCCAAAGGGCAACATTCTGCTGGTTCTAGTCACTCGTCACACCCTCATTCTCCTGCATATTTTGTTCCTCAGGGTCAAATGCCATATCCTTATCCCTCCTATTATATGCCATAATCAAATCAAGTTCAAGCTCCTATAGTACCATAATCTCATGCACTACCAGAACCTCAACCATCTCCATCTCAATCACAACCTCATCACAGCTTCTTCACACCTGGAGTCGTAGACCGGAGTAGCTTACCTGATAACTTGTCTGGTCACACTGAGCAATACTATGCTGGTGCTAGTCAACATGGTGGTGAACACCCTTTTGGAAATCTTGCTCTCATGGCCTGGAGTCTACTGAGGGTTCCTGTTCAAATTCATCATCTTCACAGGTAATTCAGGTATCTTGAGAGGCTAAAGCCAAGTTATGTTCTGAAACATGCATAGCTACCTTGTCTCTATTAGAGAGGCAAATGTAGCACTAATAAATCAAAAACTTGAGCTTGAGAAAACCATTTTCAAAAGAAAAGCTGAGTATGAGTCTGCTCTTAACAGTAAAAGTGATGAGATTTATAAGCTTAAATGCCAATTAAATGATGAAAAGACCAAGCTAGAGGTTATTCTAGAAGACCACAGGAGTCTCAAAGAAAAATTGTAGTGACCCAAGTTGAGTGTGAATGCTGGGTCTCATCATGCAAGGGATTTGAAATGCTTCTTAGCAAGCAAACTGCTTCAAATGTGAAGTTTGGCATTGGTACAACCATACTGCTCCACCAACAGACTTTACTCCTAACTCCATAGTTAAGTCTGAAAGTGAAAGCAATCTCCAAACCACATTATCGTGTGTGAGTCATTCTCAATGATAATCTAAGATCAGAGAATGAAACCAGTGTTAAGATCTCAACAAATAAATTGACTGATGGTCTAACTACTCAGACTCATATGAAGCTGAGTACTTCAGATGTTGTTCCTCAATGTACCCCAAGTACTAAAAGAGACAAACCATCTGAAAAGCATTTCAAATCAATTGGAATACAAGGACTAACAACTGCTGAGGAATCCATCAAACAGTCTATTAGGACAGATGGAAAACACTTGAATTACCAGTCTTCAGCTGTTACAAATCCTTTAGTACCTAGTACTGATAGGAGGAAAGTACTGAAGATCAACTTCAGTAGTTTCCATTCAGCAGTAAAGATGTCCAAGATGAAGAATAAACCATGTGAAATTTGTGATAAATTCAATCATCTATCTGATGAATGTTGGTACAAAAAGGGTTTAAAGCTCCAAAGGGATGAGCTCATTAAACTAGAAATAAATAAAATGAAAACTGAGTTTGAGACCAAGTTTGTACCACAATCATCTCAACCTGATCAACCCAAGGCCTTACCCAAATCCACTAAGAAGGATGCAGTTTATCAGAAGACAGCTGATATTTCCTCATGATAAACATAAGACTAAGTCTGTGAAGTCTAAGAAGGAGGAAATGGTGGGTCACAGGAACTCATCAAAAACAAGCTCTGGAGTGTCAAATGAACTGAAAGCTCGAGCTTCAAATCAGACACAGCTTGTTATGATGGTTTAGCATCTGTGGGGAGAGTTAACCAACTTGAAGCCCATGTGATCAACCACTGGAGAGGAAATCCAGGCCAAATCCATTTCAGCACCATCTCCATCTTCATCAGCTGTTAATCATGAGAAACCAGCTATGGTTAAATCTGTGATAAAGTCAGTCCCAAACCAAAAAGGTTTGGGTCTCCAAAGCTAACTAGTTTCTTATGACTGTGTAGGGTTCTTCAGCATGCCAAAGAAGCATCTGGTACGTGGACAGTGGAGGATCCATGCACATGACTGGGAGCAGCTCTCTTCTTCATGATTACTCTCAGGAAAGAAGGGATTTTTCTCATTTGGAAATGATGCTAAAGGTTACATCATTGGAAAGGGATTTGTGTCTAATGGAGATATTAGATTTGATGATGTCAACCATGTGGAGAATCTAATACAATCTGTTGAGTGTCAGTCAGATGTGTGACAAGGGACATGTTGCTCGTTTCACAAGCCAGAACTGTAGGATTCTGTTTCCAAGGTTCTGAGCCTGATGGACAAAGTAATGGATGATAATACTCTCCTGAAGGCTAACAGGATAGGAAGAGTATATGCCTTGGATCTGTCAAAGAAAATTGAGTTGAGAGGCCATCCATGCTTGTTCTCCAAGGCCTCTCTCCAAGAATCTAAACTATGGCATAGAAGGCTGGGTCATGTTAATCTCAAAAAATGAATCAGCTGATCCACAAGAGTTTAGTGAGAGGTCTTCCAATAAAGGAGTTCAATTGTGATGAAATCTGCACTGCATGCTTAAAAGGGAAACAACATAATGTTCATTCCCAACCATAGAAGAGTCCAAGTCTAATGCCTGCTTACAACTACTGCCATGGATCTTTTTGCCCTGTGAAGGTAATGAGTATGGCAAAGAAGAAATACTGTCTGGTAATTGTGGATGATTACTCTAGATATGTATGACCTTCTTCTTGCATTCAAACGATGAGGCCTGCTCAGTCCATTATGAACTTTGTGTTACACGTTGAGAAGCAGTATTCCCTACCAGTTAAGTGTGTGAGGAGGAACAATGGTACTGAATTCAGAACCACACTCTTGGTGAGTTTTACTTGTCAAAGGAACAAGAGTCAGTATAGCATCCAAAGACTCCAGAGCAAAATGGAGTAGTGGAGAGAAAGAACAGGACCCTCATTGAAGCTGCAAGGTCCATGTTGGCTGATTCTGGTCTGCCACTGACTTTTGGGCTGAAGCTGTCAATACAGCTTGCTATGTATGGAATAGAGCCTAGTAAATCAGAGGTTGATGAAAACTCCTTATGAATGTTTACATCATTTAGCCCCTTTGATTTCATTCTTTAGAGCATTTGGGTGTCCCTGTTACATTCTCAACACAAAGGATCAACTCCAAAAGTTTGATTCTAAGGTGGATGCAGGGTATTTTGTTGGGTATTCACCACTTGCAAGGCTTATAGAGTATTCAACTGTCGGACAAAGATAGTTGAAGAAACCTTGCATGTGAAGTTCAATGAATCCTCTAAGGATACAATTCCACAAAACCCTGTGGAGTTGTTTGATCTGGACATTCTGCAATATGTTCCTTATCAACCACCTGCTGTTGCAGATCATATGAATCCATCATCTTCTGTAGCTAGTCATCCATCTGGTGTTACTGATGATGATAATGATATCAGTATTCACCTTTTCAAGTTTAGTGATCAACTGCCTGATTCAGCTAGACCTGATGTTCCCGTAGCTTCAGTAGCCAATCCACAACAAATGCTGATGAGATTTCTACAACTTCAACTTCCTTTGATTTACCATCTACTGATTGGTTTCAAGGAAATGCTTCACCATCACCATCTGTTGCTGCTGAGCCTGCTACAAACACTTGCACAGATCTTATTGTGTACCAAGATCTGAAGAATCACCCTATGTCTCAAATCATTGGTGATATCAATGCTGGCGTTTCAACAAGAAGTCAATTGTCAAATTTCTTTCTATGCTCTCTTCATTAGTCAGCAAGAGCCAAAGAACTATCACATTGCTTTAAGGTACAATGGATGGGTTGAAGCCATGCAGCTTGAGCTTCTTCAGTTCAAGAAACATCAAGTGTGGGAACTAGTTCCTCTACCTCCAGGTAATTGTGCAATAGGCACTAAATGGGTGTTTAGGAACAAAACTGATGAAAATGGGCTTACTGTTAAGAACAAGGTCAAACTGGTTGTACAGGGGTTTTCACTAGAAGAAGGTATGATTATAATGAAACCTTTGCCCTTGTAGCCACACTAGAAGCAATTCAATTGTTTTTAGCTTATGCTGCTTATCACAACCTTAAAGTTTTTCAAATGGATGTCAAAAGTGCATTTTTGTATGGGAAAATTAAAGAAGAGGTTTATGTATGTCAACCACCAGGTTTTGAGGACAATAACATCCTAATTGGGTGTATAAGCTTGATAAGGCTCTCTATGGGTTGGAACAAGCTCCTAGAGCCTGGTATGAGACATTATCAAACTTTCTTCTGGAAAATAATTTCACTAGAGGCTCCATAGATAATACTTTATTCATTAAGAAAGCTGGGCAGCATAATCTACTTGTTCAAATTTATGTAGATGATATATTTTGCATCCTCTGATCCACAGTTGTTTGATGCCTTTACAAAGTTGATGAAACGAAGTTTGAAATGAGTGCCATAGGAGAATTACAGTTCTTTCTGGGTTTGCAAATCAAACAAAAGGCTGATGGAATTTTCATTCATCAGTCCAATACACAAAAGATCTTTTGGAAAAGTTTGATTTACAAAAGTGTAAGCCGTGTTGTACTCCCATGTGCAACCACCACACAACTGGATACAGATCAGAAGGTAAAATGGTTGATGAAACACTTTACAGATGTATGATTGGGTCCTTGATGTACTTGACAACTTCTAGACCATATATTATGTTTCCTACATGTGTTTGTGCTAGGTTTCAGGCTGCACCTAAGGAGTCTCATTTGATTGCAGTGAAGAGGATCTTTAGATTTGCAAGGCACTCCATCTCTAGGTTATGGTATTCTACTAGACATTCTGGTAAATAGTTGCCTTTTCTGACAGTGACTATGCAGGGTGTAAGTTGACAAGAAAGTCTACTTCTGGGGATGCCAATGCTTAGGCAACTGCTTGATTCTTGGTAGAGTAAGAAGCAGACCTCAGTTGCTACATCAACTGCTGAAGCAGAGTACATTGGGCTGCAAGCTGTACATCTCAGGTACTCTGGCTTCAAAACCAATTATTGGATTATGGCATAACAGGGACTAAGACCCCATTGTTAATGGACAGTTCTTCAGCTCTTTGTATTGTCAAGAATCCTGTCGAGCACTCTAGGGGTAAACATATTGAAATCAGACACCATTTTATTAGAGATTGTTTTGAAAAAGGTCTGATTGATCCAAAATTTGTTCCTAGTGCTGATGAGCTTGCAGACATTTTCACTAAGCCCTTGGATAGCACAACTTTCCAAAACCTAGTACTAAGGCTTGGTATGCTGCAACTAGAATAAGTGACAACTACTGATGATCTCAGCTCACAAGTACTGATGATCATTAGTTTATTATTGTCATATATAAGTACTGAAGTTATCCTCCCTTCAACAGTTTTAAAACTACCGAAGCTTAAGTAACTTCTCAGTACTCAAGTACTTTATTTGTTGAAACAATGATGTAGTTACAACACTGATGTAGTACAGCTATTACTAACTACTGTTGTCAGAAATACAATACGTACTCATGTCCTATGAAACATCTGAAAACAGATGAAAACGTCTGATGAGTATGTGTTGAGGACTATGAATAGCTGAAAAGCAATGAATTGACGACAACTACTGATGACCTTTTTGTCTTCAGTAGTTTCCTAACTATTGTTTCTTTCTAAACAATTGAAGCAAAACCATGTCTTGAGTAGTTTCACAACTACTGATGACTAATACCAAGTCTCAGTTGTTTTATCA
Source organism: Flaveria trinervia (assembly GCA_025506515.1). Taxonomy (NCBI): domain Eukaryota; kingdom Viridiplantae; phylum Streptophyta; class Magnoliopsida; order Asterales; family Asteraceae; genus Flaveria; species Flaveria trinervia. Next base: position 23,962,242 of record CM046455.1, on the reverse strand, counting down.
CGTGAAGTCAAAACTGTCTTCAGTAGTTTTATAACTACTGATGACTAACTCTTCAGTAGTTTTATAACTACTGATGACTAAATCAGAGACTTCAGCTGTTTCAACGTCTGACGTTTAAAACCGAGTCTTCAGTTGTTTTATAAACTGCTGATCACACCAATACGTCAGTCATTCCAAACCTCTGAAAGTTAATAACACGTCATCAGTAGTTTCAACAACTGATGACTAACCAAAACCTTCAGTCGTTTTCTAACCCTACCCTTTAAATACCTTATCCCATCTTCAGAGTTTTTTACTTTCTTCTCTTCTCAAACCTAACGTTCAAAAAACTCTGTAACCTCTCTTCATCAATGGCGACCATGCAACTAAAACCTCGACACAACTGTGTAGCACATCTCACAAAATCGCCATACTGGACCAAGTTTCACAACGCCATTGATTTAATGGTTCAGTCACCTTACAAAACGGCTTTTCTGTTAAATCCCACCATATATGCGAATCTCTTAACCAATTCTGGACAAAGTCACTCTTGTCTCTGAGGAGAATGACACAGAGTCTCTTCAATCATTTGTCCATCGTCAAAAAGTGATCATTACTCCAGACATTCTTCGCCAAACCCTCAATCTGGATGATGCCATTTTCCCAATTGGTTATCCAAAGGGCACAATCGATCAATCATTTGCCCAGCATGGATACCAGGGTAACCTAAGTGCATCTACCATATTGAAGAAACATTTCCAGGATGCCGAACGTCTCATCTTTCACCTGGTAAATGTCTGCCTTGCCCCCAAGACTTCATTCATGGGATCAAATGTCCACAAGGTGGCAACAGGTAATGTACTCCATCCTTGAGCAACAACCTTTAAATTTTTCTGAAATACTATTTTTAGAGCTCAAGGATATGGCCCAAAAACACTTGCTAACCGATGGATATTATATCCTCGGTTCATAATGGCCATAATTGAAAACCAGCTTCAAGCTGAGGGACTTGTTGGCCTGGGAGTCCCTGCTACGGCTGTATTGCCTGAAGTATACTCCCGGCACAACTCTGACCAATCACTAAAAATGGCTGCCAAGCTGCGCAAACCCACGCAGCTGGAACCCACAGCCACCACCTCCAAATCCAAAGTCCCCACCAAACCCACTAAAAAGAAGACAAAAAAGGCTACTCAGGGAAATGAGTCCCCTGAGGATGCCCCTGCAACACAAACACACTATATCCACTGGTTATAACCCCCTAGTGGATACAAGGACTTCACCAGCCACAGCCGCTCAGGATTCCTCTCAAAAGGAGCCTGCAGCAACCAAAGAAGGGGTACCCACTAATCTGGGATCTTCCTCATTTGAGGAGATTGTCTTGAAGAGCACCATTCTCCCCAGGTGCATACTGCTTTTATCCCATCTCCCACTGCAACCGCCCCACAAAGTCCTACTCTCATTATTGCAAACGTGTTGACTCAGCTGCATGCCTCTCCTCCTCCCCAACAAACACCAACAAAGGGGAAAACCACAGCAATTGAGAAAGAGGATCAACATGCTTGTGACAGCCCACAGCACAAGGGTTTAACTGTTCTATCCCTCGTGTGGATATGGAGACCAGAACATTTGGTGAGGCTGCCACCTCTTCTGAATCAGCACATGATCAGACTGAGGCTGGTAACATAGCTCAGACCTTACCAGAGGCAACAGTTGATGAAGGACATTGTCCTGAGGCTGGAAGTCCCCAGCTCCACGAAAAAGGGGCACATGCTAAAACTGGTCTACACCCAGTGCATGTACATCCTGCTACAAGCAGGAGCTCAGGTGATTCAGCATCTGCTGATGATGACCTAGGCTTCTTTTATGATGTTCTGGCCCAGAACACAATTCTTGAGGAAGAAGTCAGTAGACTACAGACTACTTGACCAGTTCTCTCACACAACAAGTCCATCTGCCACCAACATAAACCCACAGATGGCACCTTCACCTGAAGGTCTCCCACACACTCAGCCACTCAAAACTTCCAAGCCCAGCCTCTATTTCTGGCACTGCTTCTCAAGGACAGAATCCCTCTGAGCAAATAGCTGCTATCTTTCAGCAATCCCTACCTCTCATCACCCCAATAATCATAGACATTGTGATCAAAACCATGGATGAGAGGCTTCCCTCAATCATACAACCCCTGGCGAGGAGATTGTGAGCACAAGGCTTTCTGCTACTCAAACCCTTGCAACCAATGCAACCAAAAAGGGCGAGAGTCAGTCAGTGAAAGCAAAGAGGAAGAGCATACAGGGGAACAAAGTAAAGGAGACTGAGAAGGAAGAGGAGTTTGTGAAGGGAGCTGACATTTATCAAGTGGGTGAAAGTCATAAAGACTTTCATGTCACATATAAGAAGAGGAAGTTTGAAGGAAAGAAAAGAGCTCGAACTCGATGAGATGATCAAAATGGCGGATGCTACACACAGTAAATCAATGGACTCCATTATTGATCAACTATATAGACAGGGATTTGATACTGCACTGCTTGACTCAGAGATTAGGAGACTTGAAGTTGAAGAAATTAACTCAAGATGGGCAAGTTATGATGCATTAGAAAGAGAAAGACTAGAGATCATGATCAGATTCATTGCAAAGTACCTTGGGAGATCATTGATCGAGATTAAGTCATGGACCAGGGATAGTATCTTGGCAATAACCACCAAGATCTGTTCGTCTGAAGCATACACTAAGGGATTGGTGATTGAAGCACTAAATGAAGCAGGTGCTGGGAACAAAAAGGAACTAGCAAAACACTCAAAAGCCTCACTCACTACAAGAATGCTAGAACAACCTAAAAACCTCCCACTTGAAAATCACCACTACCTCAACCCACTAAACCAACTCCTTTACCCTCAAAACCAACAGCCGATGATGCGCCGAAGAAGAAGAAGAGAAGGGTGTTGAGGCTAGAAGAAGAAGAAGAAGAGGATGATGAGGAAGAAGATAGGCTGCCTCTTTCCGCAGTCCTAACTTTGCCTAAAGCAAAACCTATGCCCATCACTCCCACCTCACAGATGGAAGCTGTGAGAGTGAAGATAGAAGAAGAACAGCAACAAAAGCTTCATGATGATGAGATGCTGAAAAGCATAGACAAAACGTATGTTGCTCTTCATCAATAATTTGTATGAAGAAAGAAGCTCTGAGATTGTACACCCTTGCTAACACATTTCATAACAAAAGGAAAAGGTGAGAATATGGCCTGATCCTAGGGTGGCTCACAGAATTATGAAGAAAGACATTCCTTCGAGATACAAGGGCCAAGTAAAAGGATCATAGATGAAGAGATCACAGTGGTCCTTGTAGTATCATCCTGGGAAATTGTAGAAGATTTCAAGAAGGCCTATGAAACTAACAGCACCCCAAAAGATGTTAGAGAACAGAGTAATTAAAAGAGGTTAGTCTACAAGAGGCTTGAGAACTTCAAACAAAATGAGCTCAGTCTGTTACTGAAGGGACTCACCCAAATGAGTTTGCATACAGACAGATCACAACAGTTGAGCTCAAAAATGGCAAACAGACTAAGTACATTTCAGAGCTGTATGGGCGTGAAGGATTGTTTGATGGTGGAGATGAAAATCTCACCATGGAAGAACAAATTATGTTTCTCAGAGCATACACCAGAGAATCCTACAGGCTTATACATGGGAAGTAGATTTCATGGATAGGACCACAGCCCTGTGTCTAGTTCCCCAAAGTCAGGGCTCCTATCCATACTATGCCAACCAAATTTCAGAAATCTATTCCCAGGCCAGTGCTTAATTGGGTCATCTTCTTAGCTGATCAAGAAGGATAAAAACCAATCTTATTGCCAACAATAAGTGGGACCTCAATAAAGTTAAGGTTTTGGCTGCATTGGTTCAGGGGGAGTTTGTTGGACCAAAAGAACCAATGAGCCAGATCAGAAAAACCTTAAGTCCCACAGACGTCACAACAACTGCTGAAGTCCACAACAGCTGAAGACAAGTGCTGAAGACAAAGTCTGAACACAAGTGCTGAAGACAAAGTCTGAACACAAGTGCTGAAGACAAAGTCTGAAGACAAGTGCGGAAGACAAAGTCTGAACACAAGTGCTGAAGACAAAGTCTGAAGACAAGTGCTGAAGACAGTCTGAACACAAGTGCTGAAGACAAAGTCTGAAGACAAGTGCTGAACACAGTCTGAACACAAGCGCTGAAGACAAAGCCTGAAGACACAAGTGCTGAAGACAAAGTCTGAAGACACAAGTGCTCAAGACAAAATCTGAAGACACAAGTCTAAAGACAAAGTCTGAAGACACAAGTGCTGAAGACCAGTATCAGATGTTGTCACAACAGCTAAAGAGGTCTTCTGCAGTAGTTGTGACGGTTTTCTTCAGTAGTTTTATGTTTTTTCTTTTCAGTAGTTTTGTAAAACGACTGAAGAGCTTGTTCTTCGTCTTATAGTTTCAGTAGTTTCGTATGAGTAGTTTTATGTTGTATACTTAGCACTCTGATATGTTTCAGTAGTTGTGAACATTTCAGTAGTTTGTTAAGTTTTAGTTATTTTGTAATAAATCTGCCAGATGTCACTATCCCGTGATATCAGCAGTGATTGCACTCTATATAAGGAGTGTCAACCTAATTGTAATCGGTGAATGATTAAGCAGAAACATTTGATATTATTAAAACATTCCTTTTCACAGAATATATTCTTTCTTTACAACCGTATTGTTCTTAATGCATACGAATATCAAATTCTTTCTATAATTTGTCTAATTCTTGTTCTTATTCCGCTGTGTTACACTCTAATCCATCAAACTTGAGATCACTGATCCTGTCAGTTGCATGTGTCATACATCCGTAGTTACTTTGCTCACTAACTTATGACATGAGTTGCCATCTTTTATATACTTATGTATGAAAACTATGGAAATCTCACCAACATTGTTTTATATACTTTGCTCACTAACTTGTAACCTTTTATTTTTAATATGTTTCACGAAATGCACAAGTTTGATTGTCATCATTGAAGCTTATTCAGATATAGAAATGAATCTAGTTAAATAAATGAATCCTTTTGGATTATTTCATGTTATGTAATGCTGACTTATTATGGTTATACTTTTACTTACAAAACTTATGGTTATAATATTTGGATTAAATAATAGGGTTATTTGGTTGTAAATAATCTTAACCCTCACATCTCGATGATTCCGCCGTTAAGGTTGGGGTGTGACATGGTGGACTTGCAGTGGAGACTCCTTATTCACATCTTCCAACACTGCTTGTCCAAAAGGAAGACAGGATGGAATGACTTTCCTGTCACTACTTGATCTACTATATATGCACTGTGCACAAACCAACCATTCAACATGTCAGCCTATATTTTCAATGGTTTGGTCTCTAACATCCAAGAGGGTAGATGTCACACCCCAACCTTGATGGGGGAATCATCAAGATGTGAGGGTTAAGATTGTTCATAGCCACATAATGCTAAATTTAAATGCAAATAATAAAATTATAAGTTTCAAAGGAAATACAAACATATGTCTCAAACATGAAATATTTCCCAAACAAAACAAAGCATAGCATAGTCATCTCATTCATCTAACTAGATCCAAATCCTAGTCTATTGCAAGCTTCAAATGATGACTTCAAACTTGGGCATTTCCTGAAACATGTTAAAAATAAGGGTCAACTATATAGTTGGTGAGTTTCTAAGGGTTTTACATACATAATATACTAAAGGTTACAAGTAGCAATTCATATCATAGGTTATGACTTAACAAGTTTATAGAACACATATAGTTACAACCAAACGTCGACTTGATTACAAGTTTATAAGATTGTTCAAGTGTACTTGGTTCCCATGATGAACAATTCATACGTCATCACGAGCTGGCAATACATCGGCTTTAGCACCAAATAGGCTTGTTAGGCCCAAAGATCAAAGACGTCGCCAGGCTAGAATAGTTAATGATTGTAAACAAAATATGTATCTCATATAAGATTATAACAACACAAATAACCATGAAAAACAAAAGTGTGAATTGCAGGTGCTTTACAAGTTTAAACATTTACAAGTGTATGATGATAAGATAACATGTTTCACCCTAAAATAGTGTGAAATAATATAAAAAGGGGCAAGGAAACTCACATGACGTAAACGTGTATGAGATGATAATAAGAATTAAACGATGTTCAAACGAATTCTTTTACAAGATACCTAAAAGTATATATTACAAGATTTAAGATTAATAATAGGATCAACGATTAAACGCGAACTAGAGTTTCAATAAGAATTGGGGTCTTTTTTATGAACATGATCAATTATTGGAAAGCTAAATATATATTTTATTACAATGAAGGAAACTTACTTAATCTTTTTGTAATGGTTTGGGAAATTAAATGAAATTAAATCCTCAATTAATTTATAAAATTTAAATAAAATCATAGTTAATATACAGTTAAAAACAATGTAATGACTAATGATAAATTAGTGATTTGAACTATTTTAAGTTTATTTTTACAAAAAAAACTAATTATAACATTGGTTATTAATAATTAGATAGCTTTTAAAACAACCAAAGTTTATAAAATTGATTTTATAATTTTTAGAAATTTTGTATAATTTTTTTAAAGGCTAGAAAGCCCTAAAAAATAAGGTTGTCCGAGTTCGAACCCGCGACCTCTAGATTGAGCATGTGTGTGATTTACCAGTGAACTAAGGGTTATTGTCGTGATGTATCACGATCCTTAATTCTTATAAACATAATCATCACAAAACCCCAACTCCAAATAAAACCCTTGAACGATTTGATCCTAATTAAAGGTCAATTCAAGTGTTTCATTTAGATTAAGCTTAGGGCTTTTATTCCCCACATGAAATTGAGTATGTAGCAATTTTTGATTACCTATATTTCAAACGGATTGATGATGAACAATTGAAGAACAGACTGCGACCGAAGTTATTTTAATTGGTGAGCAAATGAGGATCATAGTCAAATAGTTAAAGAAGATGTGCACTTTGAACTCAGAGCATGAAGGCATGCTAGATAAGTACAAATCTATAGTCATTATTGTGATGATAAAGTTTGAAAATATTGGATCAAGAAGAAGGTCAATGCAACCAAAACTATGTCACTTAAGTATTTTGGTGCTGCATGCAAAGGCTTGTGAAGCTTAACATGGAACTTCCGAAGGTTGTAGAGTTCTTCGGAAGACAATGTAACAGATCAACTTCCTAAGACAGAACTCTACTTCCGAAGTCAAGTTAAAACTTCCGAAGTTCAAGTCTTAGAAGAATAAATTGAAGACCACTTCCAAAGTATGATGAAAAGAAGAAGTCTCCAAGCCTTGGAAGTAGCTGCCTCTTTCGAAGTATAAGTGGCTTCGGAAGTACTTAGTCTTCTGAAGCCATTAACCTTCAGAAGACACTGCTATGAACCTGTGGACACAAGTATGGTCTCTGACACTCGCTACAGACTTCTGATACAGCATGGCCTCTTCCTAAAGAGCCATGTAGTTGACCATACTTTATCCACTGTTCACCTTTTTATGATAATACATGTTACCAACTTTAGTTGGTGACAAAAGGTAAGTTAGGGACATGTCCTAACTACCATATCTCAAATAAGACTTTATCTAAGATACCTTAAACTATAGTCTTGTAGTATAGGCTTTAGCTATTGGATCCAAGGTATCAAAGTATATCTAGCTGTAGGTAGTATTATATATAGGTTCTCTTTGTAACTCATTGTAACAACTGCTTGTAAGAGTCTTGTATCATTGAGTTAAGAAGCAATATATAAAAGTACCTTGAAAATTATTTTCTACGTTCTATATTATGATCAACTCTTACGGATTCTTTATATACCAGAGTGTTGTTCTAGGTGAGTTTGAGAGAAAACATTGTGTTTAGTGACAACATCGATCCTGCAATTGGTATGAGTGCATTTTAGGCTCTTGATTGCGTGATCTAACCATCCAAATCAGCTTGTTTTCACTCATCCCTACTAACTCACTCACTTAAAATGGCCCTTAACAAATCCTAGGTAGAGATGGGAACAATGACAAAAGCTCCCATCATTACCCTTGAAAATTTCAGGTCTTGGAGGAGAAGAATGGAAGGCTTCATCAGATACCAAGACAGCAAAATGTGGAACTCCATTGTCAATGGCCCGTATAAGCCAAAGGTGGCATCACCTGGTGGAAACAGTGCCATGATAGAAAACGCTATCGAGGACTATTCTCATGAAGATAGAAAGAAGATGGACATCGACAGCAATGCTATGACTATTCTCATGACTGCAACACCGAACTCTATTATGGTGGAGTTCGAGCATTGCAAGACTGCCAAAGAATTGTTTGATGCACTTGCTTGGATGTATGCAAACTCCAACGACCCAAAGAAGGACTCACTAAAGAAGCAGTACGAGAACTTCACTCATATGACTGGAGAGACCCTCAGCTAGTAGTACTTCAGGTACATGGATCTTATCTCTTCCCTTCAGTCTATGAAGATCACTCCCGAACTTAGAGATCTAACCAAAAAGTTTATGAGTGCTCTTCCCAACGAGTGGACATTCAACTGTGTCCCTATCAAGAGAACATAAAACTTGAACACTCTTACTATGACTGAACTCTATGACATCCTTCATGGATATTTCCTAGAGATGGAGAGTAAGAAGGGCCACCAAACAAGCAGACCCATGAGTCTTCCTGCTAGCAACACTTTAATGGTTGTTGAAGGCTCATTAACCCCACAACCTCAGCATCACCTTATCAGCAGCCATCTTGCTCTTCTGGACCTTACATCACTTTTCCTCAGACTCCAAGGTCTCAACAGGCTCAACACAACTCTTTCCAGGAAAGTTGTGCCTTTGTCTCAGGAAGTGAGCACTCATGTGATTTTCAATACTATTTTGATGGTCTTGAGTGTTTCAGTCCAGACGATGTAGAGTATGTTGACATTGTCCAGCAGATGGCTCTCTTAACTTACAGAGCGGAGAGGTTCTTTAAGAGAACTGGAAGGCATTTCCCTCAAAACCAACTACCAGCAAGTTTGGGTTTGACAAGACCAAGGAAAAGTCTTACAACTGTAACCAACTCGATCACTTTGCAAGGGAATGCAAGGCTCCAAAGACCAATCCGGGAACCCCACAGGCCTCCACACATCACTTAACCTCAAAGCCCACTAAGAAGTCAACTGAAACAGCTGCAATGGCTCAAGAAGTTGACTAGAGCTTTATGGTAGAGGATGTGACTCCTGCTCAAGCTCTCATGGCTAGAACAGATGATGCCAGGTATATGAACATCTCTGCACTCCAGCTTGTATAGCTAAAGTTAAACTCTATCAGGATTACAATATGGAATTCAGATATGATATTTAGTCTTTAAATATCCTAAAATCTGTTTTAAAAAGAGCTGAATCTGACTATCAAAAGAAAATTAAGGAGTTAGAGAAAACTATTTCTCTTTTAAAACATGAACACACCAATTACAAAACTCAAATCAAGGATCTGATATCCAACTTGTCTAAGGCTCAAGTCCAGCTTGTCACTACTGAGGCTCAGGCCAGGAAGCATGTTATCTCTGAGCAGAACTTCCAAGCTATTCTTGCATCATCCTCTCATTCCAATCTCTATTATTAGAACAAAGGAGGGTTGGGAACCAATGAAATTGCTCCACCACACTCGTATGAGTCTATTAGACAGCCTAGATGTGTTACTGAGGAGAAAGAGTGTAACAACCTTGTATTTGAACGAAATACCTGGAGATTAGCGTCTAAACCAGATCAAATAGTGCGGAATCCTATTTGATTGGCGATCCAATTAGTGAGAACACACGAAGAATCAATCAGGAATTGAAACTAACGTTAGAAATCGATTGGGAATCGATCTAATGTGTTCTGTGAACTTGGAGAACGAATTGGGAGGCTTCTGGACGGCTAGGGTACGTCTGGAATCGTAATTAATCGAGAGTCCTTATTTTTCACGAATTTGGTTGTATTTATAGGTTGCTATTATTCAATCGTGCGACTGAACCATTAGTATGGTTCAGTCGTGCGATTGAACCATGCGGTTGTTTCATCCGCACGACTGAGTGTTCAGTCGTGCGACTGAGCCAATCTTATGTGTCGATCATACGACTAATCCAGTCACCGGTTCAGTCGTGCGACTGAGTCATTCGTATGAAGTTGTTCATGCTACGGTCCATTCGCATGGGCCATTCGCATGAGAACTTTATTATGTTAAGTTTTATTGTATTAATTAGTAAACATTATATGTAAACATTCAACCAACCACTAAACTAATTAAACAATTTTATTTCAACTCATTAATGAAATATTAATCATTACAAATCACAATCAACCAATACCATTTCATTAATCATATCAAATTACACCAAAATTAGATAAACAAGATCTATTACATTTCATATCATGATCTAGGGACATACATGTATCAACAAACTCCCCCTTGGACCTAGATCTCTCTAATCTTCTGTTTTCTGCATAACCTCTTTGTATTTCTTGTACATCTCCTCTTTTGTGACTCCTGTGTGAATCTCAAACATGAAGCAGAGTCGTATAACTTTCTAGAATTAGAGGGCTTGTACAATATCCTGCGTATCATAGAATAGTGGCCACTTGTATAGCGTATATACATCACTTTCTGACAGGTTGTAAGCCACATCGGTCGAATACCCAGATAGTATCCATTTGTCCCTCTTTGCTTAAGTCTATGACCACTTCAGCTGTTCTCCAATCATAGTACCACCACTTAAAGTGTGGAGTGAAATCCTGTGGCATTTCCTGAGGGGGATTCTTGACATTGTGCGCGGAGGCTTCCACTTCAACACTATCTTAGGCTTGCCAGTAATGGCATCAACCTCAGACCTTCTCATATACCTAGTAGGCTGTTGAGGTCTGAAGTTAACCCATCTAGTGTGGTACTCCTTCTTTAGGGCAGCCTCGAACCAGCCTGACATCTTCCTCGGGTCAGCATACAAAAGCTTTAGTTTGGCGAGCTGGTTGAGCTCAAAACCTGGTAGGGTCTTCAGATCATGTGGGAATCTGATGTACTCTATGCCATGTTCTCTCTTAACTGCATACGCATTGAGATCTTCAAAGTACGCCCATGCTATGATTCTTCCTGACACCTTGTGATGTTTCTTGACTCTATAGAGTTTCATGTAGGAATCCTACTTGGTGCAGTACGTTGGGCTCTAACTTCTTCAAAACATGCAACCCACTCAGCCTTTCAAATGTCAACATCATCATTTGAAGGTTGGGTTGTGCCTTCTGCTTTCTCTGTTTCTTGCTCCAAATTGTTCAGCACCTCAATAGTATCGCTGACAAGGGATTCACCCAGATTGGGGACCACATTACCCTCATTGTCAGCGTACTGAGGATACTCCTCGGCAGTGACATCTTCAATCTCTACATCATCAACATCGTTGAACTCTTCGTCACTATTCGAATCGCATGTCGGAGCATCTTTTACTATTTCATCTGGATTTAGCTCGAAAATCTCTGCGAGTTGCTCATTAGTTAGATCATGAATTATTTCCCCTTCTTCACGGGTGTAATTCACTGACCTCCTAACAATCCCTTGCACATCAAGTATCATTGTTAGCTGAGACTTAACCTGCTGAAGGGGAGCAATATCAAACTCATCTCTTTGGTAAGATTGATCTGTTTGGTTTAAACATTCCACACATAAATCATTAGTAGTTAATCAACTAGAAAAGCATTAAAGTAATATAAACATTAAATATATTGTGTTCAATTACATGATTCAAATACAAAAGAAGATAAATACATAAACATCTAATCGTTACTTTTATCTTGGATCATGGTTTCATCACTTGGAGGAGCAGAGGTAGAAGCTGATTGATCTTGTCTGTTCCTTGTCCTTTCTCCTGACCTGTAGCAGTGGCCGATGCAGGTGCATCCTCTCCTTCTGCTTCTTCATCATCCTCAGTAGCACTCTCATCATCCTCATCACTATCTTCATCATCTTCATCTCTGTCTCCTTCACTGATCTTTAATGGCTCCTCTTTAGACCCTTTCAGTTTTAACAGGATCAACTTCCTTGCCTTCTCCAGCTCCTCTATTTGCTTACTTGATGCGACACTTTGAGCTTGGAGTTGGTCCATCTTGATGCTCTGAGCAGCCAACTGCTGGGCCTGCTCCGCAATTACTCGATCCTGCTTTGCAATTTTATGAGATTGTGCAGCAGTCAGGTCAGTAAGCTGGCGGATCTGAGCTGTCTTTTCCTCATCAGCCGCCAGTAAGCGCATCACCATTCTGTTAAACGCTGACAAGTGTTCCTCTACCCCGATTGGAGGTAAAGGAGATTGATAAGTGTATGAGGGATGGGCTGAGGGCATTGATTGGTGTGACGTGGTGGTGGAGGTGGCGGTAGTGAAGATAGGTCTGTATAGTGGTGGAGGTGATGAGGGAGTAAAGGATGTGGTGGTGGAGGGAAACTGTGCTATGGTAGGAGGTATGGTGGGGGCTGTGGTAGATGTGGTGGGTGTGGTAGATGTGGTGGATGTGGTGGCTGTGGTGGATGTCGTAGATGTGGTGGTGATGAAGGTCACCCTACGCTTCTTCTTCTTCTAGCCATGGGGTTTGGCCATTCTCTTCCTCCTTGTTCCAGTTGAGGAGGAAGCTCCCCCTACAACCCCGCCTGAGGATCCCGGAGCATAGGTTGGGTCAGTATCTGTATCTCTTGAGTCTCTCAGGTGTTCACCAACCACCCTTAACCCATGTTCTGTGGGGACAACTTTCCTTCCCACAGTTCGTGTAAGTGGCTCCTCATCCGATTCATCCTCCTCCTCCGCATCAAGAACAAAATCATGATGAAATCTCGCTGACTCAGTTACTTCTCCAGATGTGACGGACACTGGAGGTACAGAATCAGACACAGTGCCTCTGAGTGGAATAGCAGCATCCCCACTGTCATCCTCATCTGAGTCATGAGTGGGTAGGGCTATCTGTTCCACATCAGAGTCACTGTCCTCGTGACGCCACTTTCTCTTTTCTGGCACCACATAGTCCTTTCTGGCAAGATGACCAAACAACCTCCTGCCAGGAGGTTCACTTGCTTTCCCCGGTATACTTTCATCCTTCCAGGGTGGTGTCATCCATTACCTCCAAGACTACCGAATCCTCCTTTTCTTTTGGCAGGGAAGGAAGCATCTGATCTATAATCATTTGCATAAACCTCGGGTACATACAGAAGGCTTCTTTCCCATTCCCCTCGATGTTTTCCACCAGATAGGTGAAGATCATCTTAGAGAAGCTAAACGGATGGTTCAGCACCAATGCAACGTATGCGTTCTGCATCTGGTCTGATAGCTCATCAAAACCACCTTTTCTTGATGCCATGCACTTGAGCAGCACGTGTGCAAGGTATTTAAACTGGGGACAGAGATTACTCTTGTTGAGTACCCCAGAATTGATGTCCCCAGAGTATTTGGCTCTGAGAAAACATCCTCTGACAGTGAGGGGGTGTAAACAGGTTGGACAATCAGTGTCATCCCCCAATTGTAGTACAATCCTTAGATCCTCCTCTGAACTATATTAGCCTCGCCAAATATGGTACTTCTGATGCAGTGAGGTTCAGATGATCTATCAACTGTAGCCCCTTCTCAGAAGGTTTGTTGAATGGATCGATATGGGGTGCAAGGGGTAGAGATGGCATGTGCAATCCGTGATCTCAATAGAAATGTGATTATGCCAGAGAATTCTGCAGTGTTTCTGGATGTTAAGTCCAGATGAGCACATATATTGTGCTTTGTGCTCATAATCCATCTACTCGCCATCTGTTACACAAAGATAGTAAACATTAATATCATTTACTAAGAAAGTCATGAAATCCTTACGCTTGAAGAACATCATTCTGTCATGCAATTGAGATTGTGCAACTGAGTTCAAATGTGCGATTGAACCGTGCGAAAGGGGTTCAGTCATACGATTGAACCGTACGAATGGGATTCAGTCGAGCGATTGAACCCATCCGTATCTCGGAGTGTGCGATTGGGCTCCTACGTATATACCGTCATGCGGTTACATCAGTCGTGCGATTGAACGTCATACGCATGGTTCAGCCTTGCATATAGGCAGTTTGAGCCCTTCAGTCGTGCGACTGAAGTTCATCATGCTGTCCATTCGCATGAAGAACAGACTGTTCGATTCAAATTACTTTTTCACCAATTTTAGTTTTAGACATCTTTATCTGGTTCATTTGGCTCGCAATCATTCTCAAACCACCTAACTTCGTTACTTTCGTTTGTTTGAGTCATTTAGGTAGGTTATTTGGTCACTTAAGTCTGGGTACTTTGTGAGTCCGAATCTACCGTGTTTTTCATCAAATTGAACGTTATGGAAGTGCATGTATATAGTAAATTACCTGGAGAGTCAATGTAGATTGGTCAGTAATCAAGAAACAGAGGTTTTGCGCTCGATAGAAATTTTTCCAGAGTTGGATTAATACGTGCGATTCAGGGTGATTTTTGAAGGTGGTGAGTCTCTGCGACCGACTCTCCTTCTATTTATCAACCCTAGGCTCAATCGTGCGACTGAGCTCATACGCATCTTTCAGTCGTGCGAGTGGGACTCAGTCGTGCGATTGGTTCAATCGTCCTTCTTCAGTCGTCCTTCTTCAGTCGTCCGACTGAATCTCAGTCGTGCGACTGACTAACTCATTCTCCCTTAATCATCCGACTGGGCCAATCGTATGGGCCATTCGGTGAATAGTCCGTATTCATGGTCCATTCACACGAATAGCTTCCATTGTATGATTGGTCCATACGGATGGTCCATTCGTGCGAATAGGTCATATTATTAACTTTTCTGCCAGTTTGAATTTAACGTTTTTAAAATCCCTTTAATTTACGTTATGTGCAGTTTATCATATTAGACATGATCGTTTTGACTTGAGAACCCTTTTATCACCTCAGACGTGACTGATTTAAGCTTTTAACACATATGTGGTCATCTCAGACATGTCCCTTTTAGTGAGTTGATCCCTTACCGAAGTTCATGATGTAGTCCGGCAAACAAACAAAAACTAAAGGACTAACTAAACTAACATACAAAAATAAAACTAGTATTGGGTTTTTGTGAGAGATAAATCCTAAGATGGAAATCTACTGGATTTTTTTCTGGAATAGACAACTTTAACTCAGATTTACCATACCTGGACCAATTCAGTTTTGGAATCATACAAGCAGTTCAAATCAGTTGGACTTGTTATCAAAATCTTTTGATGCTCAATCTTGGTGTTCATCCAGAGTCATTTGCAACTTTAGGAAATCAAACTGAAACTCTTAGATTACCACATTGATTCAAACGTTCAAGAATTGCACCCACAATGATTGTCAATATGTTTGTCCACTTAAATCCATACACAAACTTTTGACCCAAGCTGGTGATAGATTTAGGTTTACTTATTTCAACTAACATTTGTGAATCCCATACTTATATGGTAATCAACATTCCTCAGGAGCTTTTGAGCGGTCTACGGTTATTTTTACAAGAAGAGACTATTCTTAGAGCTTTCAAGGAGAAGCCAATCCTTAGGTCAGTGCCATCGCACAGCAGAGAGGCGGCAAACAACAATGAATTCTAGAATATCTAGGTTATGCTTATCCTCAGGTCAGTGCCATCGCACAGCAGAGAGGCGCACAACCTATCTCCTTGTTAGAGTAGCTTAATTTTATTTTGCACCAAATGCACCAACAACATAAGTCATTAGCTTGATAGCATTTTTAGTCATTTTTTCTAGTGCTTTGCTCTATTTATGGTCATCCGCACACATTTGTGGCGTTTACATGCTCATTGCCCCTTATTGGAGTATTGTTGATTGTGTTAACCAGCGATAAGATGGAGCCCACAATCAGTTGAACCACTTAGTTTGATCTTAAGATCACGAGTCAGTTCTAATCATCTATTGTGTTGAATCTACCGACATATCAATTGTGGTCTAGCAACCTCTAGGTCTTCTCTCATTGTGTTACCTTTAGAGTTATCAGTTTTTCTATCATCTTCCCTTTGATATTGCTTAGACTACACAGACTTATACTTTGAATGTTTTTGCACTTTTTCTAAATTAAAATTTCAAAGTCCCTCTTGCTTTGTTCCTGTGTACTATCATATTCCAAAGGGTTTGAATCGGTATCACAGATACGATCTACCTTATATCAGCTTTCCACTCCTTCTCCCTCGGTTTTTATTTTTATTTTTTATTTTTATTTTTTTAAGTTGCTTGCTGACTTATTCTCCCCCTAAAATACTAAAATCATAACTGGTTTCATTATTTTAGGATTTTAATAAACAGCAGAATAACATAAGTTTAATTTAAACACACTAATTTAACCAAAAAAACTCAAACAAAATGAAGAATTAACTAAGCTACATCGGACTACACATGATCATCATCAGGAATAACCTCACTTCTCTTTTTAACGCCGTTGACCTCTAGCAAATATTGAAAC
Organism: Flaveria trinervia; assembly: GCA_025506515.1. Lineage (NCBI taxonomy): Eukaryota > Viridiplantae > Streptophyta > Magnoliopsida > Asterales > Asteraceae > Flaveria > Flaveria trinervia. The sequence continues at coordinate 23,945,757 of CM046455.1, read as the reverse complement.
GTGGTTTATCAAAGGCTTTAGTATAGAGGTCAGCGCGTTGAAAATCAGTATTAATTTTACCACATCAATTAAGTTCTTTTCAAAACAATCTCGTATGAAATGATATTTAATACCGATATGTTTGGTCTTAGGATGTTGGACCGGATTTTTAGTTACTGCAATGGCAGCAGAGTTATCTACCAAAATAGGAGTAGAATAGAACGTTAAACCGTAATCCCGCATTTTCTGTTGAATCCAGATGATTTATGAACAGCAACTTGCAGCAACAACATATTCATCTTTACAGTTGACACTGCAACCAATGTCTGCTTCTTACACTGCAGGTAATTAATCTTCTCCCAAAGAATTGACACCCTGCTGATGTGACTTGTAGTTCATCTTGCAGCCTCTGTAATCCGAGTCACTATATACGCGGTGAGCTCAGCTCAAATCATCATCATGAGGATACCACAACCCAAGTGTGGGTGTACCCTTTAGATAGCAAAAATCCTTTTGACCCCGATCAGATGATTGACCTAGGGTTTACCTGATATCTGAACATAAACATGTCCGCATACATGATATCAGGTCTAGAGGCAGTGAGATACAGAGGGATCCAATCATCCTCGTACATCGTGGCACCAACAAGATCTCCATTTTCATTAGGCTATGTCGTGATTCGTAGCAAGTGGAGTACCGCAACAGATGCATTCTCCATGTCAAAGCGTTGAGAATGTCTCTTACGTACTTGGTCTGATGTAGAAGATCCCATTTGGTGTTTGATCCACCTGTAGCAAGAAAGAACTTCATCTCCCCCATAGCACTCATCTCAAACTCTTCTTCATAACTTCTTTCAAACTCTTTGCATAACTCTTCGTTCTTGTTCTTTGAACCGAAAATTATGTCATCAACATAAATTGTACGAGCAGTAGGTGGTCGCCATCTTTTTCTTTAATGAACAACGTGCAGTCATGCTCCCCTGCAAAGCCGTGTTTCACAAGATGAGTCGAGAGTTTCTCAATACCAAGCTCTTGGAGCTTGATGGCAGCCCGTTATAAAGCCTTGTTGAGCTGTAGACTCTATCCCTATAAGATCTTCAAATCCCTTGGGTTGACTGACATAGACTGTTTCTCTCCTGATTTCCCATGAGAAAAAATGTCACTCTTCACATCTAATTGATAGACTTTAATCTTCATGAACGTTGCATAGGCAAGAAGATACGAATGGCTTCCATCCTTGCCAACGGCTGCAAACACCTCATTGTATCAATTCCCCGCGACTTGGCGAAAACCCTAAACCACCCGTCGAGCTTTGTTCCTGATAGATGCCCCCTTGGTCATCTTTCTTGCATTTTAAAACCCATTTGTGCCAATGACCTTAGCACCTTTAAGGTCCTATCAACCAGAGTCCTACAGTGTAAGGATTCCTGAAGTCTGATGCAACCCAAAACTGCCTAAGTGTTTCAGCAACATGCACTAAGTACTGAAGTGAAGAATGCTTCGGAAGAATTACACAAAGCATTAGAAAATACTCTAAGTGTAATATCTTCCGAAGCCAAGACCAATATCTTCCGAAGCCTAACATGAAGTCTTCCGAAGCTTGAAGAGACAAAGTCTTCCGAAGCTTCAACCTATGAAGACAGATTTCTTCCGAAGACTTTTAGTACACATGCTTTATCTGATGTACTGTTCCATAAGCACCTTTTCCGCTGCGTCTCTGATAAGTCACCAACTTACAAGAGTTGGTGAAAAGGTCCATGCTTTTGGTAACTGTACATTGAGGTCTTGAGTCTGAACTTTCCACTTTATGTACTTTATCCTTTTTATAATGTATAAGGATGTGAGCTATGGCATGTCATAGTCACAAGGTCAAAAGGCAGATATGCCTTTTGATCCTACAATTGATTTTGTTAGTGTCTAGTCAATTGTATCCAGCTGGCTTTCATAGTATAGCCGGCTGTAGGTTGTAGTATAAGTATTCCAAGTTCTTGTATCTTTCGGTATGCTTTGTAACACTTGTAAAAGAACTTGAGAAAGCAATTACTGCTACCTTGAAAACTATACTCTCTTGTTCTGTCTCTTGCTTACTTGTGTTCTCTGCATCACCTTGGTTACCTAGTTCACTGTTTGATTAACGTTTAGTTAATCTCCTCATTGTGTTGTTGTGTTGTAATTGTGTTCAAGCCCTTGAACGATCCTGCAATTGGTATCAGAGCATTCAGGCTCGTGATATAAGATCTAACCATCTTAAGATCCCTCACACACACAAAAACTAAACTTTTTCAAATGGCTTCCATCTCAAAGACTGATATGGAGACTGGAACCATGAACAAATCCCCATTGATCACTCTTGATGACTTCGACACCTGGTGCATGAGGATGGAAGGCTTCATCAGGTCTCTTGACTCAAGAATGTGGGAATCTGTTGAATATGGACCTTTCATACCGCACCCCCCTCTGCTACCGGTGCTGGTATGATTCCTAAAGATGTGGCCAACTACTCAGATGAAGATAGGAAAAGAGTAGAGATTGACAGGAAGGCCATGACTGCTCTTCAGACTGCTATTCCAAACTCTGTGTACAGAGGTTTTAAGAAGTGCAAAACAGCTAAACAGCTGTGGGATGCACTGAAGCTGATGTATGAAGGCTCCTCTGAAGCCAAGGAGAACAAGAAAGATCTTCTGAAGCAGCAGTTTGAAAATTTCACCTTTAAAACAGGTGAAACCATGACCCAACAATACTTCAGGTATGTTGAGATTGTGGATACCCTTGTGGATGGAGGAGTTCCTCTTGAGAACAGAGACATTGTAAGGAAGTTCATGTCCTCACTTCCTAGGCAATGGACACACTATTGTGTGGTAATCAAGAGGACTGAGAACCTTAAAACTCTTACTCTGACAGAGTTATATGGGATTCTCAGTGGATACCAGATGGAAATGAACTTACAAGGTTCATCTGGCAACTCTAACAATCAAATGGGTTCAGCCCTTCATGTGGTTGAAAGGGACAGCATAGAACCCCAACATCATCTCCTATGCTACCCTGACAACTCACAAAAGGGTCCTTTCATCACCTTCCCGGAGACACCAAGGGAGAACTTTACTCAAGGAAGCCCATTCCAAGAGACAAGTTCTTCTCAAGCCTTTGTGTCTGCAGATGAAAGCTGTGGAAATTATCTCTTCACTCTTGAAGATCTAGACTGTATCCATCCAGATGACCTGGAATACATGGAGATAGTTCAGCAGATGGCTCTTCTCACTCACGAGCCAAGAAGTTCTACAAGAGGACAGGAAGAAATTTCCAAGCAATGCTACCAGTGGTAAGTTTGGCCTGGATAAAAGCAAAGTTAAGTGTTACAATTGTAACCTTATGGGTCACTTCGCCAGGGAGTGTAAGGCACCCAGAGCAAATGGGGGTCAAACACAACTCAGACCAAACTACACCAACAATACCCCTCAGGCTGAGAAGACAAAGCAACATGCTGCGGTTGCTGTTGAAGAGGGAGGATTTGACTGGAGTTTTCAGGTGGAGGATGCTTCTCCAAACCAAGCATTGATGGCTGATCATGATGAAGCCAAGGTATTAGAACATCTTTGCTCCCCTGAATGCATTGCTAAAGTAAATAGATACAGGTCCTACAACCTAGAGATGAGATCTGATCTTGAGTCATTAAACATATTAAAATCTGACTTTAGAAAGTCTGAAAATGATTACAAGTTAAAGATAGAAGACTTGGAGAAAACTATTTCAGTACTAAAACATGAACATACAGATTTTAAAACTCAGATCCAAGATCTCATCACTAAGTTGACTAAGTGCCAGGCTGAGCTTGTGATCAGCAAAGCCCTGGCAGAGAAAAGTGTTCTTGAAGAAGAGACCTTCAAGAACATGATATCCTCATCCCTACACAATAAGGTTTGTTATCAAAATAGACAGGGACTGGGATCAAATGAGATAGCTCCTCCACACACAATCTTGTCTGTAAGATCTCCTAGGTGTGGAACTTGTGAAGATGAGCTTCCTCTCATAGATCCAGTAAGTGAGGATGATGAAGAAGTGATAGTGAGGAATCCCTCTGAGAAGAGTGAAGAAGAGGATTCCTCCAAGGGCCACTATCCTTCTGAGGAGAAGAAATTAACTGTGATGACCAAGTCCAAGAGAAAGAACTTGATCAGGAAGAGCAAAAGGAAAGCAAAGAAGGCTCAAGAAATCAAGGCTACCTTTGATGCTAAGCAGAAACAAGTGTTCATCTCTGCAGGTTTCAAAGCAATAAGGACTGAAGACATCCACCAAAGCCTCTTATCCAAGAGTTCTGGTTCATGTTCAAATCATCTCAGTACAAAGAAGAAGACTGAGCTGCTGTGTACCACTGCTGCACAGCCTGGACCATCAAATTCCAAGAACAGTTCACAGCCCAAGGGAACTGTATCTGAATCTACCAAGATGAAGGTGAAAAAGGATGTGACCAAGGCCAGTCTTGCTCTCAAAAGGAGATTTCTTTGAAGAAGAAAATGCTGTGTGTTATGTGTGAAAGTACTTCTCATATTGCCAAGGATTGTCCATACAATCCTAAAAGTACTATCCACATGACCAATACAAAGACTTCAAAGAATCTCAAGAAGTCTCAAGCTTCGGAAGGAAAGTCTGTTTCCTTCGGAAGCTCCAAATCAAAGAAGAAGGTAAATGGAAATTACCTTCGGAAGCAAAGTTGGTCTCGGAAGAAAGGATTCTTCCGAAGTACTAAAGTCTACTGCAGTGACTGTAGATTCTTCCGAAGTATCAGTCATTAAAACTTGTGAAGCTCCAAAAGCTTCTAAGGTTTTGAAGGTCAAGTCCAAGACTCCAAAGGTGGTGTGGAAGTCTAAGAAAGACCAAATGACTGAGGTTTCTCCATCAACAACAGCCGAAGATCCCCTCTGTACAACCATAGGATCTATTACTGTTGCATTCCTTCTATTACACTTACTGAACCCAAGACAAGTAAGGCTTGGGTTTCCAAATGTAACTAATCATTTTCTTTGTGCAGGAACAGCTCAAGACAACAAGAATGTCTGGATAATTGACAGTGGCTGTTCCAGGCACATGACAGGCGATAGGTCTTTACTTCATAATTTTGAGAGAATTGATGGAGGACCAGTTGCTTTTGGAGGAAATGAAGGTGGTTACATTTATGGAAGGGGCAAGGTCACAAATGGTAAGCTCAGCATTGAGAAGGTAAACTTTGTTAAGGAGCTTGGGTACAATCTTCTGAGTGTATCTCAATTTTGTGATCAGAGTCATAACATGCTCTTCACTGAGCATGAGTGCATTGTTCTCAAACCTGGAGTGGTCATTCCTCATGAGCATATTCTGCTCAGAGCCCCCAGGAAAGGGAACATGTACAAGATGGATTTGCAAGAAACATCTCCCTCTGGAGAAGTTTCATGCTTTCTATCTAAAGCAAATAGTGATGAGTCTTTCCTATGGCATAAAAGAATGTGCCATGTAAACTTTAAGAATATGAATAAATTAATCAAATGATCTGGTAACTGGAATGCCAAAGAAAGAGTTTACAAGTGATGATCATTGTGTTGCTGCTGCCTGAGGAAGCAACACAAGGTATCTCACAAGCCTAAGGAAAGAACTCCATCACTACTCCCCTACACTTATTACATATGGATCTCTTTGGCCCCACCAGTGTAATGAGTTTAGGAAGGACCTTATACTGTCTAGTGATCACAGATGATTTTACAAGATTCACTTGGGTTTTCTTTCTTAGAACTAAAGATGAGACTCCTGAGATTCTAAAGAATTTCATCTTAAAGATTGAGAATCAATGTGATCACAAGGTCAAAACCATAAGATGTGATCAAGGAACTGAATTCAAGAACCAAATCCTTGATACATTTTGTGATGAAAAGGGTATTACAAGACAATACAGTGCTCCCAGGACTCCTCAGCAAAACGGAGTTGCTGAGAGGAGAAACAGGACACTTATTGAAGCTGCAAGAACTATGTTGTCTGACTCTAAACTACCTATCACCTTCTGGGCAGAGGCGGTTAATACTGCCTGCTATGTGCAAACAGAGTCTTAGTAGTTAAGACACATGGTAAGACTCCTTATGAACTTTGGCACAAGAGGAAACCTTTCATTGGTTTTCTCAGGTCATTTGGATGTCCCTGCACCATCTTGAATACCAAAGATCAAGTTGCCAAGTTTGCTGAGAAATCAGACGATGGACACTTCATTGGATACTTTCTCAAGCTAAAGCTTAATAGTATACAATCTAGAATAATCATTGAGGAGTCAGCCATGTGACTTTCAATGAGCACACTCCCAGTGTGGCTGGTTCTGGTCGGATTGGCTATTTGACTTGATTGATTTTTATGTTTACAATGTTTTAATAAATTTGTGAGCAGGTTCAGATCTGCAAAAATTAAATACAGGTGATCTGATCCAAGATTTGAGCTTGGAAGACCTTCAGCTCCAGTTGAACTACTTCAGCAAATGAGGTTCTATCAGCACAACAATGACAATCCAGCTGATACATCTGGCATGCCTTCAAATTCCAGTTCAGAGGCCTCTCAACCAGATAAAGACACCTCAATTGCAGAAGATAACAATGGTGATGGTGAAAGTGATCAAGAATCTCTTGATGCTAATAACCATACCATAGATGATAACATCAATGATGTCACACACTCATTGGATCAAGTTAATCTTGATAAGTGTGATAATGTGGAGGATCAATCTTCAAGACCAGATCTAAATTTCTCAATTTGGATCTATCTCAGCAACTTGCTGTGATCCCTCAGCTAAGGATCACAAGTCTCATCCTACTACAACATCATTGGAGATGTTATCTCCGGGTAAAGACAAGAGGCAAACCCATGAAGCAAATGTTTGTCTTCACTCTTGTTTTCTATCCCAGTTAGAGCCAAAGAAAGTTGAGGAGGCTCTAAAGGATGGAAGTTGGGTTGAAGCTATGCAACAAGAGCTGCTTCAATTCAAAGACAGAAAGTTTGGAACCTTTGTCCTCTTCCTCATGGGAAGACTACCATTGAACCAAATGGTTTTTAGGAATAAAAAGGATGATAGAGGAATCATCATCAAGAACAAGGCTAGACTAGTTGTTCAAGGATACACACAAGAAGAAGGGATTGACTACACTGATGTCTTTGCTCCTGTAGCTAGACTAGAAGCTGTTAGGATATTCCTGGCATTTGCTGCATCCAGAACTTCAAGGTCTACCAACTTGATGTAAAGTGTGCTTTCTTATATGGAGTGATTGATGAGGAGGTTTATGTCAAACAACCACCTGGTTTTGTAGATCCTGATCATCCTGATTATGTCTGCAAGCTTGACAAAGCTCTCTATGGGCTGCATCAGGCACCCAGGAAGTGGTATGAGACACTGTCTGAGTATCTCTGTAAACATGGTTACAGGAGAGGTACTATAGATGGAACTCTCTTCATCAAAGGACAAGGAAACGACATTCTGCTAGTTCAAGTATATGTGGATGACATCATCTTTGGCTCAACCAATTCAAGGCTCTGCAAAGACTTTGAAAAGCTGATGAAAGATAGATTTGAAATGAGTTCAATGGGAGAACTTTTCTTTCTTTCTGGAATTCAAGTGAAGCAGTTGAAGATGGCATTTTCATAAGTCAGTCAAAGTATATTCAAGATATACTCAAGAGTTCAACATGACTGATTGTAAGACTGCTAAGACACCCATAGCCAGAAACCACTCTCTTGGTCCAGATCTTGAGGGGGAGTGTGTAGATGAGCACTTATACAGGGCTATGATTGGGTCTCTTATGTATCTTACAGCTAGCAGGCCTGATATCATGTTTGCTACATGTATTTGTGCAAGATATCAAGCTAATCCTAAGATGTCTCACTTAATCACTGTGAAAAGGATTTTAAGATACCTCAAAGGTGCTTCAACACTTGGTTTATGGTATCCAAAGAATTCTAATTTCAATCTGTATGCCTATACAGACAGTGATTATGGTGGTTGCAACATGACTGCAAAGTCTACATCTGGGGATGTCAATCCTTGGTGGAAGGGTTGTCTCATGGCAACAAGAAACAAACCTGTGTGTCTGCATCAACTGCTGAGGCTGAATACATTGCTGCTGCAAGCTGCTGTGCTCAAGTGCTTTGGATTCAAAATCAGATGCTAGACTACGGATTTAACTTCAAAGACTCCTATCCACATAGACAACAACAGTGCTATCTCTATCACTGAGAACCCTGTGCAGCACTCAAACCAAACACATCAACATCAGGTATCATTTAATAAGAGATAACTATGAAAGGGGTAATTAAACTAGTCAAAGTTCACACAGATAACAATATGCGATGATGTTCACAAAAGCTTTTGATGAACAGAGATTTAAGTATCTGATATCAGCTATTGGGATGATTAACTTTGAGTAGATTTTTTTTAAAACTACTAATTCTAATTATTTCTTCTTAAAATATGTGTGTCCTAAGTTGTCTATTCATCACTTTCATAAGCTCATGTTTTCTTTGAATGAAAAACTCTTTTTGAAGACTTTCCTTGGATTCTTGAAAATTTTCTGACACTTCGGAAGATAACATTTTACCTTCGGAGAAAAATATGTCTTCAAAATAAATGACTGTCTAAGAAGATTTTACCTTCGGAAGAAGTCAAAATTATCTTCCGAAGCTTAAAATTCTCAACTTAGACACTTATTCATTTTTAAGGACTTTTTCCTTCCGAAGCAAAAATTACTTTCGGAAGCTTTGTTCATTCTATACAAAGCATCCAAAGTTTATTTCTCCGAAGCATAAATCTTTAAGACTCTCAGGAAAATTCTTCCGAAGTCACTTTAGCTTCGGAAGCTTTTTCAATCAAACTTCCGAAGACAAATTACCTTCGGAAGCTTTTCGAATTCCAAGAAAACTACTTTTTGAGCAAAAAGGTAAACTACTTTTTTCAGAGGTGGGACCGACATACGGATTTCAAAGTTTATCCTCTTTCATTAAACTTTATCTGAAATCCTTCTCTCTCATATAAACCCAACGGTTTTCCCCCTCTTCTATCATCTGCTTTTCTTCCATACCTAAAACCCAAGCTTTCTCTCTGAAATTTACTTCCCATTCTTTTCTCTTCATCTCTGAGCTACCTCACAATGGCTGACCTTACACACAGAAATGATCCTCACTTTGCCATGCAGCTACACAGACAACACAATCAGGTTGCTCTGTTATGCTCTGACAAAGATCCTCATTTCTCAGAGGTTTGCCGTTTCTTGTCTTTGTCTCACTACTTCACCTCCCTAACCATTGATCCTCCTCTATATGAGGATCATTTGCTTGAATTCTGGAAGACCTGCCAAGAGGTCATTATGGATGGGGAGAAGGCACTGTCTGCCACAGTGCAGGGAGAACAATTTTCATCACTCCGGCCATCATCAACCGACATCTTCAGCTGGATGATGAAGCAGGTGAAGTGTTCTTTCCAAAGAAGCGGTTAATCATTCCTTCAGCAGATGGGCTATGAAGGAGATTTCTCTGTAAAGACCTTCAGGAAGGGAAGGTCTCATCCCAGTGGAAATACCTGCTCCATGTGGTTATCCACAGCTTATCAAACAAGCATGGTGGATGGGACCAGATTCCTGAGGATCTCTCCTTTATAGTTCATGGGATGGTTCAGGGGGTCAAGTTCAGGTATTCACAATTGTTTATACTAATTTACTTGCAAACTTAGACTCCTTAGAATATTACATGTTTCCTAGATATGTTCAACATTCTTACTGTGAACTGGGCTCACAGTTGAGGGAAACAGGCAATATTCTTAAACTGGGACAGATGAAGCCCGGCATCTTTAAAATTATGAAGAAGCCACTGTAGGCTTCTCAGGGGTAGAAACAGCCCTAGTCCCAAAAATGTTAGAGCTCATTGCTCAAGGTGACAACATAGCAGTCCAAGCTAGTGTTGAACCCACACCTACTGCTCTCCTACCCTCTTCACAACCTCCAATATTCATCACCTACAAAAGAAAATCCCAACGAACCCCTGCTCAGGCTATTGAGTCTGTGCAGCCCCCAAATACTCAACCTTACAGGAAGAAGTGGACTCCAGAGCTCCCACTTCTCCTGAGGAGCAAACCACTCCCATTACTTTACCTATCAGGGCTGAGGTTCCTCAAGCTCAACCTGATGAGCTCATTAGCCCAACAACTGTAAGCCTTCACTCTGAGTCTCAACACTCAGTGAACAACCTTCAGGGGACAGCTACCATCCCCAGCCTTTGGATCTAAACCAACCAATTCCCAACCTATCCTTTTACACTGATGAAGACTTAGGATTCAGTGAGTACCATGAGTCTCTCTTCTCCTCCCCTACTCAAAGAGAGATGAGTACCTCTGACTCTCCTCAGTCTATCCCTCATCAGTCACCTATTACTGAGGTGGACACATCTGAACCTGTTCAGGATGTCCATATGGAAGAGGCTCTCACTTTTGAAAGTGATTACATCATTAAGACCTCAACCATGGCAACTCAGCCCATTGGCATCTTAACTGAGGTTGCCAGTGAGCAGAGGAAAACCAGCAGCCAAGAAACTCAAGCTGGTGGTGAGAGAAGGGACTTTGGTCCAATCCTCTCATCCCCCAGTGATTCTTCTGATGAAGATGAGGGGAATTTGAGACTAAAGGTACAACAATTGTCACAAACATGCACCTATCTAGTCTCTAAGGTTAGTCACTTGGAATCTCAGGTGACTACCCTGCAAAACAGGGTCAATGATCAGCAACTCCAGATTTCATATCTGCAGGAAAAACTAGCTGAGAGACCTTTAAGGAGAGCTCAACCAGGAACACAAGAACCTGTGGAAGTGACTGATTTATCCTCCAGCTCACCTATGCAAGTGGGTGATGCTACCAAAAAGGGGGAGAAAGTTATCACAACCACAGAACCTGGGAGTTCTTCAAGAGAATGGACATAGAGGACTCACCATCCTCACTTGCTGTTGTGCATTCTCAGCAACTTCCTCAAGTTCACATTAATGTGGACTCTATAGACTCTCTCATCAGGAGTCTCTTTGAGGAAGGTATACCAAGGGCTGTCTCATCTCCACCACATGGAACTGGCAACTACATTATCAGATGGAGGTATGATGATGACAGAAGAGCCCTCATACTTCACAGAGTTCAAGGTCAACAAGAAGTCTTTCAGTTCCAAAGCCTGAGCTTCTATGAAGGACTGGATTTGGTCAACATGCCACTTGTCAACCCAAGCAAATCTAGACAAGCTGACAGGCTGGCTCAAAGAATCCAAGACAGGATCCTTGCAGAGTTCTCTCTAAGAAGGAGACTTAGGCAATCAGGCAATGTCATCGGTCAACTGGATGCTGAGGTGGACCCTAAGATTAGTTTCATAGGGGAAACCTTGGCTGAAGGCCCAGTGGCAGAACCTGAGACCCCTGTCTCACCATCAACAACTGCTGCAGAGGTCCAAACTCCATCTGAGACACCTGCTGGTGAAGGTGTCTCTCAGCCTCTCTCTGGCCAGAGCATGGAAGCTACACCAAGCAATGAAGGCCAAGCCTCAATCCACCCTGAGTCACAAAGGTCTGTTGGTGACAAAGGGAAAGGATAATGACTCCTGAGGAAATTGAGGAGGAAGAGAGAGAGAGGAAAAGGAGGCTAAGGGGAGAAAGTTCTTTTGGGTCATCAAAATTCATGCAAGCTGCAATCAGGGCTGCCCCCAGACCAAATACTCAAAATGATGAACAAAGGGCAGTCAGGATTAATTATTTACAGACCAGGAACTATGATGTTGATGAAATCATCTCCCTCCCCTTAGAAGAGTTGAATGAACTGGCTGACATGGAAGTGTCAAGAGAGATAAAGGAGAAAGAGGATGCAAGGTTACTTCTCCAATTCAAAGAGGAGAGGAGACAGAAAAGACTTCACAAGCATACTCCCACTCTCTCTCCAGTTCAAGAAAGTCCTGCACAGGAAGATGTGGCTCCACAAGAACCTCAGGTAGATAAAGAAGAGGATAGAATCAAAATGATAAACTACCTGAGTGCCACAGGCTTCTATCAGGCAAATACACTTCTTCCCCTGTCCTATGACTTCATTGAGTTCGAGTACTTAAAGCAACTTGAGCTTGAGTTAGTCAAGAAAGAAAAACAACCAAAAGGAAGCTAAGGGAAGAAGCTGCAAAGTCAGAGCCATCATTCAAAAGAATGCAAAGAAGTCTGCTGACAGACAAAGAATGATGAGCTTCTTGAAGTCATATGGATTCTCCGGAAGGAGACTTGGTCCCATGTCTCTATCTACAATGGATGAGCATATAAGGGTAATCAAGCAGAAGATTAAAAGTGGTGAACTCATTGATTTGCACTCTCTTCCAAGTCAAGTCCCACCTGAAGTGGAGGTCAAGTTTGAACAACCAGAGACACCTGAACCAGAACCTCCAGCTGAGCCTCAGCAAACTTCATCTTCTGATCCAAGACAGGGTCAAACTCCCTCTCCTTCTGAACCTGTGAGGGAGGAACACCCAACTGAGAAAGACACTGATGATCAACATGGTGCTGCAGACCAGTCTTCTCAGTTAAAGACATTAAAGAGGAAGAAGAAAATGGCCTCTAAACCAAAGACTAAAAAGAAGAAGCCAAAGTCATCTACCTCTACTCCCCAGGGTGAATCAGATCAACCTGAGGAAGTGCATGATGAGGCAGCCCAATCAACTCCTATGCAAGTGGCTCCTCTAGCAACCGAGACACCCATCTTATCCTGGACTTACTCTACCAATCCAGAAAGATGGAATGTTATCAGAGATCAAGGTGTTGAAAATGTCTACTCATGGCAAGACATAATCAACTTACCTCTGCATGATCTCTTTGAAATGAGAAGATACTATGAGAGTCTTGATGATCCTGACCATCAAATGAAGAAAGGGATGGTATTGATTATTCTGAAGACTACAAACATTTAAAGATCTTCTAGGTGTTTTGGTAGCATCAGCCTAGGGGGAGTTTGTAAGGATTCCTGAAGTCTGATGCAACCCAAAACTGCCTAAGTGTTTCAGCAACATGCACTAAGTACTGAAGTGAAGAATGCTTCGGAAGAATTACACAAAGCATTAGAAAATACTCTAAGTGTAATATCTTCCGAAGCCAAGACCAATATCTTCCGAAGCCTAACATGAAGTCTTCCGAAGCTTGAAGAGACAAAGTCTTCCGAAGCTTCAACCTATGAAGACAGATTTCTTCCGAAGACTTTTAGTACACATGCTTTATCTGATGTACTGTTCCATAAAGCACCTTTTCCGCTGCGTCTCTGATAAGTCACCAACTTACAAGAGTTGGTGAAAAGGTCCATGCTTTTGGTAACTGTACATTGAGGTCTTGAGTCTGAAACTTTCCACTTTATGTACTTTATCCTTTTTGTAATGTATAAGGATGTGAGCTATGGCATGTCATAGTCACAAGGTCAAAAGGCAGATATGCCTTTTGATCCTACAATTGATTTTGTTAGTGTCTAGTCAATTGTATCCAGCTGGCTTTCATAGTATAGCCGGCTGTAGGTTGTAGTATAAGTATTCCAAGTTCTTGTATCTTTCGGTAATGCTTTGTAACACTTGTAAAAGAACTTGAGAAAGCAATATACTGCTACCTTGAAAACTATACTCTCTTGTTCTGTCTCTTGCTTTACTTGTGTTCTCTGCATCACCTTTGGTTACCCAGTTCACTGTTTGATTAACGTTTAGTTAATCTCCTCATTGTGTTGTTGTGTTGTAATTGTTTCCAGCCCTTGAACGATCCTGCAATCACCTAACTTCTTGAACTGAAAAGTCTTCTTGCATGCACTCATCACCCACGCCTCATCATTTAGTGCTTCAACTGACATATTTTGGCTCAACTGTGAGACAAACACCGATAGGCACCATCATGAATATATCCTTCTCCATAACTGAGGCGTAATCAGCTGAGTATAACTGATTTCGGGTTTGACTCCTGATCTGACATCTCCAATTCATTGTCTTTGGATGATAGACATTTATCTGATCCTGGAGTAGTAGGAACAGCTACTTTAGAGCCAGATGATGAACATTTGGTTCTGCATCTGAGGTAGTTGGATTTTGAGGCTCTGAAGTCGAAGGTGCATCACTGGTAGAGCTTTATGGACTTCAGGAACTGGAACCTGTTCTTCCTGACGTTCTGGTGATCTTCTTCAGCTTCATCTTCAGAACAGGAGTCACTGTCGTCGACTACTCCCCCTGACTGAGTAGATGATTCTCCCTGTGAGCTAGATGTTGGTGGATTCAAGCTATCATACATCATTCGTGTAGCTAATTCGTCATCTGAGGGAGAGAGAGGAATATTGAATGACTTGAAGAGTCCATCATAGTCAAAGAAGTAGGCGGGTCCTTTGCCAATAGGTGGTGTGGTGAATCGCTGAACGTCAACATTACACCACACTTCTACTAGACCCGTTGAGTTGTTGTAAGTTCGCTTTTTTGGTATGTTGTATCCTAGAAAGATGCCTTCATCTGCCTTCTCGCTGAATTTACCCTCTTGTGTCTTCTTCAGAAGTGTGCACGGCGCACAAATGGTTCGAGATACTCCAAGTTCGGTTTGCGTCTTTGTAGTAGCTTGTAACATGTTTTTCCGTGGCGCTTGACTGTCAGGACTCGATTCAGTGTATAACAAGCATTTGCCACTGCCTCATTCCAGAATTGGATAGGCCGTTTCGAGTCTGCCAGCATAGTCCGTGCTGTCTCTATCAAGCTCCCGTTCTTTCTCTCAGCAACGCCATTCATCTGAGGTGTGTAGGCAGAAGTGAATTGATGCACAATTCCCCTTTCCTTGCAGTATGCCTCCATCCACTGGTTCTTGAATTCCGTTCCGTTTCTGAGCATACTTGTCTAACTTTCAGCTTGTAGAGAGATTCCAGTGTGGTTACCAACTCCTTGAATGATTCAAATGTTTCTGATTTGGATTTCAGAAACATTACCCCAGTGAACCTTGAGTAGTCATCGGTGACCACAAAACAGTACAAGTCGCCTGCAATGCTCTTTGTACTGACTGGACCAAACAGATCCATGTGAAGAAGTTCAAGAGGAAGTTCTATTGAATTAACTTTCTTTTCCATATGAGACTTCTTTGTCTGTTTACCTTTCTTACAAGCTACACAAAAGTCAGGAAGCTGAAAGTTCTTGACATTAACACCTCTCACCAGATCCTTCTGAATCAAGTTATTCATCTTCCTTTGACTGATGTGTCCCATTCTCCTATGCCAGGTGATGGAGTCCTTTTCAGTAGCTTTAGATAGAAAGCACTGAACCTCATGATCCATTGTAGAAGTTGTTGACAGATCCAAGACATAAAGATCTTTATATCTTGAAGCAGTCATCAAAACTTGGTCCGCTGGGATCACGTAGTCTTTCTTTAGTACGTAACACTTCTTGTTGTCGAAGATAACTTTAAATTCCTTATCACATATTTGGAAACAGAAAGTAAGTTATTTTGTAGTTGTTGAACGTAGTTCACTTTATCAAACTTAACTTTCTGATTCCCCACTTCTCCCTATGCGGTAATATAGCCACCCTTGTTTCCAGCAAATGAAAGATGCCCTCCTTTTATTTGCTTGACATTTGATAAAAGAGCTCTGTTTCCTGTCATGTGCCTGGATGCTCCGCTGTCTACTATCCACGTGTTAGTTTCAGCACTGTATCGAGCACCCTGCACACACCAAGTAAAGGATTAGTTTGGGTTAGGAACCCAAGCCTTTACTGGCTTGGGTTTCCCAGAGGCATCACACATCAGAAATTCAACCCATTGACCCTTAGAAGGTGAGGGTATCTCAGGTTCCTTCTTGTCGTCATTATCAGACACAGAGGTTGACTTCTCTTTCCATAGGCTAGATTTGTGCAATGCCTGTTTGTGATAAACAGTCGACTAGCTAACGGGTTGAACTTTCTGTTCACTAGTTCTTCTAGGTGGAGTTAAAGAGCTCCTCTTAGAAGACCTAGGTTTTGAGTCCTGAAGTTCAATCTTCTTCCTATGTGTCTGATAATAAGGACAGTGGGAAGCAATGTGTCCACATTCTCCACAGTTGTAGCACGCCCTGCTATCAACTTTATGATTAAACTTTCTTTGTGGAGAAATATGTGACACTCTAGTAACATAACTCACTTTAGGTTTTGACTCTGGTTCTTTGGTTGTTTTCATTGGTTTAACAAAGTTAACTGTTTTTTAACCTGTTTAACATTCTTTTCTTTTTGGTTAATTGGTTTTTGACTTGAAGTATGCAAAAGATTATCCTTAGAAGCCCTTTTAGGTTCTGATTTGACTCTGTTTGACCCTGACTTTAAGTTAACCTTTTCAAATTCCTTTTCCAGATTAACACAAGGCAATTTACCCTTTGCCTTTGAAGTGGCCTCCTTTTGTTTGTTTCCAAAGTCAATTGATGAATATAAGGAATCTGGATCACTAACAGGAGGTCTAGACACTACATGATCCTTGATGGGATTACTATTTATTGGTCTAGTCTTAGTAATCATCAAGTCTCAGGTGGTGGTGGAACCACGTTATAACCCAATCCCTCCCCGTTGTTCCTTTCTCTCACTCAGTGTTGGACTATGTGTGAAGAACTAGTCCAACTATGCAGTTTCTGTTTTAATAAATTTACTTCTACTTCTAGAACTGCCTTTTGCTTCTTAGTGTCTTCTAGGAGTTTAGATAATACCTGATGTCTTAGCTTGGTTAAAGGCAACTACTTCGGTTTCCCTAAGCTGTTTAGTCAAAAGGTTTATCTTTTCTTTATAACTGTGCTCAGTTTGTTTTAAAACCCTATTTGCCTCAGTGCATAGTTGCAAATCTTTTAATAAGTTATCATTATGATCTAATAACCTAGCAAATTTACCATCTATGCTATTCCTAAAGGTATCACAATCAGAAGAAGCATGATTATTAAACATTGTGTCAGTAGTACTTACCTGAGTTGATTCAGAAGCGTTTGCCATCAATGCAACATCAGATGTCTCTGGTTCTGGTGCTTCTGTCTTTTCTGTCTCTGACATGGTAGTCTCCGCTTTTGGTTTGTAACTGACCTCGGTTGCAGTTTCTTCTTCACTATGTGACATCGCAATCTCAACTGCTAGATCTCCTTCACTAGCGGAATCACTGTCAATATCTTCTACACTTGCAATGTTTGATTCCCCTGGTGAGACAAACCTAAAGCTCCAATCCTGTCCTTCATCATCATGAGCAGTCAAGGCTTTTGAGTCCTTGCTTGATGAAGTAGAACTGGCAGTTTGCTTGTCTTGATGAGAGAAGGATGAGAACGGGTTCCCGTTACCCGTCTTCTTAGGCTTGACACATTCTCTTTTGAAGTGCCCCTTCTCTCCACAGTTGAAGCAGGTCACTTTGCTCTTGTCAAAGCCGAATGTGGTATCCTTAGTCGCTACTAAGTTCTGTCCGGTTTGTTTTACAAACTTCTTTGCCCTCCGACAGCACTAGCTAAAGCCCACATTATATCCATTCTCTCAAGCTCCATTTCGTCCACCTGCTCGTAGTCCTCGTCTGCCAGATGGCAGTTTCCAATCTTTCCAGCAATAAGTTCATCATAAGAATGGACCATTGCGGCCAATAGATCCATGTGTTCTGGAGCTACTTCCACAGTCACATTCCCGAGATTCTCGGTCTTCATTTTAGTAGCACTTGCTTCGGATCCATATAGTAGGAACAAGGAAGTCCCGACTTGTCTGAACCTGAAAGACCTGAAGGAGGTGCATGTGTAGGACCCGATGAGCTAGACACAAATGCAGTCTGAAGAGGTGCTCCAGATGTCTTAGCTTGAGGCGTGGCATTGTATCAAGCTGGATTTTGATTGTAAGTAGACTTCTAAGCTCTGTACTTCATCCTAAGTGATTCTTCTTGCAACTTAAGGATGAAGTCATTAATATCCAGTTTTACTAGCATTCCATTCTGTCTAAGATTAGACACGAATGAAGCCCATTTTTCAGGCAATCCGTCTGCAAAATTAGTAACTTTCTCTTCCATGGTAGTAGCCACCCCATGTGTATGCAGTTCACTCATCAGATGGTAGAATCTATCTATAACATCATCCAAACTCTCGTTTCCCATCAATGAGAAGTTATCGAATTCCTTCTTTAACTCCTTAGCCTTGATTGCCTTCAACGAAGCATTCCCGTCGTACCTCTTTTCTAGCTCATCCCATAGTTTCATGGACTGCTTATTCTCTGAGTACTGGTGGAATATGTCTTTAGGGATAGACTGTGTAATCAATGCATAAACCCTCTTCTCTACATTATATTTGACTTTCTGTGCGTCTGTCATCCCTCCTAACGTTAGCTTTACTCCATCGGCTACCACCGGCGTACTGTATCCAATCTCGATGGCTTCCCACAGATTCGGATCCACTCCATTGAGGTAGATCTCAAAACGTTGTTTCCAGTGGGGAAACTCATCTAACGTTAAAAGCTTTGGTGGTTTACTATGATTACCCACCTCACTCTCAAGTAACAGCAGGTTTTGGATTCTAGAGTCCTTCCCAGCAATAAAGGCTGACATTTGATCTTCCATTGCGAATAACTTTAAGTCTAATAAAACAATTGTCACTGGGACGACTGAAGGGTGCGAATGGACTAGTCATGCGTATGGACTCTACGACTGGTTCAATCGTGCGGCTGAACTAAGTGATTAGCTCAGTCATGCGAATGAATCTGATACGTATGAATAGTATGCCCGAAAGGTTTATTCGTACGAATGGAGATGCGACTATGTCCAATCGTGCGTCTAAGCAATGCGAATGAGGTCCAGTCGTGCGAATGGCTCACTCGTGCGACTGAAGCTGCTGTTTTGTGAAAATTTCTAGGTTAAACATGTTTTAGCCGTAACAATTCGAAATTTCGCAAGGCCTAATCGCCTAAGTCCGTAGAAACCAAACTTTGATGAGCAGGGAACGTCCAAGATCACTTTTGACACAAAAGATTGTGTTTTTAGTGCAAAAACAAAAAAAATTTTATCAATCTTGATTGAATCACACGTAATCAAGAGCCAAAGCTCTGATGCCACTTGTAAGAACCTTGTATTTGAACGAAATACCTGGAGATTAGCGTGTAAACCAGATCAAATAGTGCTGAATCCTATTTTATTGGCGATCCAATCAGTGAGACCACACGAAGAATCAATCAGGAATTGAAACTAACGTTAGAAATCGATTGGGAATCGATCTAATGTATTCTGTGAACTTGGAGAACGAATTGGGAGGCTTCTGGACGGCTAGGGTACGTATGGAATCGTAATTAATCGAGAGTCCTTATTTTTCACGAATTTGGTTTTATTTATAGGTTGGTATTATTCAATCGTGCGACTGAACCATTAGTATGGTTCAGTCGTGCGATTGAACCATGCGGTTGTTTCATCCGCACGACTGAGTGTTCAGTCGTGCGACTGAGCCAATCTTATGTGTCGATCATACGACTAATCCAGTCACCCGGTTCAGTCGTGCGACTGAGTCATTCGTATGAAGTTGTTCATGCTTACGGTCCATTCGCATGGGCCATTCGCATGAGAACTTTATTATGTTAAGTTTTATTGTATTAATTAGTAAACATTATACGTAAACTTTCAACCAACCACTAACCTAATTAAACAATTTTATATCAACTCATTAATGAAATATTAATCATTACAAATCACAATCAACCAATACCATTTCATTAATCATATCAAATTACACCAGAATTAGATAAACAAGATCTATTACATTTCATATCATGATCTAGGGACATACATGTATCAACAAAGAGGTTCCAACTGCTGACCCTTCCTCTTAAGTGTTGAAGGATGAAGCATCAATAGTGGCCACCACAAGGAAGGAATAGGTAGATGTACCCAAATCCTAACCACTAAAGGTAGAAGAAGCAGAGCTAAAGCTGCCAGAAGAACTACCAAGAAGGTGGCTGAGTCCAAGCTGAATATTGACCCCAAACAGAAAGGTGTCTTTATCTTAGCTGGATTCCAAGTGTTAGGTGCTTCTGATTCAGGAAAGGAGTTTAATACCAACACTCCTTTCCTACCAAAGGATGAGAAGTTAAAGCAAAAATTTGCTAATGAAGATAAGAAACCCAAGAAACAGCTACCCTCACATTCCCAAAAGACTAACATTGCATGCATCATGTGTTGCCTGCAAAAGTATATGGCAAAAGATTGTTATAACAATCCTACAATCACACATTTTGCAAATAATGTTAGAATAGAAGGAGTCAGGGAAGCACATTTGGACCTTTTCAAACGGTCCAAGTAATGAATAAGGGAAAGCTAGTTTCCAAAGCAAGGTTGCTTGAGAAGAAACTCTTTCTTCCAAAGGGAAAATGGCTTCAGAAGCAAAAGCTACAAAGGCTCGGAAGAACAAAAAAGCTCCCTTGAATCCATCCCAGAAGAAGACTGCTTCGGAAGAAAAGGTGGTGAAGGTTTCTTCCGAAAAGGAAGAAGCTTCAGAAGAAGGCCATGCTGCAAAAGCTTCAACAAGCTCATCCTACAAGATCAACCAAAGGGTGGACTGGAAGATCAAGGAAGATGCTGCAACCCAAACCACTTCTTCAAGACCTCTATTGAACCCCCACGCATATCATTTGGTTCAATTATGTCATTATCTTTGGAAGAACCCAAGACCAGCATGGCTTGGGCTTCCAAACAAAACTAAAAATCTCATCTTATGTGCAGGGACATCAAATTGACAAGAACAATAATGTCTAGATTGTAGATAGTGGATGCTCCAGGCACATGACAGGGAACATATCTATACTTCAACAGTTTCAGAACTATGATCGAGGTCCTGTCCAATTTGGTGCTGAGGCCGGAGGATATATTTCTGGCAGAGGGAGTATATCCATTGGTAAATTAAAGATTGACAAAGTTGACTTTGTCAAACAGCTTGAACACAACATGTTAAGTGTTTCTCAATTCTGTGATCAAAAGCACCAGATACTTTTTAGAGAACGTGAGTGCATTATCCTCAAACCAGGGATGACAATTCCTCCGAATTGGTGCTTCTTAGATCTTCTAGGAAAGGGTATATGTACAAGCTGGATATGAACAATGTTTCCCTAATAGGTGAAGTATCATGCTTTATTTCCAAAGCTAATAGTGATGAGTCAACACTATGGCATAAACGTATGTGTTATGTAAATTTTAATACAATAAATAAATTGGATAAAAATAACTTGGTACATGGTTTCCCAAAGAAAGTATTTTTCTGCAAAGATAACACACTATATATGACAATATATGCTCCAACAAATTCCCCCTTGGATGTTGCTTGTGAATAGTAGATAACACCACTTACAATCTTTAGTCAATCTTTGCTCTGGTTTCCAATAGAATCAAACAAAAAATCATATTAGCCAACGTTGACGAGCCGTCATGGTGCTACAGTATCCCTGAAAATGAATTTAGGCAGAATAGTTTTTGTTTACTTCACAGAAAACCATCATAGCAGCAAGATTCCCCACATGACTGATTTTTACAAATAATGACATGAACAGTTTTCCATTGCTTCAATATTCATATAGGCTAACTTGATTAACATTAACACCTGCAGAAATTCCCCCTCAAATTTAGCATATCCCAATATATAAACTTTATGCTCTCCTGACGTCTTCATACGGTGTATTGGGTAAAAAGTAGAAGGTTCCAATCCACAGCTGACAATCTCAAACAAATCAGCATGCTCCCAAATTCATCTTTAGAAACTAGCTCATATTATCACTTTCTAATTGTGTCTTCAATTTCTCTAAACATGGATTCCCCCTAAGAGTCAGAATCCTCTCTGTGGGGATAAATAAAACTTGATTGACCCATAAATAGTCAGATGCTCCTGACTACCCCACAAAATCAGCACCGACTGCTGACATCTTCTCTTCTCTCTTTTGTGTTCTAACTACAATCACCTATTCTGGAAGTCCAACGAATAATAGGGTATCCATTGAACTTATTCCACAAAAGAACCTCAAGGTGAATGTGCTTCGCTCATCCTCAAATCGATGCCAAAGGTAGTTCTAGTTTTTTTTTTGTCCGAAACACCGTTCATTCATATGACAAGGAGTACAATTATCACATTTGTATAGTGGATAATACGAATGATATCTTTATGAGACTAGTCATAAGATTGGTCTAGTAGCATGACTTGTCGTAAGACTAGTCCAGTAGCATGACTGGACATAAGACTGGTCCAGTAGCATGACTGGTCAAGTAGCATGACTGGTCATAAGACTGGTCCAGTCGCATTCCAGTCGTATGAATGGTCCAGTCGCATGGTCCAGTCGTAAGAATGGTCCATTAGCATGGCCCAGTTGTACGAATGGTCCATTAGCATGGTCCAGTTACACGAATGGTACATTAGCATGGTACAGTCGCACGAATGGTCGATTAGAAAGTCGCACGAATGGGTCTGAACATAGATTTTTAGATCTGCAGCCGCCATGGACGCCAAAAACCCTAATCTAATAAATTTTACATGAATTGAAACAAAATTCACATCATTAGATTCACAAGGGTGATAAGAATATGTTTTCAAGTTCAATTTTAACATAGAAACAACACACCTATCAAGATTAGAGCAAAACACAAAGAAAGAGAATTGGGTTTAACGTCAAAGAACCTGAAATAGATCCAGAAATCAAGAGCTCGGGTTGCTAGAATGATGTTACATCATTGCAGTTGTAACCGGGTATGATACCAATTGTGAAGTCACTGGATCAGTAGACATTCGAGCGTGTTCTTGATGGAAGGAAACAAAACCAAAACCAAGAGACAAACAATAAACATGAACTATAATAAAATGCTTTCATTGATAAAACCTAATTATTACAAGCTCGTTACAACATAAGAATCAAGACTCTTGGCATGGGGAGATCGAGCATGATCTCCCCTCTCATCTCGCAGCACCTAGGCCTCGGGCA
Organism: Flaveria trinervia; assembly: GCA_025506515.1. Taxonomy (NCBI): domain Eukaryota; kingdom Viridiplantae; phylum Streptophyta; class Magnoliopsida; order Asterales; family Asteraceae; genus Flaveria; species Flaveria trinervia. The sequence goes on along the minus strand of CM046455.1, from coordinate 23,922,824 downwards.
CAATTGTTTGATCATGAAGAAGGCTGGTGCAACCAAAACCAATTCACCTAGACAATTTTGGTACTACATGCAAGGGCTTCCAAAGCTTAGCATGGAACTTCTGAAGGTTGTAGAGTTCTTCTGAAGACAAAGTGAAAGATCAACTTCTGAAGACAGAACTCAACTTCTGAAGTCAAGAGCATGCTTCCGAAGATCAAGTCTTAGAAGAAAAACCTAAAAACTACTTCCAAAGTATGATGAAAAGAAGAAGTCTCCAAGCCTTGAAGAAGCAGCCTCTTTCGAAGTGTAAGTGTCTTCGGAAGTACTTACTCTTCCGAAGGCATTTAACCTTCAAAAGACACTGCTATGAACCAATGCACACAAGTATGGTCTCTGACACTCTGCTGCAGACCTCTAATACTGCATGGCTTCTTCCTAAACAACCATGTAGTTAACCATACTTTATTCTAGTGTTCACCTTTTATGACAGTAGAAGTTACCAACTTTAGTTGGTGACAAAAGGTAAGTCAGGGACATGTCCTAACTACCATATCTCAGATAAGACTATCCGAGATACCTTAAAATATAGTCTTGTAGTATAGGCTTTAGCTATAGCATCCCAGCTGGTATCAAAGTATATCCGGCTGTAGGTAGTATTATATATACGTTATCTTTGTAACTCATTCCACATTGTTTGTAAGAGTCTTGTATAATTAATTTGAGAAGCAATATATAAAAGTACCTTGAAAATTGCTTCTTGTGTTCTTTATTACTTTCTATATTGTGATAAACTCTAACTCATTATATCTTTACCCGAGTGTTGTTCTAAGTGAGTTTGAGAGAAAAGCTAAGTGTTAAGTGACCAATATCGATCCTGCAATTGGTATTAGAGCTCTTTAGGTTCTTGATTGCGTTATCTAACTATTGGGTTTGTTGGACAAAATCAAAGTAGTTTAACCATTTAAACTATGAAGACGCAGCGGATAAGTACCTTAATATTATCATTAGTAATCTAAAAATTAAGGCTAATAACATATCATCAACAAACCCAAGAACATAGGATAATTTATATGTGTTTGAACTAGTTACCAACAACAAATAACAATCAAAAAGGACAAACAAACTACCTTTTGTAAGCTGCTGAAAACCATGATGAAGGAGGAAGAATATGAGGTTCTTGAATGACCAAGACACCAAGAAAAGGTGTCCTCAAGCATCCATACCCACAAGCATCAAGCAAAGACCACTCTATTTGTACACCCCAAACGACCAAGAAGGCTGCTGGAAAAACGATTTTCAGCCTTGAATAAGCTGCTGGAGAACCGATTTTCAGCCTTGATTGAGCTGCTGGAAAAACCGATTTCCAGCCTTGATTATCTTCAAGAAAGGGAAGAAAGTTTGTTCTTCTTGGTCTTGTGCATGTATGAGAGAAAGAGAGAGTTTGAGTGTGTATCTTGTTCTTGGATTATGGTTAATTGAAAACACAAAAGACCTCTCCCCATAAGGGGCGGCCGAAAGTGTACAAGGGAGGCGGTTTTCCCCCCAAAACCAATCTCCAATTTTGATAAATTATTTGTTTTAATAGTTATATAATTAACCTATTAATTATATAACTCATACACACTTTTATTATTTGATGTTATTTAACTAAATTAAACAACATTACAAATAATATCCATGAACAAAATATCCTTATAAGTTGTTCAATCTCATATGCAACTTATTTAGAAAACTCATTTTCTAAATTGGTGTAATTATTTAATTGCATGATCATATCATCAATTAAATATATTAATACGTGTTTGCTAAGCTTGTTATTGAGTATGACCTGACTTGGATCATAGCGTACTAACCACATCAATATTCTATGTTTCTTGGGCATAAGAATCCAACAATCTCCCACTTGCAAAAGATTCATAGAAAATTGATGCAAGTTGTAAATACCGCCTAACAACGGTTTACTACCCTTAATACACATGACTAAAAGCCATTCGATAACATCATCCCCTTCAACTATCCAACTTGAAATGATTCAGGTGAATCAATCATTTATCCTTTTGTTATAGATGTCATGTTAAATCCAAGGACATAGAATGATCATTCCTTGTTGATTTAACTTAATCAGGCCTTGGACATCTTGCTCTCAATGAATAAGAGGAACAAATTCCATCTTGACTACCTATGTTTTTCACAATCACCTCGTGTCACATCTGAACACATACGCACTTTTATTATTTGATGTTATTTAACTAAATTAAACAACATTACAAATAATATCCATATAAGTTATTCAATCTCATATGCAACTTATTTAGAAAACCCATTTTCGAAATTGGTGTTTATTTAATTGCATGATCATATCATCAATTAAATATTATTTGGTGTTTGCTAAGCTTTTTATTGGGTATGACCCGACTTGGATCATAACGTACTAACCACATCAATGTTCTATGTGTCTTGGGCATAAAATCCAACAATCTCCCACTTGCACAAGATTCATAGAAGATTGATGCAAGCAGTAAATACCACCTAAGAATGGTTTACTACCCTTAATACACATTACTTAAAGCCACTCAATAACATCATCCCCTTCAAGTATCCAACTTGAAATGATTTAGGTGAATCAATCATTTATCCTTTTTTTACAGATGTCTTGTTAAATCCAAGGACATAGAATGATCATTCCTTGTTGATTTAACTTAATCAGGCCTTAGATATCTTGCTCTCAACGAATGAGAGGAACAAATTCCATGTTGACTACATACGTTTTTTTCACAATCACCTCGTGTCACACCTGAACATAGCCTTATGTACTACTCATTATTTCAGAGAAGTGAAGAACTAGCTCAAAGTATAACATTTGGTGAATATCAAAATGCAATATGTATCTCAGGTTGGAGGATACCAAATGATATTCGCCTTTACTCAAATTTACTTATGATCAATCAAAAAGATTCCATGTAGTAAAATTCTGATGCGGGTCAGTCCAATATTTGTATTGCACAAATATCTATGAACCTTGGCAGCAACCAATTGCTCTATATTCATTCCATATGAATATCCACCAATCCATGTTCATAATAGTCTTACGTTCATATTTGTTCCCACAAACATGACCCACTACGGACATTTAAAATAATAAACATATTCGTGGATGTATACATGCTAAAATGAATATAACTCAAAATATCACAAGTATATAAAGAGTTAAATATTACATTGTTTCAAACTTTTTAGTACTAAACATATCAATTCCAGTCATTAGAATATCGAAGTCCTAAGGCACAAGTATGAATTTCATGCTTTGCCCTCTTAAGGAGCTTCGTGAGTGGATCCGCAATGTTTTGACCGGTGTGAACTTTACGAATACATATGTTTCCCCTTTCAACTTCATCCCTTATGTAGTTGAATTTCCGCTCAATGTACTTAGCCTTTTGAAGAGGACAGGGTACCTTGATTTATGCAATCGTACCCTCGTGATGAAAAGGATTTCTAGGGGTCTTGAATGGTAGAGACCACCCTAGGTAGGCAGATAAAAATTTTCTTTATCCCTGCAGCTACCTGAGCTTCTAATGATGCAGCAATGTATTCGTATTTTGTAGTGGACAATGCTACTCCATTCATAATGAAGACACACCCTGATTGTGATCGAGAATCATCTCGAATGGTTTGGAAACTTGCATCCGTGTAACCCTTTACAACAAGTTCCTCTTCATCATATCCGTATATTAGAAACATTTCCTTAGTCCTTCTAAGGTATTTCAATATACTTTTAATAGCCATCCAATGGCTATTACCTAGATTTTGCTAATATCTGCTTGTCATGCTTAATGCGCATGACACGTCCAGTCTAGTGCATACCATCGCGTGATGGATCCTATAGCTCATGCATATGGGATGTCCTTCATTCGATCTTGCTCATCCTTTGAGCTTGGACATTGAAATGGACTCAATATTGTCCTTCTTTGAATAGGTACCATACCTTTCACAGAGTTTTTCATCTTGAACCTTTTCAAGATTTTATCAATATATGCACTTTGGTTTAAAACTATCAACCGCCTTCATCAATCCATATAGATCTTTATTCCCAAAATATAGGCGGCTTCACTGAGATACCTTATGCAAAAACAACTTCCAAGCCAGGTTTTAATACCTTGCATGGTTGGAATATCATTTCCAAAACGTAGTATGTCATCAACATAAAATACTAAAAATGCTATTATGCTCCCACTAGCCTTCGTATATACACAAGCCTCGTTAGTGTTATTGATGAAACCAAATTTCTTTATTTTTTCATCAAAATGTTGATTCCAACTTCTCGATGTAGACTCAATCCATTGATTGACTTCTTTAACTTGCATACTTTTTAAGATGTTGTGGACCGACAAAACCATCAAGCTAAACCATATGGACAGTCTCTTCGAGATGTCCATTAAGAAGCGGTTTTTACATCCATTTGCCAAATCTCATAGTCATAATATACAGCTATGGCAAATAATATCGTAATTGACTATAGCATTGCCAAAGGCGAGAAAATTTCATCATAATCAACCCCTTGATTTTGAGTGAAACCTTTTTCTATAAGTCTTGCTTTGTAAGTATCCAAGTTTCCATGTATATTCATTTTCTTCTTGAAACCCACTTCCATCCAACCGGTTTGGAGTTAAGTGGAGGGTCAACCAATTCCTAAACTTGATTGTCATACATGGATTGCATCTCAACGTTCATGGCATCCAACCATTTGTCACATCCGAATTGGACATTGCTTCATAGTATGTGATTGGCTCATCAGAGTCAACCACATAGTATCCATTCATGAAAAATCCATATCTTTCAGGTGGAATGCTAACTCTACCACATCTGCGAACATTTTATGTGTATTGATCAACCTCTTGATCATCATCAACAACCTCTTGTTGATTGCTAGTGTTAACCAAATGTGTATTGGCTTGTGGATCATGATCCTCATCGTTTCGAGCAACAATTTCTCTTGCTCTGTAGGATCAAAGAAGTAGTATCCTATACAGTCTTTGGGATATCCAACAAATATACACTTAGTGAATTGACTATCTTGGTCAGAGCCATATTCAAAATACGAGCCACAGAGAGCATTGCGAAACCCCGAAATGATAGAGGTAGTGAGCTTATAGCCATCATAGGTCAACCATATTCAACAGGGTTCGGTTTCTCCCTTCAGACACACCATTATGTTATGGTGTTCCAGGTGGAGTAAGTTGTGAGACGATCCCACAACTTCTTAGATGGTACTAAAAGCATGACTGAGGTATTCACCTCCTCTATCTGAACGAAGAACTTTGATAGTTTTATTGAGTTGATTTTCTACTTCATTCTTGAAGATTTTGAACAATTCAAAAGCTTCATGTTTGTGTGTCATCATGTACACATAACCATAGCGATTATAACCGTCGCTAAAGGTAATGAAGTATCGTTCACCATTTCTAGTCATTGTCTTAAAAGGGCTCCATACATCCGAATGTATGACTCCCAATAAGTCTTTTGCCCTCTCGTTAGTGCCACTAAAGGGGGACTTGGTCATCTTACCTTCTAAACAAGATTCACACTTGTCGAAAGAACATTTTCATTTGTTTTTCAAAAGACCACTCTTTTAAGGTGTTTGAATCTGATTCTTGTTTATGTGACCAAGACGACGATGTCAAAGATAAGAATCACTTAAACCCATTTTAAGTTCCTTGGTGCTTGTTTGGTATAATGAGCTATTATAGGATGAATCATTATGAACCAAATCATAGATTCCATTAAAAGACGTAGCCTTAAAATAAAATATATCATCCATACAAACATAAATACCATTGTTAACAAACTTTAATTCCTAACCACATTGTTCTAAAAGGGAAAACTATATTATGTTCCTAGTCTAACAAGGAGCATACAAAATGTTCTTAAGAACAACTTCCAAACTATTTGAAAATTTTAAAATATTGTCTCTTTGGGCTTCGACATCAACTTTTGCTCCGTTACCCATGCAGAGACTTGTGTCTCCCTTCTTGAAGTGCTTATCTCTTTTGAACCCCTACAACAAATTACATATGTGAGTTCCACATCCGGTATCCAATACCCATGTGTTTGAAGAAATAACATATAAACCAATGTGAATTATGAAAGTTGTACCTGAGGTTTGCCCAGCATCCCTCTTGTTACTCAACTCTTTGAGATAGGTTGGACAATTCCTCTTCCAATGTCCTATCTCTCCATACTCAAAGCATGGATTGTTCTCCGTTACCTTAGGCTTCTTAAGCTTAGGCTTTGGAGGTTCCGCTTCAGCCATTCCTTTCCCCTTTCCTTTGATGTACCCCTTTCCTTTGGCAACATTTGCCTTGGGATAGGGGTATGGCCTTTTCTTATTGCCTCCTTCATTGATCGAGAGAATAGGTAGAACCTTTCTACCCATCCCTGCCTCAGCTGTTTTGAGCATTGTGTGAAGCTCACCAATGCTCTTGTCCCACCCGTTCATATTGTAATTCATTATGAACGTCTCATACCTTTTAGTTAGGCCATTAAGGATCAAATCCATGGCCAACTCCTTTGATACGGGACAATTAAGCCTCTCGAGGCGATCAATGTGGCTTTTTATCTTAAGTACTTAAGATGACACCGATTAGGTTTCTTCCATGTGACACGCATGAAGCGCTCGAACCGTTTTGAAGCGCTTTACCCTAGCTTGTTGAAGGAACATTTCCTTCAACCGGGTAATTATGTCACATGCCCCAAGATGCTCCAAGTCCTTCTGGAGTTCAGGAATCATAGTTCCCAACATGAGGCAAGAAACATGCATGGAATCCTCAGTGTATTGAAGCCAATCGTCATAGGCCTCAACATCCTTAGGGTCGAGTTAGTCAGGAATAGGATCGCAAGGACATAGGCCCTTTTCTCTTGCTTGAGAACAATTCTCAAGTTTTGATGCCAGTCCATAAAGTTATGATGGTTAAGACGATCCCTTTCTAAGATGGTTCTCAGTGATAGGGTAGGGACGGTCGGGGTGGTAGCATTATTGTTTGCGGACATTTCAACAAAATTACAAAGTTCATCCTAGTATTTCTGAAAAATATGTATTTTAATTATTAGTACCATTTCCACGTCTCATAGACAATTAGCAATTAAAATCTAGAATCCAACATTATATTTAAAGGATGGTTAGGTGACCTTTATCCCATTATTAAATTAACAAGGTAGTCAACATTTGACAATCGCAACCTATTGCAACTTCTAACTTTATGGGATCGGTTAAACATCTTATGTTTAGTCTGCATGTAAAATCCCATCAACACCATTGTACGCCATGCTTCGGTGACCCTATATACATGGCTTGCAATTCAAGTCGTCCTACTTAAACATACGTGTGAGTTTACACATACAAGTGGTTAGGTGACCTTTATCCCACAAGTATGTTAAGCCCACCTCAAACACACAAGTTCCCTAAAAGTGGTTAGGTGATCTTTATCCCACAAGTAGTTCTCAAGTGATTGAGTGTCGTGTAAAAGGATGGTGTTAAACTTGTTTCCAAAGGGATTTAAGTTTCCATTAATTCTAGTTATAAAAACTCTATCTACCTTGTATTCGCATGCTTTCAAATACATGGTACCCTACGGTTCTTTTTTAATAAAACGTCTTTTATTTTGAAATCATTAATCCTTTTAATAACCTTTTATTAGTCACTTAATGATTAGGAACCAAACAATTCAGCTTGTTATGATAATTTATTTAGATTGTTAAGCATATCCATATATCAAACAATCAACATAAAATGAATAATCAAAAAAGCATATATCAAACAACCACATGTGCATAACCATAGCCACTATGTTGACAACACTTGTTTGCCATCACAAGTGTTGTCATTTGGTATTTCCTAAGGGTTGAACACAACACAATGATGAGATCTCCAAAGACCCCCACTTGAACTTGCATCCAAATGCTTCAAGTCCTTCTCTTGTGTCTTCCTTTTGTGCTTCCATCTTGTGCATCTTCTTTTACAAAATTTATATCCTAATACAATTTTTCTAATAAAAGAAAACACACGTAATCTATCTATTACATTGCCATTGAATGAATAAATAAATTACATCCAAAAACAAACACAAAAGAATAATATTACAACCCATTATGAATGAAATCAACCAAAACAAACATCCATTCAAAACCAAATCAACACATGGTCAAGGCTAGGTTATGCACCAATATGAAACATCATACAAGAACCAAATAAATCCTCATATGACCCTAAATTTTCAGCCAACATAAACCAAGAATTTAGGGTATTTTGTCCAAACAAAAAACATAATCAACCACTTGATATCTTTCTTTCAAGGTTTAATCACAAGCATGTTAGATATACCTTGAAAGGTTGAGGATTTATAATAGCACCACAAAACAGCCCCTATAAGGTTGTTAAAGCCCCATAAAACCAATTTTACAAGGAGAAATGAAACTAGTCATCCACATATCTGGCTCTCATACCAATGTTGGGTTTGTTGGACCAAAAAAGTAGTTTAACCACTTAAACTATGAAAACGCAGCGGATAATTACCTTAATATTATCATTAGTAATCTGAAAAATTAAGACTAATAACATATCATCAACAAACCCAAGAACATAGAATCATTTATATGTGTTTGAACTAGATACCAACAACAAATAACAACCAAAAAGGACATACAAAGTACCTTTTGTAAGCTGCTAAAAACCATGATGAAGGAGGAAGAATATGAGGTTCTTGAATGACCAAGACACCAAGAAAAGCTATCCTCAAGCATCCATACCCACAAACATCAAGAAAAATACCACTCTTGCTAGGATTTGCACACCCGAAACAACCAAGAAGGCTGCTGGAAAAACGATTTTCAGCCTTGAATAAGCTGCTGGAGAACCGATTTTCAGCCTTGATTGAGCTGCTGGAAAAACCGATTTCCAGCCTTGATTACCTTGAAGAAAGGGAAGAAAGTTTGTTCTTCTTGGTCTTTTGCATGTATGAGAGAGAGAGTTGGAGTGTGTATCTTGTTCTTGGATTATGGTTAATTGAAAACACAAAAGACCCCTCCCCATAAGGGCGGCCCTAAGTGTACAAGGGAGGGGGTTTTCCCCCCAAAACCAATCTCCAATTTTGATAAACTAGTTGTTTTATGGTTATATAATTAACCTTTTAATTATATAACTGATACACACTTTTATTATTTGATGTTATTTAACTAAATCAAACAACAATACAAATAATATCCATGAACAAAATATCCTTATAAGTTGTTCAATCTCATATGCAACTTATTTAGAAAACCCATTTTCTAAATTGGTGTAATTATTTAATTGCATGATCATATCATCAATTAAATATTAATTGGTGTTTGCTAAGCTTGTTATTGGCTATGACCCGACTTCGATCATAACGTACTAACCACATCAATATTCTATGTATCTTGGGCATAAAGAATCCAACACTAACCATCCAAATCAACCCTGTTTTTCACTCCTCCCTTCGACTCACTCATTCAAAATGGCCCTTAACAAATCTGAAGTAGAGATGGGAACAATGAAAAAGGCTGCCATTATTACTCCTGAAAATTTCAGGTGTTGGAGCAGAAGAATGGAAGGCTTCATTAGATACCAAGACAGAAAAATGTGGAAATCCATTGTCAATGGCCCGTATAAGCCAAAGGTGGCATCACGAGGTGGCAACGGTGCCATGATAGAAAAGGCTATTGAGGATTATTCTGATGAAGACAGAAAGAAGATGGACATCGACAGCAATGCTATGATCATTCTCATGACTGCAATACCAAACTCCATTATGGTGGGGTTAGATCATTGCAAGACTGTCAATGAATTGTTCCATGCACTTGCTCAGATGTATGCAAACTACAATGACTCAGAGAAGGACTCACTGAAGCAGTAGTTCAAGAACTTTAATAGCTCATGAAGTTGACTAGAGCTTCATGGTACATGATGTGACTCCTGCTCAAGCTCTCATGGCTGGAACAGACGATGCCCAGGTATATGAACATCTTTACACTCCAGCCTGTATAGCTAAAGTTAAACTTTATAAGGATTACAATATGGAAATCAGATCTGATATTGAGTCTTTAAATATTTTAAAATCTGATTTTAAGAGAGCTGAATCTGACTACCAAATGAAAATTGAGGAGTTAGAGAAAACTATGTCTCTTTTAAAACATGAGCACACTAACTACAAGACTCAAATCAAGAATCTGATATCTAAATTGTCTGAGGCTCAACCCCAGCTTGTCACTGCTAAGGCTTAGGCCAGGAAGCGTGCTATTTTTAAGCAGAACTTCCAAGCTATTCTTGCATCATCCTCCCATTCCAAACTTTGTTATCAGAACAAAGGAGGGTTGGGAAATAATGAAATTGCTCCACCACACTCCTATGAGTCTATTACATAGCGTAGATGTGGTACTGAGGAGTAAGAGGTTCCAACTGTTGACCCTTCCTCACTAGAGTTGAAGGATGAAGAAATAATAATGGCCACCACAGGGAAGGAACAGGTAGATGTACCCATCTCCTCCTGTGAAGATCAAATCCTAACCACTAAGGCCAGAAGAAGCAGAGCTAAAGCTGCTAGAAGAACTGCCAAGAAGGTGGCTGAGTCCATGCTGAAGATTGACCCAAAGTAGAAAGGTGTCTTTTTCTTAGCTGGATTACAAGTGTTAGGTACTTCTGATTCAGGAAAGGAGTGTAATACCAGCACTCTTGTCCTGCCAAAGGATCAAACGTTGAAGGGAAAAGTTGCTGATGAAGAAAAGAAGCCCAAGAAACAGCAACCCTCACATTCCTAAAAGACTAACATGGCATGCATAATGTGTGGTCTACAAAACCACATGGCAAAAGATTGTTATTACAATCCTGCAAGAGCACACTATGCAAATAATGTTAGAAAAGGAGTCAGGGAAGGTTTCATATTTGGACCTTTTCAAACGGTTCAAGTGATGAAAAAGGGAAAGCTAGTTCGGAAGTAAGGTTGCTTTCGGAAGAAACTCTTTCTTCCAAAGGGAAAATGGCTTCGGAAGCAAAAGCTACTAAGGTTCAGAAGAACAAGAAAGCTCCGTTGAAACCATCCCAGAAGAAGACTTCTTCGGAAGAAAAGGTAGTGAAGGCTTCTTCCGAAAAGAAAGAAGCTTCGGAACAAGACCATGCTGCAAAAGCTTCAACAAGCTCATCCTCCAAGATCAACCAAATGGTGGACTGGAAGATCAAGGAAGATGTTGCAGCCCAAACCTCTTCTTTAAAGACCTCTATTGAACCCCCATGCATATCTTTTGCTTCAATTATGTTATTATCATTGGAAGAACCAAGACCAGCAAGCTTGGGCTTCCAAACAAAACTAACAAACTTATCTTATGTGTAGGAACATCCATATGACAAGAACAACAATGTCTAGATTGTAAACAATGGATGCTCTAGGCACATGACAAGGAACAGATCTCTCCTTCAACACTTTTGAACTATGATGGAGGTCTTGTCCAATTTAAAGGTTGACAACGTTCACTTTGTGAAACAGCTTGAACACAATATGTTAAGCGTTCCTCAATTCTGTGATCAAAAGCACAAGATACTTTTCATAGAACGTGAATGCATTATCCTCAAACCAGGGATGACAATCCTTCCGGAATTAGTGCTTCTTAGATCTCCCAGGAAAAGGGGCATGTACAAGCTGGATATGAACAATGCTTCCCCAATAGGTGAAGTATCATGCTTTCTTTCAAAGTTGATAGTGATGAGTCAACACTATGGCATAAATATACGTGTCATGTAAATTTTAAGACAATGAATAAACTGGATAAAAATAACTTGGTACATGGTTTGCCTAAAAAGGAGTTTTTCTACAAAGATAACTATGTTGCTTGCTTGAAAGGGAAACAACACAAGACATCTCACAAATCCAAATGAGTTAACTCTATCACTACTCCATTACATTTATTGCACATGGATCTTACTGGTCCCACAGTATAATGAGCATCGGAAGGAAATCATATTGGCTTGTGATAGTTGATGATTTTACAAGATTCACATGGGTATTCTTTTTAAGAACTAAAGATGAAACTGCTGAAACATTAAAAATTTTAGTCTGAAAATAGAAAATCAAATTAATCACAAGGTCAAAATAATTGGAAGTGATCAAGGGACTGAGTTTAAGAACTTCGTTCTTGACTTATTCTATAACTCAAAAGGGATTGCCAGACAATATAGTTCTCCCAGAACTCCTTAACAAAATGGTCTTGCTGAGAGGAGGAATATGACACCTATTGAGGCAGCTCGAACTATGCTAGCTGATTCAAAACTACCTCTAACATTCTGGGCAGAGGCAGTCAGCAGTGCATGCTATGTACAGAATAGAGTTCTTGTAGTTAAGCCCCATGGAAAAACCCTTTATGAGCTATGGAACACGAGGCCACCGTTCATTGGCTTTCTAAGGTCCTTTGGCAGCTGGTGTACCATACTTAACACAAAAGACAATTTAGCAAAATTTGCTAAAAAGTTGGATGATGCTATCTTTGTTGGATACTCTTCCAGCTCCAAAGCTTATAGAGTATACAACATTAAGAATCAACAATTTGAGGAGTCATCCAACATAGTTGGATCATATCTTTGATTTAGAATTGTTTCCAAACAATTCTAAACCATCTTGTGAGAATGTTTCAGTCGGAACATGTGCTCAAAATGATGTTGATGCTACTGCTAATAATCAACAGTTTGAGCTACCCATGCCTAGTCCAAATTCTCCAAGTGCTGCAATACACCAAGCTTCCACCACTCCCACATCTCATAGCCTATACATATCAAGGAATAGTGAAGCTTCAACAAGTGAATCATTTGCTTAGCCTCAGAACTCATCAGGTGATCCACCATAACACCAGGCAGAAGGAAGTAGTGTTTTGAAGGAACAAGAAACTGTTAATACTACTTAAGAGCCAACCATTGGTGATGTTTCTCACTCATTCAATCAGTCCTCATTGAATGATTTTGAAAGAACAATTGGATAGAGTGTTCCAATTCTTGAGCAGAATATGTCCAACCTGGATCTATCGTTGCAACTGAAAGTGATTCCTCGCCTTAGGATTCATAACACTCAACATGCTGAGAACATCATAGGGGATGTCACTGAGGGTGTGAGAAGAAGAGGACATACTCATCATGGGAATGTCTACTTGTACTCATGCTTTTTATCCAAGATGGAACCCAAGAAGGTAGAAGATGTCCGGAAAGATAGTAGCTGGCTTGAATCGATGCAAGAGGAGCTGCTTCAATTCAAGAGACAGAAGGTATGGAACCTATGTCCGCTACCATCTGGTCAAGTACCAATAGGCACTAAATGGGTTTTCAGAAACAAGAGAGATGATAGAGGCTTGATCATCAAGAATAAAGCAAGACTTATAGTTCAGGGGTACACACAAGAGGAAGGAATTGATTATACTGATGTCTTTGCATTAGTTGCAAGACTTGAGGCAGTTAGGATCTTCCTTGCTTATGCTGCATCCAAGGACTTCACTGTCTATCAACTTGATGTTAAGTGTGCCTTTCTATATGGGGATATAGATAGGGAAGTCTATGTATGCCAACCTCCAGGATTTGAAGACCCACAACACCCTAACTATGTGTGTAAATTGGATAAAGCTCTATATGGGCTGCACCAAGCACCTAGGCTATGGTATTAGACTCTGTCTTAGTTTCTTCTGAAAAATGGTTACACTAGAGGTACCATTGACAAGTCTATGTCGATGACATCATATTTGGTTCTTCAAATGACCAAATGTGTAAGGACTTTGAGAGCATTATGAAGAAAAAGTTTGAGATGAGTTCCATGCAAAAAATGGACTTTTTCCTTGGGATTCAGGTAAAGCAAATGAAAGAAGGTTCTTCATTAATCAATCTAAGTATGTCTCTGACATCATAGAAAGATTTTAAATGAAAGATTGCAAGCCTGCCAAGACACCCATACCTAGAAACCATAATCTTTGTCCTGACATTGAGGGGGAGGATCCTGATCAACATCAGTATAGGACAATTATTGGTTCTTTGATGTATCTCACGACCAGTAGACCTGATATCATGTTTTCTACATGCATTTGTGCAAGATATCAGGCTGCTCTAAAGGTGTCTCATCTAGCTGCTGTTAAGAGATATCCTCAGATACGTCAAAGGAGCACCTAAACTAGGTCTCTGGTATCCCAGAAACAAGAATTTTTATCTCTATGGATACTCTAACAGTGACTATGGTGGCCGCAACATTGACAAGAAATCAACATCAGGAGGATGTCAATTTCTTGGTGGAAGGAACATCTGATAGCAATGCGAGAAACAATCCTGTATCTCTACATCAACTGCTGAAGCTAAATACATTGCTGCGGCTAGTTGCTATGCTCAACTACTATGGATTCAGAATCAGATGTTAGACTATGGATTCAACTTTATGAGTACTCCTATCCCTATTGACCACAACAGTGCTATCTCCATTACTGAAAATCCGGTGAAGCATTCCAAAACAAAGCATATTGACATCAGGTACCATTTCATTAGAGATATTCATGAGAAAAATCTAAATAACTTAATCAAAGTTGATTCAAATGAACAATATGCTGATCTGTTCACCAAAGCTTTTGATAAGCAAAGATTTAAGTATCTCATAATAGCTATTGGGATGATAAACATTGATTGACCTTAACTCTTTTGACAATCCTTTTTAATATGTAAGTTTTATGTCAATACAATTTAAGCCCTGTTACAAAAGATTTCTTTGAAATTTTTCTAAGTGTAAATTCCTTCCGAAGAGAAATTAACCCTCAGAAGTTATTTTCATATCTTCCAAAGCAAAATTTCTCAAAGGATAATTTTCTTTTCGAAAGAGTTTTTGGTTTCGGAAGAAGCGATTGATTACCTAAGTTCAAAATCATCTACATTCACCTTTCTCCAATGGCACTTAACCCTCAGCACAACCAAGTCGCACTTCTTGATTCATCAAGAGATGCTGACTTCTCTGAAATCATCTCCTTTCTCAGCCAAACATCTTACTACACAACACTTACCCTTATCCCCACTGTTTACTCCAACCAAATGGCCGAATTTTGGGGAAATGGTCATTCCAAAACCCTAAATAGGATTCGTGTATTGAGGTCTAGCATTTGTGGACAGGAGTTAATCATCATTGAACAACTTATTAGGGATCATCTAGAGCTTCATGATGAAGGAGCTCCTACTAAATTCCCTAAGGAAGATTTGGACAGCACTTACATCCGAATGGATATGGTAGAGATATAAGAAAGTTGACAGTCTACAAGTTCAACTTCTCCTACAACTGGAAGTTCCTTCTGCACACTTGTCCTCCATTTCCTGTCAAACAAGTCTGGAGGATGGGATCAAATCCCATATGAGCTAGGATGCTTAGTTCATGGATTGGTGAGAGGCCTGCAATTCATTACTCAAGATTTGTGTTCACCAGTCTGATTGGGAATCTACAAAGGGAGACATTCTTTATGTATCTTAGATTCATTAAACACATTATCAAGTGTGAGTTGGACTAGAGTATGCTTGTCAATGCAGCTGCTCTGACTGTCCCTAACATGAGGCCCACTATCTTCAAGACTTTGAAGTAGGTGTCCAGCAACTTCACTCGAAGGTACACTACTCTGCTTACAGGTATGATTGAGCGCATAGCTCCTGTGCCATCTCTGTTCACCCCATAGGTGATGAACCCACACTAGCAACCTCCACCACAATGCCAACACTGCCTTCTCCACCCATCACCAAACGAACCCTTGTTAAATCTACTCTGATTTAACAAGCCCCTCCGTACAATCCAAAAGGACTAGAGTGGAAACATGGGCTCTCACTCAGTCTGATCTCTTTCTATCCTTCTCTTTTTACCTTAATATGGGTTTTGAGTCCCCTCAGTTTCAAACCCAGGAGCCCGACACCCAAACCAACAGCCCTCGGGATGAGTATTCACACTCTTCTAAGCAGCCAACTAGGGACAACCCCACCAAAGACTCAATGCCTGTAGACATTGACCAGATCCTGGGTCAGTAGGCTTAACCTCTTAATCTTTTACTGACCTTATCTTCAAAACGGATGAAGAGATAACATCTTTCCATGGCAATGAAGTTGATCTACAACACCCTCTTCAAGATCAACAGAGCCTAGAGAAATCCCTTATCTCTAGCCCCCATCAGCAACCTATAACTGAGGTGACTCCCACTGATGTGGAGGGGACTCATGCAGATTCAACTGCCACTACAAAAGGTGCCTCAATGGACCTTATGGACAGTGGTAACATATCTCAGACTGAATCTGCAGCAACCGAGCCTTTTGATGACTCTAAAAGAGACATCATTGAGCACGGGAAACCAGGGTGCCAAGAAACCACATCCGGTGGTGAGGCTGAACATACTAGGTATGTTACCTCATCTCCCCGTGATTCTTCAAAAGAAGATGAGGGAAGCATGCAACTCCTCATACAAGACCTTCTATCTAAAGTCTCAAACCTTAAATTCTTGGTTAAAACTTTAGAAGAAAGGTCCGCCGCTCAGCAACTTGAGATTGACAATCTCAAGGCTAAACTAGCTGAGAAACAACAGAGAGGTCTGTTAGGCATGTACATGTTCAAGTCTCATTGACGTCTTCCTCCAGCTCATTTAGGTCTCAAGATGATGCTACCAAAAAGGGGGTGAATGTTCAGAGACAACAATCTGAGGAACCACAGAACCAATCTTCAACTTCAACATCTTCTACTTCTATCATCACTGTGTCTAAGCCATCTCAAGTTATAATTTAGATTGATTCAAAGATACTCAATGATCTCTACAAACTCTTCACCAAGTTTCTGTTGAGATCCTCCACTGATCAACCAAGCCCTGATCCTGCAATGATTTACTTCAGAGCTGAAGAGCTTCAAAGGCTTACTGCACCTTTTACCACTATAGAAGAAGTTGGTTAACCTAAGGTCCAAATGGAACCTAAGATTCAATTCGATGGGGAAATGGGGACTTATGGCCCAACAACTGAAACCGTTGGGACAGAATCTGCATCTCCTCCAATTTCCAAAGCTAAAATTAAAGCCTCGGAAGAACAAGCTGAATCTTCCGAAGCTGAAATGGAAGTTGTGGAAGGACTGTTCAAAATGTCCAAGGAACTGATAATCACACATGCAATTGTTAGGGTTTGTTAGAACAAGATACATAGTTTAACCATTTAAACTTTGTAAAAACGCAGCAGAAACTAGCTTTATAACATAGTTAATGAACTAAAAACTTCGGGTTTCATCTTGATATTATAAAGTTACAAACGCACCCAAGAACAAAGGACCTTTTATATGTGAATAAAACTAGCTATGTAAACACAAAACAAACATTATGGACAACCATAAAGAGGCTGCCATAAACTACCTTTCAGCAGAAAAATGTCGAAATGGATGAGGATGATTTGGACCAAGAAAGAACGACCAAGGCACCAAAAGAAGGTCCTCTCAAGCTTGCATACCCCAAGCTCTATGACAAACACCTTGTTGCTAGGATTTGAGCACCAAAAACCCGAAAGAAAACGCTGCTGGGAACCTTTCAGCCGAGAATCACTTCAACAAGAGGAGAAAACCCTTTTTCTTTCTTGTGGTTTTGCATGTGAGAGAGAGAAGAAGATAGAGTGAATGTCTTGTCTCATGTGTTTTTCCAAGACCCTTAATGAAAACCAAGAAGAGGCACACCCAAAGGGGCGGCCAAATGCTTCTTTTCACTTGGGTTTTGCCCCCAAAAGTTAAAACATAATTGAACACATTAACAAGTCACTAATATAAGTTATGCATATAATTAACCTTTTAATTGTATAACTCACACACACTCTCTTATTATTTGATGTTATTTAAGTAACTTAAATAACATTACAAACAATATCTATAAACAAAATATCCATATAAATTGTTCAATCTTATATGCAACTTATTTAGAAAACCCATTTTCTAAATTGGTGTATTTATTTAATTGTATGATCATATCATCAATTAAATATTATTTGGCCTTTGCTGAGCTTGTTATTGGGTATGACCCGACTTGGATCATAATATACCAACCACATCAATGTTCTATGTGTCTTAGGCGTAATGAATTCAACAATCTCCCACTTGCACAAGATTCATAGAAGATTGATGCAACAATAAATACCGCCAATAAATAGTTTATCACCCTTAATACGCATGACTTAAAGCCATTCAATAAAATCATCCCCTTCAAGTATCCAACTTGAAATGATTTAGGTGAATCAATCATTTATCCTTTTGTTACAGATTTCATGTTAAATCCAAGGACATAGTATGATCATTCCTTGTTGATTTAACTTAATCAGGCCTTAGACATCTTGCTCTCAATGAATAAGAGGAACAAATTCCATCTTGAATACATACGTTTCTCACAAACACTTCTTGTCACGCCTGAACATAGCCTTACGTACTGTCCACTATTTTAGGGCAGTGAAGAACTAGCTCAAGGTATAACACTTGGTGAATATCAAAACACAATATGTATCTCAGGTTTGAGGATACCAAATGATATTCGCCTTTACTCAAATTTACTTATGATCAATCTAGAAGATTCCATGTTGTAAAATTTTAAGATGCGGGTAAGTCCAATATTTGTATCCCACAAATATCTATGAACTTTGGGAGCAACCAAATGCTCTATATTCATTCCTTATGTATACCCACCAATCCAAATTCATAATAATCTTACCCTCATATTTGTTCCCACAAGTATGAACGATTACGGACATTTAAAGTATACAATTTACCCATGGATTAAACATGCTAAATTGGAACATTTGTTGAAATATTATAACCAAATAATTTTATTCAAGTAGTAAGGGAGTTCCAAATATCCAAATACAAAATCACAGATCAAATTAAATCACTAGAATATCGAAGTCCCATGGAACAGTATGAGCTTCATGCTTTGCTTTTTCTAGGAGCTTCATAAGAGGATCCACAATATTTTGATGAGTGTGAACTTTGCGAATACATATCTTTCCTTTCTCAACTTCATCTCGTATGTAGTTGAATCTCCGCTCAATGTGCCTAGTCTTTTGATGAGCACGAGGTTCCTTGATTTGAGCAATCACACCCTCGTTATCACAAAAGATCTCTAGGGGGTCCTGAATGGAAGGGACAACCCCTAGATCGGCAATGAATTTCTTCAACCATGCAGCTTCTTGAGCTGCCAATGAGGCGGCGACGTATTCAGATTCTGTAGTTGATAAAGCCACCACATCTTGTTTAGAGCTCTTTTAAGAGACAGCTCCACCATTCAGAATGAAAATGTATCCAGATTGTGATCGCGAATCATCACGATCGGTTTGGAAACTCGCATCCGTGTAACCTTTTACAACGAGTTCCTCATCACCAGATCCATAGATTAAAAACATATCTTTAGTCCTCCTTAGGTACTTAAGTATGTTCTTAACAGCCATCCAATGACTGCTTCCAAGATTTTGCTGGTAACGGCTTGTCATGCTTAAGGTGCATGAAACGTCCGGCCGAGTGCATATCATTGCATACATGATGGATCCAATAGCATATGCGTATGGGATTGCCTTCATTTTATCTTGCTTATCCTTTGAGCTTGGACATTGAGTCGTGCTCAATATTGTTCCTCTTTGAATAGGTACCTTACCTTTCTTAGAATTCTCCATCTTGAACCTTTTCAAGATCTTATCAATGTATGCACTTTGATTCAAACCAATCAACTGCCTTGATCTATCCCTATAGATCTTTATTCCAAGAATATAGGTGGCTTCACCACGATCCTTGATGGAAAAACAACTTCCAATCCAGGTTTTTACACCTTCCAAGGTTGAAATGTAATTTCCAAAAAGTAGTATGTCATCAACATACAATAGTAGGAATGTGATGATGCTCCCACTAGCTTTGTTACATACACAAGCTTCATCAGCGTTCTTGATGAATCCAAATTTAATTACTTCTTCATCAAAACAGTGATTCCAACTTCTCCATGCTTGTTTCAATCCATAGATTGATTTTTTAACTTGCATACTTTGTTAGGATGTTTTGGATCGACAAAACTTCAGGCTGAACCATATAGACATCTTCCTCAAGATATCCATTTAGGAAAGCCATTTTGACATCCATTTGCCAAATCTCATAATCATAATGAGCAGCTATCGCAAACAATATCCTAAGAGATTTTAGCATCGCAACAGGTGAGAAAGTTTCATCATAGTCAACCCCTTGAGTTTGAGTGAAACCCTTTGCTACAGGTCTTGCTTTATAAGTATCCAAGTTTTCATGCATATCGGTTTTCCTTTTGAAAATCCACTTACTTCCAATTACTTTGGAGT
Source organism: Flaveria trinervia (assembly GCA_025506515.1). NCBI lineage: Eukaryota > Viridiplantae > Streptophyta > Magnoliopsida > Asterales > Asteraceae > Flaveria > Flaveria trinervia. The sequence continues at coordinate 23,902,465 of CM046455.1, read as the reverse complement.
TAAGAGGTCGTATAACCAAGTCCCATACTTGATTGTCATACATGGATTGCATCTCAACGTTCATGGCTTCAAGCCATTTGTCATAATCCGAATTGGACAACGCATCATGGTATGTGATTTGTTCATCAGAATCTATCATATAGTATCCATCAGTAAAAAATCCATATCTTTCAGGTGGATTACTAGTTCTACCAGATCTACAAACATTTTCTGTGTATTGATCAACTATTTTATCACTTTCAACATCCTCATGTTGAGTGCTAGTGTCAACCAAACGTGTATCGGGTTACAGTTCTTGATCCTCTTCAAGATCCACAGTTCTACTACCATTTCCTTTCATAAGGAACTTGGTTTCGAAGAACTCACCCTTTTTGGCAACAAACTCCTTTCGTTGTATTGGATAATAGAAATAATATCCCATAGAATCTCTTGGATATCCAATAAAGATACACTTAGTGGAACGGCTTTCTAACTTGTTCGAGGTGGCAGTCTTTACATAAGCCTCACACCCCCACACCCTCAAATATGATAACGATGGAACCCTTCCATGCCATATCTCATAAGGTGTCCTTTCCAGTTTCTTGGTTGGGGCCATATTCAAAATACGGGCCGCAGAGAGCAAAGCAAAACCCCAAAATGATAGAGGTAATGAGCTTCTAGCCATCATAGATCGAACCATATCCAATAGAGTTTTTCTCCGCTCGGACACGCCATCATGTTATGGTGTTCTCGGTGGAGATTGTTGTGAGACGATCCCACAACTTTGAAGATGGTCCCTAAAAGCATCATTCAGGTATTCACCTCCTCTATCGGTGCGGAGAATTTTAATTGACTTATTGAGTTGATTTTGTACTTCATTTTGAAAGATCTTAAACATTTCAAAAGCTTCATCTTTGTGTCTTAACAAGTACACATACCCATATCGACTATAGTCATCAGTAAAGGTAATGAAGTATCTTTCATTGTACCTTGTCATAGGTTTAAAAGGACCACATACATCCGAATGTATGATACCTAATAAATCCTTTGCCCTTTCAGCTTTGCCACTAAAAGGTGCCTTGGTCATTTTACCTTGTAAACAAGACTCACATACATCAAATGAATCACATTCATTTGTTTTTAAAAGACCATTGTTTTGTAGTGTTTGTATTCTTTTCTTGTTATATGACCAAGACGGCAATGCCAAAGATAAGTGTTACTCAAATCCGATTTGAGTTTCTTGGTACTAGTTTGGAACAATAAGCTATCATTCAATGTATTTTCACGAACCAATTCATAGATACCATTGATGGGAATAGCTTTAAAGTAAAACATGTCATTCAAAGTAACATGGATTTCATTTCCAATAACTGATAATACATATCCAAAATGTTTTAATAGGGCTATGGAAATAATGTTCCTAGTCAAACTAGGAGCACACAAAACATTGTACAAAATTACTTCCAAACCATTTGGAAGTTTCAAGATGTAGTCACCACGGGCTTCAACTTCAACTTTAGCCCCATTGCCCATGTAGAGGCTAACATCCCCTTTGTTGAAGTAGCTACTTCTTTTGAACCCCTGCAACAAATTGCAAATGTGAGTTCCACATCCGGTATCTAATACCCATGTGTTAGAGGATATCAAGTTTATATCAATATGGATCATGTATATAGTACCTGAGGTCTGCCCGGCATCCCTCTTTGCTTTAAACTCTTGGAGATGGACAGGACAATTTCTTGCCCAATGTCCAATCTCCCCACACTTGAAGCATGAGTCATTAGAAGCAGCCTTTTGCCTCTTCTCCTGTGCTTTGGGTGGCACCCTTGCCACCCCTTTCCCTTTTTCCCATTACGGGTCCCTTACCCTTTGCAACTCTTGCCTTGGGTGTAGGATGAGGCCTTTTTTTGTTCCCACCTTCATTGATGGTGAGAACGGGTAAAACCCTTTTACCCATGGCCGCCTCGGCCGTTTAGAGCATAGAGTCAAGCTCACCAATGCTTTTGTCCCAAGCATTCATGTTGTAGTTCAACACAAACGTCTCAAACCTTTTGGTAAGGCCATTGAGGATCAAATCTGTGGACAATTCCTTTGAGACAGGATGGTTTAGCCTTTCGAGGCAGTCAATGTGACTTTTCATCTTAAGTACATAAGATGAAACTCATTGGTTGTCGTCCATACGACATGCATGGAGCGCTCGAACCGTTTCGAAGCGCTCAACCCTTTCTTGCTATTGGAACGTTTCCTTCAGTTGGGTTATCATGTCATAAGCTCCATGATGCTCATACTCCTTCTGGAGATCCGGAGTCATGCTTGCCAACATAAGGCAAGACACTTGGACAGAGTCGTCAGTGTACTTTATCCAATCATTATAGGCCTCCTCATCATCCTCACTAGGTTCATCGGAGACAGGGTCGTCTAAAACATATGATCGTTTCTTTTTCTTGAGAACGATTCTCAAGTTTCGATACCAATCGATAAAATTTTTATGATTTAGACGTTTCTTTTGGAGAATCGCTCGTAAAGATTGGACGGACGTGGATAATTATCATGATTATCATAATTATTGGTGGCCATCTACAAAATTTAACAAAGATCAATTTTAGTATTTTTGATATTGCTATTTTAATAATTAATACCTTTTAAGGTCATTTTTATATTAATATCTAGAACCCAACATTACATTTAAATGGTGGTTAGGTGACCTTTATCCCACGATTTAAATTAATAAGGTGCTCAACGATTGACGATTGCAACCATTTGCAACTTCTAGAGGTATGGGATCGACTTGAAACATCATATGTAAAGTCGGCATGTTAAGCCTTTTGACATGGTTTGCAAATCAAGACACCCTACTTACACACACGTGTGAGTTTGCCAAAATAAGCAGTTAGGTGACCTTTATCCCACGAATATGGCATTCTCACCTCAAGTCACAAGTTCCCTCAAAATGGTTAGGTGACCTTTATCCCACTAAGAGTTCCTGAGTGATTCAAGTGTTGTGTAAAAGGACGGTGTTGATCTTATTTTTTTTAAAAAAAGGGATATTATAATACAAGTTTAGAAAACATTATGTATACATGTTTGTATGTTTTGAAAACAAGATACCCTATGGTACATTGACTAAAACCCCTTTTAATCTTGGAAATCATTAAACAATTTTAATAACCTTTTATTACCTTTTAATGATTAATGCCCATTTACATAGTTTGTTATGATCATGGAAAGGATTGTTAAGCAAACATCATAATCAAGTAATCAACCACAATACCATAACCAAACAACCAAGAATCAACCAAAAGATAGAGCATAACCATAGCATCTAAAGTGGCCACACTTGTTTGCCATCACAAGTGTGGACCATAGGACATTCCTATGGGAGAAAACACAACACAAAAGGCTCCATGAACCTCCCACTTGAAACGGAATCCAAATGCTCCATGTTTCTTGTGTCTTCCCTTTGTGCTTCTAACGCGTACATCTTCATATTACAAGATATTATATCCTAATACAAGATTTCTAGTAAAATGAAAAGTACCTAATCTATTTATTACAGCCCAATAATAAATAAATTACACTTTAAACCAAGCACAAAAAAGATTATACAACCCAATTGAATGAATAAATACAACATTACAAACATCCAAATAACACAAGGTCAAGGGCTAGGTTATGCACCATAAAGAAGAATGATCATATCATCCAAACCAACAATGAAACCCCACCTAAAACCCACGAAATTTCAGCCAACATAAACTGAAATTTCAGGTTTTATCTTGTCCAAACAAATAAACAATACAACATACATATCTTTCAATGTTTAATCACAAGCATGTGTGATATAACTTTGAAAGTTTGGGGTTTCGTAATACATGAATATAGCTGCCCCTAAAAGGGGTTTCAAAGTCCCATAAAACGAAATATTACAAGAAAAAAAAGCTAGCAATCCACATAACCGGCTCTAGATGCCAATGTTGGGGTTTGTTAGAACAAGATACGTAGTTTAACCATTTAAACTTTGTAAAAAAGCAGCAGAAACTAGCTTTATAACATAGTTAATGAACTGAAAATTTTGTAGGATTCTGTATGCCCAAGACACATAGAATATTGATGCGGTTAGTACGTCGTGATCCAAGTCGGGTTATACCCAATAACAAGCTTAGCAAACACAATTAATATTTAATTGATGATATGATCATGCAATTAAATATTTACACCAATTTAGAAAATGGGTTTTCTAAATAAATGCATATGAGATGGAACAAATTATAAGGATAATTTGTTGCTGAGTTTATTGTTATTCTTGTCATTTAAAAGGGGTTTAAATAACACTAATAACATATGTGTGTACTTTAATTAAATTGTTTAATTAAAGAACACATATGTCACAATTATAAAATAAGTCTAGATGGTGACCTTTTATTGTGTGATAAATGACTAGTTAAAATATGTTGTGTGTTACAAAATTTAAAGGAGTGAAACTCTTTTCAATCCCTCTCCTTTGGCCGCCCCCTCCTTAGCATTCATTGGACCTTTTTTTGTCTTGTAAAACACACAAACATTTAACTAGTCTTGGGGTCTTACACAATCTCATCAATCTTATTTTGCATGCAACAAAAACACCTCCTTCTCTCTCTCTAAATTTCGAAACAAGGCAGCAGCCTTTAGAGGTTTTTGGAGAACGATTTTGGTGTTCATTTGGTGGTGTTCTTCCTAACATGAAGGGGTCTTGCAAAGAGCTTGGGGTATAGACACTTGAGGGTTCCTCCTCTTGGAACCTTGGTCGTTTTCATTCTCCCATTTCTCATGATTTTGAAGGCCTGTTGGCAGCTTTCCTTTTGGGTTTTTGGTGTCCAAGAACAAGCACTAAGATGCCTACTTAGAGCCTTGTGGGAATGAGCACTTGAGAACATCTAAGCTTGAAGTTTTGGCCATATTTCAGCCTCCTATCTTCTATCTTTGGTCGACTTTTAGCTGCTGAAAGAGGTACTTTGGCAGCCCCTTTGTGGCTGTCATATTGTGTTGTTTTATATACATTTAGCATGTTTATTCACATATAATGATCCTTTGATTTATGGGTTTGTTTTTTACACTTGTATGGTCACTTAAAGAACATATTTTTCAGCTTATAAAATCGGTTTTAAAGCTATATATCCGCTGCATTTTCTGAAAGTTTAAATGGTTAAACTTGGTTTTATGTTCTAACAAACCCGTCAATGGCATCAAGAGCCGGTTATGTGGATAACTTGCTTGGTTTTGTCCTTTAAAATCGGTTTTAGAGGATGAGTATAAACTCAAAATAGGCTGTTTTTGGTTGATTGAATAAACCCCATGTCTTTCAAAGTTATATCTTCATGCTTATGATTAAACTTTGAAAGATAGAAATATCAATTGGTTGACATGTTTGGTTGTTGTTTGTTTGGACAAACAAACCCAAATTTTCAGTTTATGTTGGCTGAAAATTTAGGGTTTAATGGGGTTTATTTTGTTTGTTGTATGATGTCAATGATTGTTCATATCATAGTGCATAACCTAGCTTAAGACCTTGTGTTGTTATGGTTTGGATTGAATGTATTTATTTGATTATAATCATTCAATTGGGTTGTAAAGTTTTGTGCTTGTATTTTGTCTATTTATTCGTTGGGATGTAATAATAGATTAGTTTTTTTTACTAGAAAATATGTATTAGGATATGTATTTTGTAAAAGAAGATGCTTGGGAAGGAGGCACAAGAGGAAGACATAAAAGAAGAACTTGAAGCATATGGATGCAAGTTCAAGTGGGGCTCTAAGAAGACCTCAATTTTGTGTTGTATTCAACCCTTAGGAAAGACCAAATGACCACACTTGTGATGGCAAACAAGTGTGGTCACAATAGTAGCTAAGGTTATGCACATTATGGTTGTTTATGTTTATGCTTGTTTGTATGTTTGTTATTTTATTGTATGGTTGATATTTTGATATGCATTACAAACTAATTAACAAACTTAACAAGCTATAAAAATGATGGTTCTTAATCATTAAAAAGGTAATAAAATGTTATTAAAATGATTAGATGATTTGAAAGATTAAAATAGGTTTTAATCAAAGGACCAAAGGGTACCTTGTATTTGAAAGCATGCAAATACAAGTACAAAGAGTTTTCTAAACTAGCATTATGAAATCTCTAAACATTTGAAAAACAAGATCAACACCGTCCTTTTACACAACACTTGAGTCACTTGGGAACTCTTAGTGGGATAAAGGTCACCTAACCACTTTGAGGGAACTTATGACTTAAGGTGAGAATGCCATATTCGTGGGATAAAGGTCACCTAACCACTCATTTTGGCAAACTCACACATGTGTGTAAGTAGGATGTCTTGATTTGCAAACCATGTTAAATGGATCACCTACAATATGGTTTGCAAATGGTGTTGATGGGATTAACATGCCGACTTTACATATGGTGTTTAAAGTCGATCCCATGCCTCTAGAAGTTGTAAATGGTTGCAACTGTCAATCGTTGACCACCTATTTAATTTAAATCGTGGGATAAAGGTCACCGAACCATAATTTAAATGTAATGTTGGATTCTAGATTTTAATATAATAATGACCTTAAAAGGCATTAATTATTAAAAGTAGCAATATCGAATATACTAAAATAGATATTTGTTAAATTTTGTAGATGGCCACCAATAATGACCATCACGATAACTCATCCGCGTCCACCCAATCACTACGAGCGATCCTCCAAAAGGAACGTCTAAATCATAACAACTTTACTCATTGGTATCGAAACTTGAGAATCATTCTCAAGCAAGAGAGAAGATCATATGTTTTAGACGACCCTATCCCCGATCAACCTACCGAGGATGATGAGGAGGCCTATAACGATTGGGTAAAATACACTGAAGACTCCGTCCAAGTGTCTTGTCTCATGCTGGCAAGCATGACTCCAGATCTCCAAAAGGAGTATGAACATCACGGAGCTTACGACATGATAACCCAGCTCAAGGAAACGTTCCAACAGCAAACAAGGGTTGAGCACTTCGAAACGGTTCGAGCACTCCATGCATGTCGTATGGACGACAACCAATCTGTTTCATCTTATGTACTTAAGATGAAAAGTCATATTGACCGCCTCGAGAGGCTAAATTGTCCCGTCTCGAAGGAATTGGCCATGGATTTGATCCTTAATGGCCTTACCAAGAAGTTCGAGACATTCGTGTTGAACTACAACATGAATGCTTGGGACAAAAGCATTGGTGAGCTTCACTCAATGCTCAAAACGACCGAGGCGGCCATGGGTAAAAGGGTTTTACCCGTTCTCACCATCAATGAAGGTGGGAACAAGAAAAGGCCTTATCCCAGACCCAAGGCAAAAGTGTCACACCCCAACCTTGACGGCGGAAACGTCGAGATGTGAGGGTTAAGATTGTTCACAGCCACATAACGCTATATTAAAATGTATATATTATTATCATAAGTCTTGAAATGAAATACAATCATAAGTCTCAATCAAATAATAAGCTCAAACGTATTATAACATAAAGTAAACTTTTATTTCATTAACTAGGTCCAAGTCTTAGATTATAGCATGCTTCAAAAGGATCACTTTAAACTCGAGGTTGACCTGAAACATGATAAAAATAAGTGTCAACTAAAAATAGTTGGTGAGTTTTCCAAGGTTTTCATACATAATATGAAAAAGGTTACAAGTAGCAATTCATGTCATAGGTCATAAGCAAGTAAGGTTATAGAACACATATCGTTACAACCAAACCTCGACTTGATTACATTTATAAAAGATTGGCTAAGTGTATTTGGTTCCCATGATGAACAAGCATACGTCATCAGGAGCCGGCAATACATTGGCTTTAGCACCAAATAGGCTTGTGAGGCCCAAAGATCTAAGACGTTGTGAGGCTAGCAATAGTTAATGATTGTAAACAAACTATGTATCTCATATAATCACTTACAATACACAAATAACCATGACAAAATAATAAGTTGAATTGCACGTGATTTACAAGTCTCAAATGTGTATAAGTGTATCATGTATAAGCTATCATGTTTCACCCCAAATTAGTGTGAAAATATGAAAAAGGGGCAAGGAAAACTCACATGTTAAAATAAGTGTAAGAATGGAGATTAATAAGAATAAAATATGCCGATTCAAGATAAAATGTCACAAGGCACCTAAATATATAATTATTATAAGATTTAGGTTAATAATAAGTTAACGAGTTAACATGAACTAGGGTATTAGAATTTTGAGGGTTTTTTTATGAAGTTAATAAATTATTATAAAAATACCATTTATGAGGTTATAAATTTATTTTCAAGGAAATTGATCATTTGTAAATAACTTGTGATTTTTATTTATAAAATTATATTTAAATTCTAAAAATATCATGATGAATCCATAAACATAAGGTCTAATACTAATTTAATGTCTTTAAGTATAATAATCTAATTTTTTTTATAAAACTATTTAATTATTACATTTGTAATAATTAAAATATTACAAATTTTACAAGAATAAATTTCTAAGAATAATTAGATGACTTTAAAAATATTTTGGGTTTATAAAATTCATTTTTATAATTATTATAAACTTTCTATAATTAATTTTGAGCCAAAAAGGCTTTAAAAAAATTACATGAGGTGCCCGGGTTCGAACCCGTGACCTCATGTATGGGGAACATGTCTTAACTAGTGAACCAGGCTTCCAGCCGCGGTTATAACCTGGTTTTAAATCTTAGAGACCCATTGCGAAAGAAAATCCCAATTCTCATATAAACCCTAGAAGTTGTTTACCCAAATCGAACCCCAAGTTGTTAATGTAAACGTGTGCAATCATAGGGCTTTTGTTTCCCATGTTTAATCGAGCATATACATGTATCTAATTACCCGGTTACGTTTGAATCGAAAGTTGCCACAACAATGAACAGGTTGCGGTCGAGAGATGTGCAATTGCGGTGTAGATGTTAATGATAACTCAATTAACTTTGTGGGTAACTTCGTGTGATGTATTTGATGCAAAGCCCTTTTCCAATTTCAACAATTGAAGCTCGGAAGATGATGAACACGTTAGTTGCAGGCCACGGTGTTTATGGTGATTGAACTCGATGTTTGTGTGTGTTTCAGGTGCAATTGGTAATTGTAATCGATTAGAGTTAGATAAACGTTCGATTAGGTTTAGTTAATTGGGTATAATTGGATTTTAATGCTCGAACGTTGGATGATTAATTCTCGTCAGTTACTTGATCGATTAGACGAGAAAACGGACAATTAATGGCGGTTAATCGCTGCTTAACAGTTCGAATCATCATCTAAGAAGATTTGGGAGTGGTTTTGGGTCGAAAACAAGTGTTTTCAATAGTTTTTTGGCGGTCGCCGGACTTGGCCGGAATGCCACTGGCGCTTTGCCGGATTTGCGGGGAGAGGAAATAAAGTGGGGGTGTTGGATTCTAAAATTTTCATGTTTGGTCCCTACGGTTTTAATAGTTAGCATTTTATGTGCAAACTTAATATTAAAGTTTCTAAATTGGCATTAACCCCCCCCCCCAACTTTAATTACTTAAAGTCTTAAAACTTTAATAAGTTTAGTAACTATATAATTTCGTTGTTATTATTAACAATATTATTATTATTATTATGGTAACAATATTATTATCATTATTATCAATGATAAGCAAAATAATTTATTAACACCCAGTTTAACTCAACAAGCCCTCAAAGTTTCATGAATGACATAAATGGTCCTTACAAGAACTTAACAAGTTAACGCCTAATTTAACATAAATACAAGATGTTACAGTCTCCCCAACTTAAAAGGATTTCGTTCCGAAATTAAAAGAAATGAAACTTTACAAATAAGAATGGGTATCTCTTCTTCATGTGCTCCTCACGTTCCCAAGTAAATTCAGCGCCACGTTTATTTTCCCAACGAACCTTGATGATTGGGGTTGTCGTGGTTCTAGTCTTCTTCATTATACGATCCATGATTTGAATAGGTTTCTTGACGAAATGCAAGGACTCGTCAATCTGAATGTCTTCCAACAGAACATACAGACTTTCATCAGCCAACACTTTCTCAAATTTGAGACGTGGAACACAGGATGAATTCCACTAAGGTCGGAAGGTAACTCTAGTTTATAAGCCACTTTCCCAATCCTTTTCAGGATTTTGAAAGGTCCTACAAACCTTGGAGCCAGTTTGCCCTTCTTCCCAAAGCGAACCACACCTTTCCACGGTGAGACCTTGAGAAGAACCATCTCCCCAACTTGGAACTCCAATGGCTTACGTCGCTTGTCTGCATAGCTCTTTTGAGGACTTCTCGCCACTTCAAGGTTTTTGCGAATAATAGAAACTTTATTGGTCGTCTCTTGTATAAGTTCAGGACCAGTGATGAAGTTTTCACCAATGTCGGTCCAACAGATCGGTGAACGACATTTTCGACCATAAAGTGCTTCAAACGGTGCCATCTTGATACTCGAGTGGTAACTATTGTTATACGAAAATTCCGCGAGCGGTAGATGCGTATCCCAATCGCCACCAAAATCAAGAACACAAACGTAGCAAATCCTCCAAGGTTTGGATCGTTCGCTCGGTTTGACCATCAGTTTGAGGATGATAAGCCGTGCTTAGATCCAGTTGTGTACCCAAGAGTTCTTGCATAGACGACCAAAAATGTGAAGTGAAACGAGCATCTCGGTCGGATATGATGTGTAGAGGTACCCCATGACGACTTACAATCTCATCAACGTATATACGAGCTAACTTCGATGTCTTGTAAGTGTCACGTATGGGTATAAAATGTGCCGATTTGGTCAAACGGTCAACGATCACCCATATGCTATCATGTCCTTGAGAGGTACGGGGTAGCTTTGTTATGAAGTCCATGGATATGTGTTCCCATTTCCACATAGGGATCTCGGGTTGCTCCAGTAATCCACTCGGACGTTGATGTTCGGCTTTGACCTTCGTACATGTGAGGCACTTAGCTACATAGGTCGCTATGTCTTTCTTCATACAGGCCAACAATATTGACCACGTAGGTCCATGTACATCTTATCGGAACCAGGATGAATAGAATAACGAGTTTGATGAGCTTCGTTCATAATAAAGTACGAATGTTATCGCGATTTGGAATCCAAATGTGATTGGCATAGTACATCAACCCATTGGGTTTCGTTTCCAATTGGGTTAGAAGATTATGCTCCAATTCATCCTTCATTCTTCCTTCTCGTTGAACCATTTGTTAAGCCTCCAAGATGCTAGACTCGATGTCACTATCTATTCTCAGGTTGTGTAGTAGTACAGTGGTCTCGTTGACATCTAGTCGGATCTCAGTATCGAACTCACCCAAAGTGTCAAACCATTGACGTCGATCGCGAATTTCTAGGAATGAAATCATCTTGTTGTGAATCTTTCGACTTAGTGCATCGGCTACAACGTTTGCTTTACCAGGATGGTAACGAATGTCACAATCGTAATCACTAATCAAATCCACCCAACGATGTTGTCTCATGTTGAGATCTTTTTGATTGAAAACGTGTTGAAGGCTTTTGTGATCGGTGTAGACTATACATTGCGTACCATACAGGTAATGTGTCTAAATCTTCAAAGCAAAGACAACAGCACCACGCTCAAGATCGTGTGTTGTGTAATTCCCCTCGTGAACCTTCAATTGTCTTGATGCATAAGCTATGACCTTCCCTCGTTGCATCCGAACACAACCAAGACCTTGTTTAGATGCATCACAATACACGGTGAAATCATCGTTTCCATCGGGTAGGGTCAAGATGGGAGCATTGCACAACTTATGCTTTAACGCTTCAAAGGCTTCTTCTTGCTCAGAACCCCACTCGACTGGTTTATTCTTTTGTGTCAAAGTAGTGAGCGGTTTCGCGATCCTCGAGAAGTTGGCAATGAATCGCCGATAATAACCAGCAAGACCAAGAAAAGAACGAACTTCGGTAGGAGTTGTAGGAATACACCAACTTTTCACAGCTTCCACCTTCACAGGATCAATGTGAATTCCTTGGCTATTCACCACGTGTCTTAGAAATTGAACTTCCTCAATCCAGAAATCACACTTTGAGAACTTCGCGTGCAATTGCTCTTTCTTCAAAAATTCAAGAACTAATCTCAAATGTAGTTCATGATCGGTGTTGGACTTGGAATAGATAAGTATGTCATCAATGAAGACGATCACAAACTTGTCTAGATAAGGCTTGCATACTCGGTTCATGCGATCCATGAAGATAGCAGGAGCATTGGTTAAACCAAAAGGCATCACCATAAACTCATAGTGCCCATAACGAGTACGGAAAGTGGTCTTTGGGATATCATCATCATGGACTCGCAATTGATGATAACCAGAATGTAAATCGATCTTCGAGAAAATAGCAGCTCCTTGAAGTTGATCGAACAAATCGTCGATGCGAGGAAGAGGATAACGGTTCTTGATGGTAAGCTTGTTAAGCTCATGATAATCGATGCACATACGAAACGATCCATCTTTCTTCTTCACGAAAAGAACAGGTGCACCCCAAGGCGAAGAACTAGGACGGATGAAGCCCTTCTCGGATAGCTCTTGAAGTTGACTAGAGAGTTCTTGCATTTCCGATGGTGCAAGCCGATATGGTGACTTAGCCACGGGGTTTGCTCCTGGTATCAAGTCGATTTTAAACTCAACTTCACGCACGGGGAGTAAACCACTAAGGTGATCAGGAAATACTTCAGGAAAGTCTCGTACGATAGGGACATCCTTAAGTTCTTTCCCTTTGACTTTCGTGTTGACCACGTAAGCCAAGAAGGCCATATACTTCTTGCTTAAGCACTTTCGGGCTTGAGTGCAAGACATGAGTTTAAGTCCTTTGGAAGATTTTTCACCAAACACTTTCAAAGTATCACTAGAGGGTAACGGTATACGAATACACTTCTCGAAGCAAATAATCTCGGCATGGTGTTTGGCTAACCAATCCATACCAATGATGATGTCGAAGCTTCCAAGTTTCATAGGGATAAGATCCATAAGAAAATCTTGCGTGTCCAGACTTAAGATGCAATCACGAATAATGACGTCAACGGTGATCGGTTCTCCATCGGCAACTTCAACAGTAAGGGGTCTTTCTAGTCTCGTATATGGCTTAGCAAGTATAGGTTCAAACTCTAACGAAACAAAACTCTTATCGGCTCAAGAATCAAATAGGACATAGGCATAAGTTTTATTAATAAGGAACACACCTGTTCAATTTTTTTAGGTATTTAACGATACAGGTAAAGTATGAAATTAATCGGATCACAAAATTTAAAGGTGAGTTAACGTACCATTCACCACATCGTTGTTTGCTTGTGATTGGTTTGCGTTGATGTTGAAAGCACGTCCTCGGGCTTGTGGAACATTACCCACAACACGGGGGCATTGTGGGCGAAAATGACCAGGTTCCCCACAGTTGTAGCAAACACGGTTTGTGACCACGGCGGCATTGTTAGGTGCACGGTGGCAAGTTGCCACCAAATGACCATATTTACCGCATAAGGTGCAGATGCGGCATGGTTGATTTCCTGGATGATGTTACCTACACGTGTTGCACATAGGCTGAGGACCAGCATACGCCCTAGCCCCAGGCACTTGTGCCACAGGTGTAGCCGCAGGTACAAGTTGTCTTTGGGGTTGTTTGGGTGCAGCCACGGCATAGTTACGCGCCGGTGTGAACTTGAGCTTCTTGTTGTTGTTGTTGTTTAAAGACGGTTCAGCTTTAGTCTCCTTAACAGCCTCGGTAGCTGTCTTCTCTACCTTCTTGGCACCCTTCACAGACATGGTGCCCGCTCGTATATGGTTCTCGGTGAGTTGAGCAGTGATAGTAATGGCTTCTTCTAAGGTTTTGGGTCGGCTACCCACCACAGCATCTTGAATTTGGGGTGGTACACCCTTAATGAACTTATCGATGTTGCGGGGAACAGTGTCGATCATATGGGGCAGCAATATACTCAACTCATGATGCCTAGTTGAGTAGGCGAAATGATCACCATCATTTTGTTTCAAATTCCAAACTCTTCTTCCAACTATTGCAATTCACTTCTTGGGCAGAACTTCGTGATGGCGATGTTCTTGAACTCTTCCGAGGTAAGTGCTAGCACAGCTTCAGGACCACGGTTTCTTTTCTCGTTATTCCACCAGGTAAGAGCCCTTTGTTGGAGCATACTAGTGGCATAACGAACCTTGAGTGCATCGGGACACTCACAATTGATAAAGGTATTCTCCATGCTTTCGAACCACTCAAGAAGATAAGTGGCTCCTTCCTTGCCACTAAAACTAGTGGGCTTGCAAGAGCTGAAGTGTTTGAAGATGCAAGTTTGATTATTCCCGTGTTGATTGTTCCCATTTTGGTTGTTGCTATTCTCTCCATGACCATTTCCATTGTTGCTAGCATTGGTCATTAAGGTGCTATAATTCAGCAACCATGGTCGGGATGACAACAGCCATTTGTCGAGCAATCATGGCGGCTAACTTACGATCGGAACTTCCACGCTTTCCATGATGACGAGACATGCTGGAATATACAAATGAGTTAGATATGAGAATGGAATAACAAGGATTAATGTTCAACAAGGGTAATGCAAAAAGTTTTAAGGCATATGGAATGGTTCCATTTGGTAACGCATTACCATTTGGAAACGTTGACATGTCAAGGTAAGTTGACCCACTCGCCTTAGAAATTTGTGTATGTTGACCATGGTTTATCACTCATCCAGAAATCCCCAGCTAAGCATAACTAGTCCCGTAGGATTTATGCGATATGCTTGCCTTAGCCCGAGGGCCTTTTGCCAGGAAATCCAGAATACAGGTGTCCATGTGTCACACAAATTTCTTAGGTTCATGAAATCAAAACCATGATGAGATTTACATAGATTAGACATAAGTCTAAAGATTCAATTCTTAAGCATAAGTATACGATTCCAAGTGTTGACGAGAATAAGATTAATAAGTTTCATTTGTCGGGGAGAGTCAATGAGTCAAGTTAAGTTTAGGGAGACACGTAACAAAGTTTAGACAATTACAAGGCAACCTATGCTAAGGCATCAAGTTGCACATAAGTAAGGTATAGCATTATGTAGCATGTAACAATATATATATTTCCAAGATTATAAATATTATCCTATGAGGTTCATGCATAAGCTATAGTCTAGGTCACCATTACTAATAACCTAAATCCCTATAGTGATGGGCTCTCATACCAATCTGTCACACCCCAACCTTGACGGCGGAAACGTCAAGATGTGAGGGTTAAGATTGTTCACAGCCACATAACGCTATATTAAAATGTAAATATTATTATCATAAGCCTTGAAATGAAATACAATCATAAGTCTCAATCAATAATAAGCTCAAATGTATTATAACATAAAGTAAACTTTTTATTTCATTAACGAGGTCCAAGTCCTAGATTATAGCATGCTTCAAAAGGATCACTTTAAACTTGAGGTTGACCTGAAACATGACAAAAATAAGTGTCAACTAAAAATAGTTGGTGAGTTTTCCAAGGTTTTCATACATAATATGAAAACGGTTACAAGTAGCAATTCATGTCATAGGTCATAAGCAAGTAAGGTTATAGAACACATATGGTTACAACCAAACCTCGACTTGATTACAAGTATAAAAGATTGGCTAAGTGTATATGGTTCCCATGATGAACAAGCATACGTCATCAGGATCCGGCAATACCTCGGCTTTAACACCAAATAGGCTTGTCAGGCCCAAAGATCTAAGACGTTGCAAGGCTAGCAATAGTTAATGATTGTAAACAAACTATGTATCTCATATAATCACTTACAATACACAAATAACCATGAAAAAATAATAAGTTGAATTGCACGTGATTTACAAGTCTCAATGTGTATAAGTGTATCATGTATAAGCTATCATGTTTCACCCCAAATTAGTGTGAAAATATGAAAAAGGGGCAAGGAAAACTCACATGTTAAAATAAGTGTAAGAATGGAGATTAATAAGAATAAAATATGCCGATGCAACATAAAACGTCACAAGACACTTAAATATATAATTATTATAACATTTAGGTTAATAATAAGTTAACGAGTTAACATGAACTAGGGTATTAGAATTTTGAGGATTTTTTTATAAAGTTAATAAATTATTATAAAAATACCATTTATGAGGTTTATAAATTTATTTTTAAGGCAATTGATCCTTTGTAAATAACTTGTGATTTTTATTTATAAAATTATATTTAATTCTATAAATATCATGATGAATCCATGAACATAAGGTCTAATATTAATTTAATGTCTTTAAGTATAATAATCTAATTTTTTTATAAAACTATTTAATTATTACATTTGTAAATAATTAAAATATTACAAAGTTTTACAAGAATAAATTTCTAAGAAATATTAGATGACTTTAAAAATATTTAGGGTTTATAAAATTCATTTTTATAATTATTATAAATTTTCTATAATTAATTTTGAGCCAAAAAGGCATTAAAAATTACATGAGGTGCCCGGTTCGAACCCGTGACCTCATGTATGGGGAACAATGTCTTAACCAGTGAACCAGGCTTCCAGCCGCGGTTATAACTGGTTTTAAATCTTAAGAACATTGCGCAAGAAAACCCCATATCATATATACCCTAGAATTTGTTTACCCCAAATCGAACCCCAATTTGTTAATGTAAATGTGTGCAATCATAGGGCTTTTGTTCCCCATGTTTAATCGAGCATATACATGTATCTAATTACCCGGTTACGTTTGAATTGAAGGTTGCCACAACAATGAACAGGTCGCGGTCGAGAGATGTGCAATTGCGGTGTAAATGTTGATGATAACTCAATTAACTTTGTGGGGTAACTTCGTGTGATGTATTTGATGCAAAGCCCTTTTCCAATTTCAACAATTGAAGCTCGGAAGATGATGAACACGTTAGTTGCAGGCCACAGTGTTTATGGTGATTGAACTCGATGTTTGTGTGTGTTTCAGGTGCAATTGGTAATTGTAATCGATTAGAGTTAGATAAACGTTCGATTAGGTTTAGTTAATTGGGTTATAATTGGATTTTAATGCTCGAATGTTGGATGATTAATTCTCGTCCGTTACTTGATCGATTAGACGAGAAAACGAACAATTAATGGTGGTTAATCGCTGCTTAACGGTTCGAATCATCATCTAATGGTGGTTAATTCCAAGAAAACTACTTTTTGAGCAAAAAGGTAAACTACTTTTTCAGAGGTGGGACCGACATACGGATTTCAAAGTTTATCCTCTTTCATTAAACTTTATCTCAAATCCTTCTCTCTCATATAAACCCAACAGTTTCCCCCTCTTTTATCATCTGCTTTTCTTCCAAACCTAAAACCTAAAGCTTTCTCTCTGAAATTTCTTTCCCATTGTTTCTCTTCGTCTCTGAGCTACCTCACAATGGCTAACCTTGCTCACAGAAATGATCCTAACTTTTCCATGCAGCTACACAGACAACACAATCAGGTTGCTCTGTTATGCTCTGACAAAGATCCTCATTTCTCAGAGGTTTGCTGTTTCTTGTCTTTGTCTCACTACTTCACCTCCCTAACCATTGATCCTACTCTATATGAGGATCACTTGCTTGAATTCTGGAAGACCTGCCAGAGGTCATTATGGATGGGGAGAAGGCACTGTCTGCCACAGTGCATGGGAGAACAATCTTCATCACTCCGGCCATCATCACCGACATCTTCTGCTGGATGATGAAGAAGGTGAAGTGTTCTTCCCAAAGGAAGCGGTTAATCATTCTTTTGAGCAGATGGGCTATGAAGGAGATTTCTCTGTAAAGACCTTCAGGAAAGGAAAGGTCTCATCCAGTGGAAATACTTGCTCCATGTGGTTATCCACAGCTTATCAAACAAGCATGGTGGATGGGACTAGATTCCTGAGGATCTCTCCTTTATAGTTCATGGAATGATTCAGGGGGTCAAGTTCAGGTATTCACAATTTGTTTATTCTAATTTACTTGCAAACTTAGACTCCTTAGAATACTACATGTTTCCTAGATATGTTCAACACATTCTCAACTGTGAACTGGCTCACAGTTGAGGGAAACAAGTACTATTCTTAAATTGGGACAGATGAAGCCCGGCATCTTTAAAATTATGAAGAAGCCAACTGTAGGCTTCTCAGGGGTAGAAACAGCCCTAGTCCCAAAAATGTTAGAGCTCATTGCTCAAGGTGACAACCTAGCAGTCCAAGCTAGTGTTGAACCCACACCTACTACTCTCCAACCCTCTACACAACCTCAAATATCCATCACCTACCAAAGAAGATCCAAACGAACCCCTACTCAGACTATTCAGTCTATGGAGCCTCCATATACTCACCAATACAGGAAGAAGTGGATACTGGAGCTCCCACTTCTTTTGAGGAGCAGACCACTCCCATTGTTTCAAGAATCAGTGATGAGGTTCCTCATGCTCACACTGATGAGCTCACTAGCCCAACAGCCTTAAGCTCTCACTCTGAGTCTCAACACTCAAGGGAACAACCTTCAGGGGACAGCTACCATCCCCAGCCTTTGGATCTCAACCAACCAATTCCCAACCTATCCTTCTATACTGATGAAGACTTAGGATTCAGTGAGTATCATGAGTCTCTCTTCCCATCCCCTACTCAAAGAGAGATGAGTACCTCTGACTCTCCTCAGTCTATCCCACATCAGTCACCTATTACTGAGGTGGACACTTCTGAACCTGTTCAGGATGTCCATATGGAAGAGGCTCTCACTTTTGAAAGTGATTACATCATTAAGACCTCAACCATGGCAACTCAGCCCTCTGGCATCTCAACTGAGGCTGCCAGTGAGCAGAGGAAAACCAGCAGCCAAGAAACTCAAGCTGGTGGTGAGCGAGAGGACTTTGGTCCAATCATCTCATCCCCCAGTGATTCTTCTGATGAAGATGAGGGGAATCTGAGACTAAAGGTGTAGAAATTGTCAAAAACATGCACCTATTTAGTCTCTAAGGTTAGCCACTTGGAATCTCAGGTGACTACCTTACAAAACAGGGTCAATGATCAGCAACTTCAGATTTCATATCTAAAGGAAAAACTAGTTAGGAGACCTTTAAGGAGAGCTCAACCAGGAACTCAAGAACCTGTGGAAGTGATTTATCCTCCAGCTCACTTATCCTCCAGCTCACCTATGCAAGTAGGTGATGCTACCAAAAAGGGGGAGAAAGTTATTACAATCACAGAACCTGGGAGCTCTTCAAAGAGAATGGACATAGAGGACTCACCATCCTCATTTGCTGTTGTGCATTCTCAGCAACTTCCTCAAGTTCACATTAATGTGGACTCTATAGACTCAATCATGAGGAGTCTCTTTGAGGAAGGTATACCAAGGGCTGTCTCATCTCCACCACAAGGAACTAGCAACTATATCATAAGGTGGAGGTATGATGAGGACAGAAGAGCCCTTATACTTCACAGAGTTCAAGGCCAACAAGAAGTCTTTCAGTTCCAAAGCCTGAGCTTCTATGAAAGACTGGATTTAGTCAACATGCCACTTGTCAATCCAAGCAAATCTAGACAAGCTGACAGGCTGGCTCAAAGAATCCAAGATAGGATCCTTGCGGAGTTCTCTCTAAGAAGGAGACTTAGGCAATTAGGCAATGTCATCGGTCAACTGGATGTTGAGGTGGACCTTAAGATTAGTTTCATAGGGGAAACCTTGGCTGAAGGCCCAGTGGCAGAACCTGAGACCCTTGTCTCACCATCAACAACTGGTGCAGAGGTCCAAACTCCATCTGAGACACCTGCTGGTGAAGGTGTTTCTCAGCCTCTCTCTGGCCAGAGCATGGAAGCTACACCAAGCAATGAAGGCCAAGCCTCAATCCACCCTGAGTCACAAAGGTCTGTTGGTGACAAAGGAAAAGGATAATGACTCCTGAGGAAATTGAGGAGGAAGAGAGAGAGAGAGAAAAGGAGGCTAAGGGGAGAAAGTTCTTCTGGGTCATCTAAATTCATGCAAGCTGCAATCAGGGCTGCCCCCAGACCAAATACTAAAGATGATGAGTTAAGGGCAGTCAGGATTACCTATTTGCACACCAGGAACTATGATGTTGATGAAATCATCTCCCTCCCCTTAGAAGAGTTGAATGAACTGGCTGACATGGAAGTGTCAAGAGAGATAAAGGAGAAAGAAGATGCAAGGTTACTTCTCCAATTCAAAGAGGAGAAGAGACAGAAAAGACTTTACAAGCATACTCCCACTCTCTCTCCAGTTCAAGAAAGTCCTGCACAGGAAGATGTGGCTCCACAAGAACCTCAAGTAGATAAAGAAGATAATAGAATCAAAATGATAAACTACCTGAGTGCCACAGGCTTCTATCAGGCAAATGCACTTCTTCCCTTGTGCTATGACTTCATTGAGTTCGAGTACTTAAAGCAACTTGAGCTTGAGCTAGTCAAAGAAAGAAAAACAACCAAAAGGAAGCTAGGGAAGAAGCTGCAAAGTCAAGAGCCATCACTCAAAAGAATGCAAAGAAGTCTGTTGACAGACAAAGAATGATGAGCTTCTTGAAGTCATATGGATTCTCCGGAAGGAGACTTGGTCCCATGTCTCTATCTACAATGGATGAGCATATAAGGGTGATCAAGCAGAAGATTAAAAGTGGTGAATGATTGACTTGCATTCTCTTCCAAGTCAAGTTCCACCTAAAGTGGAGGTCAAGTTTGAACAACCAGAGATACCTGAACCAGAACCTCCAGCTGAGCCTCAGCAAACTTGATCTTCTCATCCAAGACAGGGTCAAACTCCCTCTCCTCTGAACCTGTGAGGGAGGAACCCCCAACTGAGAAAGACACTCATGATCAACATGGTGCTGCAGACCAGTCTTCTCAGTTAAAGACATTAAAGAGGAAGAAGAAAATGTGTTAGGATCAGTGATCTATGTTTGATTGATTGAAGAGTATCGCAGCGGAATTCAAACAATGAATTAGTCGATTCACAAGAACAAAACAATATTCAATAAAGAACAAAGACGGTTATAGAGAGAGAGAATATCTGCAAATATATTTCATTCAATATTCTCTTCGTGGTAACAGAATGTCACAATTATGATTAGGTCGACACCTCTTATATAAGAGATGTGACGTCTGCTGATGTCACTTGATAGTGACATCTAACAGATTTATTACAACTGAAACACAACTACTGAAGATGTCAAAATAGCTGACATCTTCTTACAAAAAGTTCCAAGTGTTATCAGTTGTATAACTACTGAAATATAAAACTACTGAAACTACAACGACTGAAGAACAAGCTCTTCAGTCGTTTTACAAAACTACTGAAACTAGAAATATAAAACTACTGATATCACAACTACTGAAGAAGTACTCTTCAGCAGTTGTGACAAACTACTCAGACTTCAGTACTTGATCTACAGACTTTGACCTTCAAATGTTTCATCAGCTGATGACTTCAGTAGATATCATCAGCTGATGTCTTCAGACTTGTACATCAGTTGTTGATCTTCAGCACTTGTAAACTCTTCAGCTGTTGTACTTCAGTACATTGGTCTTTCAGCTTCAGCACTTGTATTCTTCAGCTGTTCAGCTTCTGTACTTGTGTTCTTCAGCTGTTCAGCTTCAGTACTTGGTTCTTCAGTTGTTCAGCTTTAGTACTTGTGTTCTTCAGCTGTTGTACTTCAGCACTTTAGTTCTTCAGCTGTTGAAGTCTTCAGCACTTGATCTTCAGCTGTTGAAGTCTTCAGCACTTGTAAAACTGCTGATGAAGCTTTCAGCAGTTGTTGTGATACCATGTGGGACTTAGAGGTTTCTGATCTTGGCTCATTGGTTCTTTTGGTCCAACAAACTCCCCCTGAACCAATGCAGCCAAAACCTCTAATTTATTTATTATCCCACTTATTGTTGGCAAAATGTTGGTCTTTTTCCTTCTTGATCAGTAGAGAAGATGACCCATGTAAGCTCCAGCCTGGGAAGAAATCTCAGATATTTGTTTGGCAAGGTATGAATGGGAACTCTGTTTGGGGAACTGGACACAGAGTTGTTATCCCATTCATGAGATTTACTTCCCTATAATGAGTCTGTATGACTCTCGAACATAGGCCTCAAGGAGAACAACTTGTTCTCCTTGGAGAGTTCTTCTACTCCTCCTTCGAAGAAGAACTCTGGACCATAGTACTCAGATAAGTACTTCATGGTCCTGCCATTTTTAAGCTCCACTGTAGTTACTCCCTATAGACAAATTCATCAGGATGGGTGCCTTCAAGGAGTAACTAGAGCTCATTCTTCTGGATGTCTTCAAGCCTTTATATAACAACCCCTTTTTGATCATCTTGTTTCCAATAAAGCTTGAGGGGTCATCTTTGCTTGATGAGCTTTCTTGAATTCATCAATGATTTCCCAAGGTGTGACTACAATGGCCAACATGATAGTAGAATCTATTGTTTTTCTAACCTGGCCATTGTATTTGTGTGGAATAGTTCTTTTATGGATTCTAGAACTCACCCTGGGGTCTGGTCATACTCTCACTCTCTCCTTCTGATACTGAATAGTGTGCCTGAGAGTGTACAGCCTCTGAGCATGCCCTTTCATGGCTTGTATAGATGATGACTGAGGAAATTCCTTGTCAACCATCTTCAATAGTTGCTCATCATGCTTTCTACTGTTCTTCATCTTCTATCTTGACTCTAACCATCTCCCTTTGAGAGTCAGGTGTGATCATGGGTTGACTTCTGGGTTTTGGTAGCTTTAGAACAGCAGAGAGTGGCAGACTATCATCTTCATCCTTCTTCTTCTTCTTCTTCCATCCTCAGCACCCTTCTCCTCCTTCTAGGTGCATCACTGGATGATGGTGGGTTGGTAAGGGAATTGGTTTTGAAGAATGAGGATGTTTGGACTTTGGCTTAGAGATTGGTTTGGATATTTGACGGGTAGGCTGTGTTTGAGTGGTGGAAGGGAAGGTTGATCCAGCATCTTTGTAGTAAGTTCGCATTTGTAAGTTTAGCCATTTCCAACCTTTTACCAGCCCCAGCCTCATCAAGGGCTTCAACAATAATCCCCTTGTGGAATTGCTCAGACAGACATATTCTGGTGGCTATAGCCAGAATACTGTCCCTGGTCCCCGCGCGAATCCATTAAAGATCTTCCTAAGTATTTTGCAATGAAGCGTATCATGATCTCCAATCTCTCCTTTTCAAGAGCATCATACCCAGCCCATCGGGTTTGAATTTCTTGCACTTCCAACCTTCTGATCTCACTATCAATGTGGCTGTATCAAACCCTTGTCTGAAGAGTTGTTCAATTATTTTATCCATGGATCGGCTGTGTGTAGTATCAGCTTCTTTTACCAGCTCTTCCAAGGATTTGTCTTCAGCAGTATGATCATCAGCACTTTTCTTTTGCTTGTAAGTGAGCAGAGGTTGCTTTTCTTTCTCCTCCTCTTGGGCTTGCTTCTCTTCCTTCTCTTCCTCTGTTCTTTTCTTCTTTTCTTTCACTGCAGTACTCTTCCCTTATTGGATGCATTGGAGGAAGGGGTTTGTACCGCAGAAAGTGTCTTTTGCACAGCAGCATCAATCAAGGGTTGTAAAGTTGAGGAAAGCCTCTCATCAATGGCTAGTCACAATATCAGTGATTATGGGTGTGATGAGAGGGAGGGAAATTTGAAGTACAGCACCTATTTGTTCTAGAGGGTTCTGTTCTGAGAAATAGGCCTGAAGCAGAGGCAGGTGGTTGAGTTTGGAGTGGCTCAGTGTTTGGGGAACCTTCAACTGAAGGTGCCATCTGTGGGTTGGTGGAGGCAGATGGTCTTTCTCCTTGTGAAAGTTGGTCAAGTAGGTTTTGAAGCCTACTGACTTTCTCTTCAAGGATTGTGTTCTGGGCAAGAACATCGTAGAAAAAGCCCAGGTCATCATCAGCCGAAGCTGAATCATCTGACCTCCTGCTTGGAGCAGGATTGACATGCACTGGGTGTAGACCAGTTGTTGCATGTGCCCCTGTTGCTTGGTACTGGGGACCTCCAGCCTCAGGATAATGTCCATCATCAGCTGTTGCCTCTAGTGAGGTCTTAGCAATGTTACCAGCCTCATTCTAATCATGTGCTGATTCAGAAGAGGTGGCAGCCTCACTAGATATTCTAAGCTCCGTATCTACACCAGGAGATAGAAGTGGTTAAACCCTGTGCTGTGGGTTCTCAATTGCACTGTGTTCCTCCCCTCAATTGTAAAGGTGTTCCCAGTAGTAAGTGGTTTCTGGGGAGGGGGTGAGGAGTGCAGTTGAGTCAGCACTTGTGCAACCATAAAGTTGGGCTGTGAGGGGCGGTTGGATGGGGTGAAGGGATAAGCAGTGTGCACCTGGGGAGGTTGGTGCTTTTCAATGGCAATCTCCTCAAGTGAGGAAGATCCCAGATATGTAGGTACCCCTTGTGTGGTTGCTGCAGGCTCCTGTTGAGAGGAAGCCTGAGCGGCTATGGCTGGAAGAGTCATTGTATCCACTAGGGAGTTTGGACTAGTGGATATCTCTGCGTTTGGGTTGCAGGGGCATCCTCAGGGGACTCAATTCCCTGAGTAGCCGTTTTGGGTTTCTTTTTGGTGGGTTTGGTGGGGACTTTTGATTTGGAGGTGGTGGCTGTGGGTTCCAGCTGCGGGGGTTTGCGCAGCTTGGCAGCCAATTTGAGTGTCTGGTCAGAGTTGTGCCGGGAGTATACTTCCGGCAGAACAGCCGTAACAGGGACTCCCAAGCCAACAAGTCCATCAGCATTAAGCTGGTTTGTAATGATGGCCATTATGAACCGTGGATATAGTATCCAACGGTTAACAGTTAGTTTTTGAGCCATATCCTTGAGCTCTGAAAATATTATTTCTGAAAAGTTTAACGGTTGTTGCTCAAGAATATAATACATTACCTGCTGCCACTTTGTCGACATTTGATTCCAAGACGAAGTCTTAGGAGCCAAACATACATTTACCATGTGAAAAATTAGGCGTTCAGCGTCATGGAAGTGTTTCTTCATGATAGTGGAGGCACTGAGATTGCCTTGATATCCATGTTGGGCAAAGGATAGATCTGTGGTGCCCTTGGGATATCCAGCAGGAGAAATAGCATCATCCAGAGAAAGAATTGGCGGATTATTGCAGGAGTGATGACCACTTCTTGTTGTTAACGACCGATTGGAGAGATGGTGTGTTGTTCTCCCCAGTGATAATAGTAACGTTCATCCAAAATGTTGGAGGGATTCGGCATGTAGTATGGGATTCAGAAGAAATGCCGTTTTGTATTGGGACTGAACCATAAGATCGATAGCAGTATCGAACTTAGCCCAGACAGGCGATTTAGTAAGGTAGGCAACACAGTTGTGTCGCGGTTTAATTTGCATGGACGCCATTGAGAAGAGAGAAGTTTGGAGAGGAACGTTAGGTTTGAAGAAGATGAAGCATTGAAGGATTAGGTCAGGGATATTTATAGGGTACAGGTAAGAAAACGACTGAAGGATGTGGTGTTAGTCATCAGTAGTTTTAAACGACTGTTGACATGGTATTATCCTTTCAGACGTTGAAACAGCTGAAGTCGTGGTGTTAGGCATCAGAAGTTAGAAAACTACTGAAGACCATGGTTTTGAATTTAGATGATTGAAACAACTGAGAACTTGGTGTTTGTCATCAGTAGTTGTGAAACTACTGAAGACAGTGGTTTTGTCATCAGCTGTTGTAAACAACTGAAGACTTGGTATTAGTCATCAGTAGTTATAAAACTACTAAAGACATGGTTTTGCTTCAGTTGTTTAGAATGAAACAGCAGTTGTTGAAACAACTGAAGAGAAAGTTCTCTTCAGTAGTTGTCGTCAATTCATAGCCTTTCAGCTGTTTCATGCTGTCCTCAACACTTACTCATCAGACTTTGCATCGGATTTTTAGGTGTTTCATAGGACATCAGTACTTATCTGTTTATACTGATTTCAGTAGTTGTAACTATATCAGTAGTTTTAACTACATCAGTAGTTTGGAACAGATAAAGTACTTCAGTACTTGTGAGGCATTTAGCCATTAGTAGTTATAAAAAACTACTGAAGGGAAAAGGACTCATCAGTACTTATATGTGACATGGGTACCAATGATCATCAGTAATTACTACTGAAATCATCAGTAGTTGTCACTTATTCTAATTGCAGCATACCAAGCCTTAACACAAGGTTTTGGAAAGTAGAACTATCCAAAGGCTTAGTAAAAATATCTGCAAGCTCATCAGCACTAGGCACAAACTTAGGATCAATCAGACCTTTTTCAAAACAATCCCGAATAAAATGATGTCTGATCTCTATATGTTTGGTCCTAGAGTGCTGGACTGGATTTTGACAATACACAGAGCTGAAGCACTATCCATTAACAATGGAGTCTTAGTCTCTGTAATGCCATAATCCAGAAGTTGGTTCTGAAGCCAGAGTACCGAGAGGTGCAACTTGCAGCAGCAATGTACTCGGCCTCAGCAGTTGATGTAGCAACAGATGTTTGTTTCTTACTCTGCCAAGAAATCAAACAGTTGCCTAGGAATTGACAACCACCAGAAGTTGACTTTCTAGTTAACTTGCACCCTGCATAGTCACTATCTGAAAAAGCAACTAATTTGCAAGAGTGTCCAGTGGAATACCATAAACCTAGAGATTGTGTACCGTGCAAATATCTAAAGATTCTCTTGACTGCAATCAAATGAGATCTTTAGGAGCAGCCTGAAATCTAGCACAAAAACATGTAGCAAACATAATATCTGGTCTAGAAGCTGTTAGATACATCAAGGACCCAATCATAATCTGTAAAGCGTTTCAATAACAGCTTTACCTTTCTGATCAGCATCCAGTGTGTGGTGTTGCACATGGGAGTAGAACAGGGCTTACAGTTTTGTAAATCAAACTTATTCAAAAGATCTTTTGTATATTTTGACTGATGAATAAAGGTTTCATCAGCCTTTTGTTTGATTTGCAAGCTAGAAAGAACTGTAATTCTCCTATTGCACTCATTTCAAACTCTTTTTCATTATGTGTGTAAAATCATCACACAACTGGGGATCAGAGGATGCAAAAATAATATCATCAACATAAATCTGAACAAGTAGCTTATGCTGATCCACCTTCTTAATAAACAAAATTTTATCAATGGAGCCTCTAGTGAAATTATTCTTAAGAAGAAAAGTAGAGAGTGTCTCATACCAGGCTCTAGGAGCTTGTTTCAACATAAAGAGCCTTATCAAGTTTGTACACCCATTCAGGATGTTTATTATCCTCAAAGCTATGGGTTGACACACATAAACTTCTTCCTTTATTTTACCATATAAAAATGCACTTTTAACATCCATGAAAAAACTTTAAGATTGTGGAATGCAGCATAGGCTAAGAACAATCTGATTGCCTCTAGTCTGGCTACAGGGGCAAAGGTTTCATCATAATCAATACCTTCTTCTTGTGAAAACCCCTGTACAACCAGTCTAGCCTTGTTCTTAACAATAATCCATTTTCATCGGTTTTATTCCTAAACACCCATTTAGTGCCTATTGCACACTTACCTGGGGGAAGAGGAACAAGTTCCCACACTTGCTGTTTCTTGAACTGAGTAGCTCAAGCTGCATAGCTTCAACCCATCCATTGTCTCTCAAAGCAACATGGTAGTCTTTGGCTCTAGCTGACTGATGAAGAGAGCATAGAAGCAGAAGTTAGACAATTGACTTCTGGTTGAAACACCAGCATTGATATTACCCATAATCTGAGACATGGGGTGATTCTTCAGTTCTTGATAAACAATGAGATCTGTGCAAGTGTTTGTAGAACCTTCAGCAGCAGCAGATGTTGATGTAGACTCTTGAAACCAAGATTTGATGGTAACTCAAAAGATGCAGAGGAAACAGAGATCTCATCAGCATTTGTTGTGGATGGAACTGCTGAAGCTACAGGAACATCAAGTTTAGCAGACACAGGCAGTTGGTCACTAAATTGAATAGGTGAGTATGATATTATCATCATCATCATCAATACCACCAGGTGGAAGACATGCTGCAGAAGATGATTGAGCCACAGGATCTGCAACATTGGAGGTTGATAAGGAACATATTGCAGTATGTCCAAATCAAACAACTCCACAAGGTTTTGTGGAATCTTGTCCAAAGGAGATTCATTAAACTCACATGCAGAGTCTCTTCAACTACCTTTGTTCTGCAGTTGAAGACTCTGTATGCCTTGCAAGTAGATGAATAACCAATAAAATACCGAGCATCCACCTTAGGATCAAATTTATGGAGTTGATTCTTTGTGTTGAGAATAAAACAGGGACATCCAAATGCTTTGAAAAATGAAATCAGAGGAGCCAAATGATGGAGAACTTCATATGGAGTCTTCATCAACCTCTGATTTACTAAAACTCTATTCTGCACATAGCAAGCTGTGTTGACAACTTCAGCCCAAAAGGTCACTGGCAAACCAGAGTCAGCCAGCATGGACCTTGCAGCTTTAATGAGGGTCCTGTTCTTTCTCTCCACTACTCCATTTTGTTCTGGAGTCATGGGGATGCTAAACTGCCTTTTGATTCCCTTTGAGAGATAGAATTCATCAAGTGTATGATTCCTGAATTCAGTGCCATTATCACTCCTGATACACTTGACTGGAAGGGAATACTGCTTCTCAATATACAACACAAAGTTAATAACTTTCTGAGCAACCTCATCCTTTGAATATAGAAAGAAAGTCCATACAAATCTGGAGTAATCATCCACAGTTACCAGACAGTATTTCTTCTTTGCCATGCTCATCACTCTCACAGGACCAAATAGATCCATATGCAGTAATTGCAAGCAGGCAAGTGGACTTAGGTTCTTCAATAGGAGGGAATGAGACTTTGTGCTGTTTTCCTTTTAAACAAGCAGTGCAGGTGTCATCACAGTGGAACTCCTTTATTGGTAAGCCTCTGACTAAAGTATTGTGGATAAGCTGATTCATGTTTTTGAAATTAACATGACCCAGCCTTCTGTGCCACAGTTTAGATTCTTGAGAGAGGCTTTTGAAAATAGGCAAGGTTTGCCTTGAGATCTATTTTCTTGGAAAGATCTAAGGCATACACTCTTCCTGTCCTGTTGGCTCTCAGGAGAGTGTGATCATCCAACACCTTGTCAATCAAGTGCAAAACTTTGGATGACAGAATCCTACAGTTCTGACTGGTGAAAAGAGCAACATGGCCTTTATCACACATTTGACTGACACTCAAGAGATTGTACTTGAGATTTTCACATGATTAACATCATCAAATTTGATTTCTCCATTGGAGACAAAGCCTTACCAATGATGTAACCCCTAGCATCATTGCCAAAAGAAACAAATCCTTCTTTCCTTGAGAGTAGTCATGAAGAAGAGAGCTGTTCCCAGTCATGTGCATAGATCCCCCACTGTCTACATACCAGATGCTACTTTGGCATGTTGGAGAACTCTGTGAAAATAAACAATCAGTTAGTTTTAGAGACCCAAACCTTTTGGTTTTGGGCCTGGTCTCATCAATAGATGGTAAAACTAAAGGTTATTTGAAACAACAGTCTGAGAGGAAGAAGATGGTGAAGAAGAGGAATCCTTTGGCTTGGATCTCCTTTTCTATGGTTTCAACATAGGAGCATCTAGTTGGTTAACTCTACCCAACAGATGTTGAACCATCATAACCAGCTGTGTCTGATTTTGTGATAAAGCTTTCAGCTCATCAGACACATTGCTAGTGGAGTTTGATAAGTTCCTATGTTGCACCTTCTCTTCTGAGCACTCTCAGCTATCACATGTTTAACCCTTCCTTTTTGGATTTCTTTGAGGACTTAAGGGTTACAGGATTTGATGTTGCTGATATAAATGTGGTCTCAAACTCAGTTTTCATTTTTACCATTTTCTCTTTAATTTCTTCTTTTTGTTTGAGTTTGGAACCTCTTTTGTACCAGCAATCATCTATAAGATGATTGAACAAACCAACATACTTCACATGGTTTCTTCTTCATCTTAGGTTGATCATCAACAAAAGAGGGTGAGGCAACTAGAGACTTGCTCTTCAATGCTTTGGAAGCATTGTTTGCTTTCTTGACTGCCTCTTTAGTAGTCTTCAAATCTTTCTACTGATAGTTTTCTTCTCTTCAGTACTGACAGCAGTTGGAGTTTGAACTTCAGGTGTTAAATCTGCTCTCTAGTCCTTTCAGGACTTTCAGAATTAACTCCTGAGTTGATCAACTCATTGATCATGTGAGTGTTAGCATTTGAACCATCAACATCAGCTGATAGGTTCAGAGAGGGCTTGATGCTGACTGCTACTTCTGATTGTGCTGTATGAGAAGGTAGATCACATGATGAGATGGATTGGTTATCACTCTCACCATCAGATTCTACCTCTGCTCGTGGAGTAAAATCTGTAGGTGGAGCAGTGTGATTGTAACCAATGCCAAACTTCACATTGGAAGCAGATTGCTTACTAAGAAGCATTTCAAAACCTTTGCGTGATTGTACCCATCTATCACACTCTACCTGGGTAACTGCAAGGGTTTCTTTGAGATCTTTATACTTCTCTAGAAGTATCTCTTCCCTAGCCTTATCATCAGTTATTTGGCATTTCAGTTTGTAAATCTCATCATTTTTATCATTAAGCACAGACTCAAATTCAGCTTTGTTTTTGGAAATATTTGTTCTAGCTCAATGTTCTTGTTGATTAAAGCTACATTTGCTTTCTAATAGATGCAAATGCTGCTATGCATGTGTCAGAACAAAATTTGGCTTTTGCCTCAGAGGATACCTGTGATACCTTTGGTGTAGAGGCATTAGAGGATGAAGTATCAGCAGAATCCAAAGCCATAAGAGCTAGATTTCCAAATGGACTTTCACCACCGTGTTGACCAGCACCTGAGAACAGTTGTTCATGACCAGACATGTCATCTGGTAAACTGCTCCAATCAACAACTCCTGGGGTGAAGAAGCTGTGTTGTTGAGGTTGACTTTGTTGATGAGATTGGGAAGGTTGTGGTTGAGGCAAGCTTGTGGTTGTTGTGCAATTGGAGCTTGAACAGAATTGGTTGAGGCACATAATAGCAGGGATAAGGATATGACATTTGACCTGGGGAACAAAGTATGCAGGAGATCTAGGATGTGAATAATGACCAGAACCAGCAGGATGTTGCCTCTGTTTTGTGGACGTACTAGGAAAAGTCAAAAAGGGTGCAGAAGAGTTAGATCCAGTTGATCTACACTCTCTTGCAAAGTGTCCTAGCCTTTGGCATTTGTGACACCTCAACTTACTCTTGTCAAAACCAACTTTGGTTTTGCCAGAGAGTCCAGGAAATTCCTGCCAGTTCTTGTAGAACTTCTGAGATCTGATATTAATCAGTGCCATCTGGCTCAGAATATCCTCTCTTCTAGATCATCATCAGCTATTCCTTTCAGATCATCCATGATGAAGCATAAATTGTCACTATTACTACCAGAATGACTCTCAATACCAACAAATGCATGATCAGAACTATTTGAAGAGAAATCTATATGCTCATCATAATTGCTTTCAGATGCAGCATATTCTGACTCATGACCAACCAAGGCATATTGCCTGGTACAAAGTCATCAGTGAGCTTTCCTGATGAGGACAATTTCCTCTTCTGCTCTATCTCTCTTTCAAATGTAAGCAGTTTCCATGAAGTGGGTGAGAGATAGTCCTTCTAGATTTGCACTGGAGCGTAGGACAATAGTGTATGTGTCCCATCTCTCAGGCAGTGATCTGAGGAATCTGTTGTTCATCTGGCTATAGTGTATTCGTGTTTCACCATTTTCAGCTCAGATATCAAGCAGGAAAAATGCTCAAACTATTGAGTCAGTGTCTCACCTTTCTATGAGAGAATGTCTCATATTGTTGGGCAAGGATCTCTATTGTTTGCTAAGACCTCATCAGTGCCACCGAATTGTTCCTTCAGGGCATTCCAGAGATCATGAGCAGTTTCATGATGCATAAGCCCTGAATAGATTTCATTAGGCAGTGCCATGGCCAGAATTCCATGGGCTTTAGCATCAATCTCAAATAGTTTCCGATCTTCATCAGAGTATTGTTCCTTCTTCTTCGGAACCATTTGATTGGTTTCCGGATTGTTCACCATAGGCTTATGTGGTCCATGTACCACAGATGTCCAACAACCTGAACTGTTAACAGACAGGTGATGAAGCATTCTTCGTTGCCATATGTTATACTCGGTCCTAACCAGCATCGGAGGCTTGGTTGATGAACTGGTATTGTGAGGATCATTAGAAGGAGTCGTCATTTCGGATTCAATCAAATTCAGTTAAACTAAAACAGATTTAGACAGACAACGCAACAACCAATTGAACCAGAAGATCTCAAAATAAATGAACGAAAGCGGCAGAAATTCAATTATCTATAACCAGTTCTTGCAAATATGCTAATTCAATCAAACACAGATATCAATTAGCAGTTTCAATGATCAATTGTTAGATCGATCAATGATTAACTTGCTCTGATACCACTTGTTAGGATCAGTGATCTATGTTTGATTGATGAAGAGTATTGCAGCGGAATTCAAACAATGAATTAGTCGATTCACAAGAACAAAACGATATTCAATAAAGAACAAAGACGGTTATAGAGAGAGAGAATATCTGCAAATATATTTCATTCAATATTCGCTTTCGTGGTAACAGAATGTCACAATTATGATTGGGTCGACACCTCTTATATAAGAGATGTGACGTCTGCTGATGTCACTGATAGTGACATCTAACAGATTTATTACAACTGAAACACAACTACTGAAGATGTCAAAACAGCTGACATCTTCTTACAAAAAGTTCCAAGTGTTATCAGTTGTTATAACTACTGAAATATAAAACTACTGAAACTACAACGACTGAAGAACAAGCTCTTCAGTCGTTTTACAAAACTACTGAAACTAGAAATATAAAACTACTGATATCACAACTACCGAAGAAGTACTCTTCAGCAGTTGTGACAAACTACTGAGGCTTCAGTACTTGATCTTCAGACTTTGACCTTCAGATGTTTCATCAGCTGATGACTTCAGTAGATATCATCAGCTGATGTCTTCAGTCTTTGTCTTCAGACATTGAACATCAGTTGTTGATCTTCAGCACTTGTAAACTCTTCAGCTGTTGTACTTCAGTACTTTGGTCTTTCAGCTTCAGCACTTGTATTCTTCAACTGTTCAGCTTCAGTACTTGTGTTCTTCAGCTGTTCAGCTTCAATACTTGTGTTCTTCAGCTGTTGTACTTCAGCACTTTAGTTCTTCAGCTGTTGAAGTCTTCAGCACTTGATCTTCAGCTGTTGAAGTCTTCAGCACTTGTCAAACTGCTGATAAAGCTTTCAGCAGTTGTTGTGATACCATGTGGGACTTAGAGGTTTTCTGATCTTGGCTCGTTGGTTCTTTTGGTCCAACAAAATGGCTTCTAAACTAAAGACTAAAAAGAAGAAGCCAAAGTCATCTACCTCTACACCCCAGGCTGAATCAGATCAACCAGAGGAAGTGCATGATGAGGCAACCCAATCAACTCCTATGCAAGTGGCTCCTCTAGCAACTGAGACACCTATCTTGTTCTGGACTTATTCTACCAATCCAGAAATATGGCATGTTGTCAGAGATCAAGGTGTTGAGAATGTCTACTCCTGGCAAGACATAATCAACTTACCTCTGCATGATCTCTTTGAAATGAGAAGATATTATGAGAGTCTTGATGATCCTGACCACCAAATGAAGAAAGGAATGGTCTTGATTGTACTAAAGACTACCAACATCTGAAGATCTTCTAAGTGTTTTGGTAGCATCAGCCTAGGGGGAGTTTGTAAGGATTCCTTAAGTCTGATGCAACCTAAAACATCCAAAGTGTATCAGCGACATGCACTAAATACTGAAGTGAAGAATGCTTCGGAAGTTTTACACAATACATTAGAAAACATTTTAAGGGTAAAATCTTCCGAAGCCAAGACCAATATCTTCTGAAGCCAAACATGAAGTCTTCTGAAGCTTCAAGAGACAAAGTCTTCCGAAGCTTCACCTTATGAAGACAGATTTCTTCCGAAGACTTTTAGTACACATGCTTTATCTGATGTACTGTTCCATAAAGCACCTTTTCCGGTGCATCTTTGATAAGTCACCAACTTACAAGAGTTGGTGAAAAGGTCCATGCTTTTGGTAACTGTACATTAAGGTCTTGAATCTGAAACTTTCCACTTTATGTACTTTATCCTTTTTGTAATGTATAAGATGTGAGCTATGGCATGTCATAGTCACAAGGTCAAAAGGCACATATGCCTTTGATTCTATAATTGATTTTGTTAGTGTCTAGTCAATTGTATCCAGCTGGCTTTCATAGTATAGCCGGCTGTAGGTTGTAGTATAAGTATTTCAAGTTCTTGTATCTTAATATACTTTGTAACACTTGTAAAAGAACTGGAGAAAGCAATATACTGCATCCTTGAAAACCATATTCTCCTGTTCTGTCTCTTGCTTTACTTGTGTTCTTCGTATCACTTTTGGTTAACCCAGTTTACTGTTTGATTAGAGTTTAGATAATCTCCTCATTGTGTTGTTGTGTTGTAATTGTGTTGAAACCCTTAAACGATCCTGCAGTCATCGACATGCAATACTAAGAAAATGGTGATGCTCCCACTAGCCTTCTTATATACACATGCATCATTAGTGTTTTTGATGAACCCAAATTTGGTTATCTCTTCATCAAAACGGTGATTCCAACTTCTTGATGCTTGCTTCAATCCATAGATTGATTTCCTTAACTTGCATACTTTGTTAGGATGTTTTGAGTTGACAAAACCTTCAGGCTGAACCATATAGACATCTTGCTCAAGATATCCATTTAGAAAAGCAGTTTTGACATCCATTTGCCAAATTTCATAATCATAATAAGTAGCTATGGCAAATAATATCCTAATAGACATTAGAATTGCAACTAGTGAGAAGGTCTTATCATAATCAACCCCTTGAGTTTGAGTGAAACCTTTTGCTACAAGTCTAGCTTTATATATCCAAGTTTCCATGCATATCAATTTTCTTCTTGAAAATCCACTTACTTCCAACTATCTTGGAGTTAAGAGGAGGTTCAACCAAGTCCCACACTTGGTTTTCATATATGGATTACATCTTAACATTCATGGCTTCAAGCCATTTGTCACAATCCAAATTGGACATTGCATCATGATATGTGGTTGGTTCATCGGAATCTACCACATAGCATCCATCTACGAAAAATCCATATCTTTCAGGTGGATTACTAATTCTACCAGATCTGCGAACATTTTGTGTATATTGATCAACCACTTGATCATTCTCAACATCCTCATGATGAGTGCTAGTGTCAACCAAACGTGTATCGGTTTGTGGTTCTTGATCCACCTCAAGATCCACAGTTCTACTTCTAGTTCCTTCCATAAGGAACTTAGCTTCTAAGAACTCAGCCATCTTGGCAAGAAACTCCTTTTGTTCCAATGGATCATAGAAATAATATCCCATAGAATCTCTGGGATATCCAATGAAAATACACTTAGTGGAACGACTTTCAAGCTTATTTGAGGTGGGAGTCTTAACATAAGCCTCACAACCCCATACCTTTAAATATGAGAGTGATGGAACTCTTCCATGCCATATTTCAAAAGGTTTTGTTTCCACTTTCTTGGTTGGAACATATTCAAAATACGGGCCCCAGAGAGCAAAGCAAAACCCCAAAATGATAGAGGCAGTGAGCTCTTAGTC
This sequence comes from Flaveria trinervia, assembly GCA_025506515.1. Lineage (NCBI taxonomy): Eukaryota > Viridiplantae > Streptophyta > Magnoliopsida > Asterales > Asteraceae > Flaveria > Flaveria trinervia. The sequence continues at coordinate 23,866,706 of CM046455.1, read as the reverse complement.
ATCATAGATCGAACCATATCTAATAGAGTTCAATTTCTCCTCTCGGACACAACATTATGTTGTGGTGTTCCAGGCAGAGATAGTTGTGAGACAATACCACAACTTCTAAGATGATCTCTAAAAGCATCACTTAGGTATTCACTTCCTCTATTAGTGCAGAGAATTTTTATCTTCTTCTTTAGTTGATTTTCTACTTCATTTTGGAAGATTTTGAACATTTCAAAAGCTTCATCTTTGTGTCTTAACAAGTACACATAACCGTATCGGCTATAGTTGTCGGTAAAGGTAATGAAGTATCTTTCATGGTACCTAGTCATTGGCTTAAAGGGACCACATACATTCGAATGTATGATGCCTAATAAATCTTTTGCTCGTTTGGACTTGCCGTTAAAAGGTGCCTTAGTCATTTTACCTTGTAAACAAGACTACATACATCGAATGAATCATATTCATTTGCTTTTAAAAGACCGTTCTTTTCAAGTGTTTGTATGCGCTTCTTGTTTATATGACCAAGACAGCAATGCCAAAGATAGGTATCACTCAAATCCAATTTGAGTTTCTTAGTGGTGGTCTGGTACAATGAGCTATCATATAATGTGTTTTCACGAACCAATTCATAAATACCATTATCAGGAATAGCTTTAAAATAAAATGTGCAATTTAAAGAAACATGAATTTCATTCACAATAAATGACAAAACATAACCATATTGTCTTAATTGGGCAATAGAAATAATGTTCCTAGTCAAACTAGTAGCATACAAAATATTGTTCAAAATTACTTCCAAACCATTTGGAAGCTTCAAGATGTAGTCCCCTCGGCATTCAACTTGAACCTTTGCCCCATTGCCCATGAAGAGGCTCACATCCCCTTTCTTGAAGTCCTTACTTCTTTTGAACCCCTGCAATAAGTTGTAAATATGAGTTCCACATCCTATATCCAATACCCATATGTTAGAGGATATTAAATTTAGACCAATATGGATCATGAAACATGTACCTAAGGTTTGCCCGACATCCCTCTTTGCTTGCAACTCTTTGAGATGGACCGGGCAATTTCTTGCCCAATGTCCAATCTCCCCACACTTAAAGCATGGGTCATTTGAAGCAACCTTTTGCTTCTTCTTCGCTGGGTTTAGTGGTGGCGTTCTAACCACTCCTTTTCCCTTTCCCCAAATATGCCCCTTACCCTTGGCAATATTTGCCTTGGGTGCGGGGTGAGGCCTTTGACTGGGTGTGAATAAGAGTGATATTCTTACTGGGAATCGAATATGATAATCAAGTCAATGATTGAGTGGCGGAAACAAACAATCAGAGAACATTCAAGCAAGAAAATTACTCTTAAATGTTGTTTGTATTGATATATGAAAGTTGACAAATTACAGAGAATAATTACAACAAAAATCCTATCTTTATCAACCGTTACCTCAGTACGAGATTAACTATTCTATTTATAGACAAGACAAGATGCCTTTACAAAATGACTAAACTACCCCTGACCTATTACATCAGAAACTAGTCTAAGTCGTGATCCGCATCTCTGCTTGTTCATCCGCATTGACGATGCGGATGAGTTAATCTTGATCAGCATTTCCACTTGATCATTAGCATTAGTAAGTTGGTCATCCGCATTGGTTAATGCAGATGAACAAATACTTGTGCGCATTTGGTTGGTCATCTGCATTTGTCAATACGGATGATCAAAGTCTTGTCCCCATCTTCTTTTGTTCTTCTGCATTGGTCAATGCGGAAGAGTAACTTGTTCTTCAGTATAAGTATTATGTCTTCCGCATTAGTTAATGCGGAAGAGTAAACACTTGTCCGTATGAGAATTTTGTCTTCCGCATTGACTAATGCGGAAGATAACACTTGTTATTTTTCTTGCATATCTTCGTCCGCATTGCATCTTGGACTTGTGGGATTCCAGCTGAACAATCATCAATTCACCCATTGAGTTGGCATGTATGATCCTTTCAGGGTGCAATAGCCTCTTCTTATTCCCACCTTCATTGATGGTGAGAACGGGTAAAACCCTTTTGAGCATAGAGCGAAGCTCACTTATGTTCTTGTCCCACCCGTTCATGTTATAATTCATGACAAAATTGTTAAACCTTTTTGACAAAGAGTTGAGCATCAAATCCGTAGCCAACTCTTTCGAGACGGGACAATTCAGCCGTTCGAGGCGGTCAATGTGGCTTTTCATCTTAAGTACATAAGATGAAACAGATTGGGTGTCGTCCATACGACACGCATGGAGTGCTCGAACCGTTTTGAAGCGCTCAACCCGTGCTTGTTGTTGGAACGTTTCCTTCAACAGGGTTATCATGTCGTATGCTCCATGATGTTCATACTCCTTTTGGAGATCTGGAGTCATACTTGCCAACATGAGGCAAGACATTTGGACTGAGTCCTCAGTGTATTTCACCCAATTATTATAGGCCTCCTCATCATCCTCACTAGGTTGATCGGGAATCAGATCGTCTAATATGTATGATCGTTTCTCTTGCTTGAGAACAATTCTCAAGTTTCGAAACCAATCAATAAAGTTGTTATGGTTTAGACGCTCCTTTTGGAGAATGGTTCTTAGTGATAGTGAGTGAGCGGTCAGGATTTCGTTGTTATCATTATTGTTGGTGGCCATCAACAAAATATAACAAAGTTCAATTTTAGTAATTTCGATATTGTTCATATTTTGATAATTAAAACCCTTTTTAAGTGTCTTACACAATTTTAAATATAGAATCCAACGTTACATTTAAATAGTGGTTAGGTGACCTTTATCACATTGTTTAAATTAACAAGGTAGTCAATTTATTTTGATAATTGAAACGCTTTGCAACTTCTAGGTATGGGATCGACTTTAAAAATCATATGTATTGTAAGCATGTAAATCCCATCAACACCATTGTAAACCATATTGTAGGTGATCCATTTAATATGGTTTGCAAATCAAGTTACCCTACTTGCACACACATGTGAGTTTTTTAACATAAGTGGTTAGGTGACCTTTATCCCACAAATGTGGTATCCCCACCTCAAGTCACAAGTTCCCTCAAAATGGTTTGGTGACCTTTATCCCGTTAATAGTTTCCAAATGACTCAAAGTGTTGTGCAAAAGGATGGTGTTAAACTTGTTTAAAAGGAATTTAAGTTTTCATAATCTAAGTTTAGAAAACTCTATGTACCTTATATTTGCATGCTTTCAAATACAAGGTACCCTATGGTTCACTTTTAATAAAACCTCTTTTATTAAAACCATTAATCCTTTTAATAACCTCTTATTCACCACTTAATGATAAAAAAAATTTTCAGCTTGTTAAGTTTGTTAATGAGTTTGTAATGCATATCCAAATATCAACCAAACAATCAAACAACAAACATCCAAACAAGCATAAATATATAAACATGAGTGCATAACCATAGCCACTAAGTTGACCACACTTGTTTTCCAATATAAACATGAGTGCATAACCCTAGCCACTAAGTTGACCACACTTGTTTGCCATCACAAGTGTTGTCATAAGGTCTTTCCTAAGGGTAAAGATGACACATCAAGATGTGTCCATGAACTCCCACTTGAATCCACATCCAAATGCTTCAAGTGTTCATGTCTTTTGTGTCCTTCTTTGAGTCTTCCTCTTGTGCATCTTCTTTTACAAAAATCATATCCTAATACAATTTTTCTAATAAAAAAATGCACCTAATCTATTTATTATATAACCAAATGAATAAATAAATTACAACCCAAGATTCAAAACACAAATTACAACCCTTTCAAGAAAGAAACCAACATTACATACAACATTAAACCAAAACACATAAGGCCAAGGCTATGTTATGCACCATAAAATGAAACACATCCAACATCCAAGAACAACAAAGAATCCCTTATTACAGCCCTAAAGTTTCAGCCAACTTAAACTAAAACTTTAAGGTTGTCCAAACAACATAATCAACCATTTGACATAATTCTTTCAAGGTTTATACTAAAGCATGCAAGATTAAACCTTGAAACACAACGGATTCAAACACCCACAACAAAACAGCCCCTAATGGGTTGAAAAGATCCATGAAAACTAACTTTTCAAGACCTTTTGAAGCATACATTCCACAAAACCAGCTCTAGATGCCATTGTTGGGTTTTGTCACATGTAAAACATTTTAATTTAACTATTTAAACTCTGAAAATGCAGTGGAAAAATGAGTTTAATACATGGTTTATAATCTGAAAATTTTTCCATATTAAACTACAATCAAAACCCAAGAATAAGGATCAAATGTATGTGAAATAATATGCTATCAACCAACACAAAACCAACCATAGGGTGTTAATAGAAGACAACCTTTCTTGTGCAAATGTTGTGGATAAAAATAGATAGATGATGATGTTCTTGAATGTGTCTAGCCTTCAAAAGAGGAGGCCTCAAGAAGTGATACCCACAAGCTCTTCAAACACCTTTGCTTTTTAGGATGCAACACCAAAGATAGCCCTTCTTTAGCTGCTCCAAAAACCGAAATAGGTAGCCCCATTCAAGCTTCTAAAAACCAAAAATCAGTCCCCTTTTTCAGCTTCTAAAACCCGAAAATGCAGCCTTGTTTTGAAGGTTCTTTTGCTTGTGATGTTAGAGAGAAAAGTGTGTAGTATGATGGAGTGTTAGAGAGGAGAAAGAACATTCAAAAACCACCACACTTTTATTTGTTATTATTTAACCAACTTAAATAATAGAACAAATAATATCTCATGAACAAACTATCCATATAGTATTGTTGTATTACAAAGCAATGTTTTAGAAAACCCATTTTCTAAATTAGTGTCAATGTTTATATGTATCATCTCATCAACAAATAAACATTTATTGGTGTTTGTTTAGCTTGTTATTGGGTATGACCCGACTTGGATCATAAAGTACTGGTTTCATTAAACTTGTAAAATGGGGGGAAACAGTTATTGGTTTCATTAAACATGTAAAATCATCACACAACTGGGGATCAGAGGATGCAAAAATTATATCATCAACATAAATTTGAACAAGTAGCTTATGCTGATCCACTTTCTTAACAAACAAAGTTTTATCTATGGAACCTCTAGTGAAATTATTTTGAAGAAGAAAATTTGAAAGTGTTTCATACCAGGCTCTAGGAGCTTGCTTCAACCCATAAAGAGCCTTATGAAGTTTATACACCCAATCAGGATGTTTATTGTCCTCAAAACCTGGTGGTTGACACACATAAACTTCTCTTTTTATTTTTCCATATAAAAAAGAACTTTTGACATCCATTTGAAAAACTTTAACATTATGGAATGCAGCATAGGCTAAGAACAATCTAATTGCTTCCAGTCTGGCTACAGGGGCAAAGGTTTCATCATAATCAATACCTTCTTCTTGTGAAAACCCTTGTACAACCAGTCTAGCCTTGTTCTTGACAATAAGCCCATTTTCATCAGTTTTATTCCTAAACACCCACTTAGTGCCTATTGCACACTTACCTGGGGGTAGAGGAACCAGTTCCCACACTTGCTGCTTTTTGAACTGAAGTAGCTCAAGCTGCATGGTTTCAACCCGTCCATTGTCTCTTAAAGCAACATGATTGTTCTTTGGCTCTAGCTGACTGATGAAGAGAGCATAGAAGCAGAAGTTGGACAATTGACTTTTGGTTGAGACACTAGCATTGTTATAACCAATGATTTGAGACATGGGGTGATTCTTCAGCTCTTGGTACACTATAAGATTAGCGCAAGTGTTTGTAGCAGGTTCAACAACAACTGATGTTGATCCAGACTCTTGAAACCAAGTATGAGATGGCAATTCAAATGATGTAGAGGAGTCAGAAATCTCATCAGCATTTGTTGTGGATGGAGCTGCTGAAGCTACAGGAACATCAAGTTTAGTGGACTTAGGAAGTTGATCACTAAACTTGAAAAGGTGAGTACTGATATCATCATCATCTTCAGTACCACCAGGTGGAAGACGTGCTGCAGAAGATGATTTATTCACATGATCTGCAACAGCTGGAGGTTGATAAGGAACATATTGCAGTATGTCCAGATCAAACAACTCCACAGGGTTTTGTGGAATTTTATCCTTAGGAGATTCATTGAACTTCACATGCAAGGTTTCTTCAACTATCTTTGTTCTGCAGTTGAAGACTCTGTAAGCCTTGCATGTGGATGAATATCCTACAAAATACCCTACATCCACCTTAGGATCAATTTGTGGAGTTGATCCATTGTGTTGAGAATGAAACAAGGACACCCAAAGGCTTTGAAGAATGAAATTAGAGGAGCCAAATGATGTAGAACTTCATATGGAGTCTTCATCAACCTTTGATTTACTAAAACTCTATTCTGCACATAGCAAGCTGTGTTGACAGCTTCAGCCCAAAATGTCAATGGCAAACCAGAGTCAGCCAACATAGACCTTGCAGCTTCAATTAGGGTCCTGTTCTTTCTCTCCACTACTCCATTTTGTTTTGGAGTCCTTGGGATGCTAAACTGCCTCTTGATTCCCTTTGAGAGATAAAAATCATCAAGTGTATGGTTTCTGAATTCTGTTCCATTATTACTCCTTATACACTTGACTGATAGGGAATACTGCTTCTCAACATACAACACAAAGTTTATAATCATCTGAGCAACCTCATCCTTTAGCAAGAAGAAAGTCCATACAAATCTGGAGTAAGCATCCATAATTACCAGACAGTATTTTTTCTTTGCCATACTCATCACTCTCACAGGACCAAATAGATCCATGTGCAGTAACTGCAAGCAGGCAGTGGACTTAGGTTCTTCAATAGGAGGGAGTGAGACTTTGTGTTGTTTTCCTTTCAAACAAGCAGTGCAGGTTTCTTCACAGTGGAACTCCTTTATTGGTAGACCTCTCACTAAACAATTGTGGATCAACTGATTCATGTTTTTGAGATGTACATGACCCAGCCTTTTGTGCCACAATTTAGATTCCTCAGGAGAGGCTTTGGAGAACAGGCAAGGATGACCCTTCAAATCAACCTTCTTTGACAAATCCAGGGCATATACTCTTCCAATCCTGTTGGCCTTCAGGAGAGTATGTTCATCCAATACCTTGTCAATCAGCCTCAGAACTTGGGAAGACAGAATCCTGCAGTTCTGACTTGTGAATAGTGCAACTTGCCCTTTATCACACATCTGACTGACACTCAGTAGATTATACTTCAGATTCTCCACATGGTTAACATCATCAAATCTGATATCTCCATTAGACACATATCCTTTCTCCATGATGTAACCCTTAGCATCATTTCCAAAAGAAACAAATCCCTTCTTTGCTTGAGAGTAGTCATTAAGAAGAGAGCTGCTGCCTATCATATGCATACATCCTCCATTGTCTACATACCAGATGCTCCTTTGGCATGCTGAAGAACCCTGCATTCATCATAAGGAACTAGTTAGGTTTTGAGACCCAAACCTTTTTGGTTTTGGGTCTGTTTTCATCAACAGATTTAACCCTAACTTGTTTCTCATGATTAACAGCTGATGAAGGTGGAGATGGTGCTGAAATGGATTCCTTAGATTTGGGCTTGGAATACCTTTTCAGTGGTTTGATCACAGGTGCATCTAGTTAGTTAGCTCTCCCCAACAAATGCTGAACCATCATAACAAGTTGTGTCTGATTTGTAGTTAAAGCTTTCAGCTCTTGTGACACATCAGTACTTGTTTTTGATGAGTTCCTATGGCCCACCATTTCCTCCTTGAAATTCACAGACTTAGTCTGATTTTTATCATGAGGAATGCTGTCATCTATTTTATGATAAACCCTATCCTTCTTTTTGGATTTGGGTGAGGCCTTGGGTTTATTAATATGGGATGACTGTGGTACAAACTTGGACTCAAATTCATTTATCATTTCATCCATTTGAATTTTAATGAGCTTATCTCTGTTGAGTTTGGAACCCTTTTTGTACCAACATTCATCAGAAAGATGATTGAATTTACCACATATTTCACATGGCTTATTCTTCATCTTGGATTGATCAATTGCTCAAGTGGAAACTACTAAAGGTGTGATCTTCAGTACTTCCTCCTTTCAGTACTTGTGTTAAGTACAGAAGGATCTGTAACAATTGAAGACTTGTTCTTCAGCTGTTTTCTATCCGTCCTGAAAGACCGTATGATAGCTTCCTCAGCAGTTGTTAATCATGTTATTTCAGTTGATTTGAAATGCTTTTCAGATGTTGTGACTTGCCCTTTAGTACTTGAGGTACTTTGAGGAACAACATCTGAAGTACTCAGCTTCATGTGCTTATCAGTAGTTAACCCATTCGGCAATTGATTTGCTAAGGTATCAACACTGATTTCATCTTTTGATTTTGAGGATGATACACATGATGATGTGGTTTGGAAGTTACTTTCACCTTCAGGTTTTACTATTGATTTTGGAGTAAAATCTGTAGGTGGTGCAATGTGATTGTAACCTATTCCAACTTCACATTCGAAGCGGTTTGCTTGCTGAGAAGCATTTCAAATCCCTTGCAGGATGATACCTAGCGGTCACACTCAACTTGGGTAGCTGCAAGTGTTTCTTTAAGATCTCTGTGGTTCTCAAGAATTACCTCTAGCTTAGCCTTTTCATCATTTAATTGGCATTTAAGCTTATAAATCTCATCATCTTCTTCTTTAAGGACAGACTCATACTCAGCTTTTCTTTTGGAAAGGGTTTGCTCAAGCTCAAGATTTTGATTTATTAAAGCTACATTTGCCACTCTAATAGAGATAAATGCAGCTATGCAAGATTCAGAACATAGCTTGGCCTTAGCCTCAGAGGATACCTGGGTTACCTGTGATGAAGATGCATTGGAGCATGAACCCTCAGAGACTCCAGGGCCATGAGAGCAGATTCCAAAAAGGATGTACACCACCATGTTGACCATCACAAGCAATAATTGCTCATTACCAGAAAGATCATGTGGTAACTGCTCCAGTCAACAGCACCAGGGGTGAAGAAGTTGTGATGAGGTTGTGATTGAGATGGTTGAGATGGTTGAGGTACAGGTAAGGCTTGAGGTTGTTGTGCAATAGGAACTTTGTTGGACCAAAAGAACCAATGAGCCTGATCAGAAAAACCTCTAAGTCTCACAGACATCATAACAACTGCTGAAGACTTGATCAGCTGTTTGACAAAGTCTGAAGATTTAAACAGCTGAAGAACTAAAGTATAGAAGACTTCAAAAGCTGAAGACCAAAGACTAAAGATCAACAGCTGAAGACTAAAGTACTAAAGACTTCAACAGCTGAAGACTAAAGTACTAAAGACTTCAACAGCTGAAGACTAAAGTACTGAAGACTTCAACAGCTGAAGACCAAAGTCTGAAGCTGAAGAACAAAGTACTGAAGATCAACAGCTGAAGTACAAAGACTGAAGACATTAGCTAATGACAACAGCTGAAGTTCAAGTACAAGTACTGAAGCCTTCAGAGTTTGTTACAACACCTGAAGAAGCATTCTTCAGTTGTTATGATGGCTTCCTTTCAGTAGTTTTCTTTTTGTTTCAGTATTTGTAAAACGACTGAAGAGCATGTTCTTCAGTCGTTGTAGTTTCAGTAGTTTCTTTTTAGTAGTTGTAATAATAGTTAACACTTAGCATTTTTGTAAGAAGATGTCAGCTGTTTGACATCTTCAGTAGTTGTGTTAACTATCAGTAGTTTGAATAAATTCGGTTAGATGTCACTATCAAGTGACATCAGCAGACGTCACATCTCCTATATAAGAGATGTTGACCTAATTGTATGTGTGACATTCTGTTACCACGAAAGAGAATATTGAATGAAATATTTGCAGAATTCTTTCTGTCTATAACCGTTTGTTCTTACCTTGAATATCTTTTGCGTTCTTGTGAATTGGCTAATTCATTGTTTGTTTTCCGCTGCTATACTCTCAAATCAATCAAACGTAGATCGCTGATCCTAACAAATGGTATCAGAGCCAGTTAATCATTGATTGATCTAACAGTTGATCATTGAAACTGCTCTTTGATATCTATGTTTGATTGAATTAGCTTGCAAAAACTGGTTATAGATTATTGAATTTCTACCACTTTCGTTTATTCATTTTGAGATCTCTCTTGGTTCAATTTGGTTTGTTGTGTTTTGTTCTAAATCTGTTATAGCTTAATTGAATTTGGTTGAATTTGAGATGACTACTCCTTCTAATGACCCTCACAATACCGGTTCCTCAACCATTTGACTACTCCTTCTAATGACCCTCACAATACCGGTTCATCACCTGTCTGTTAACAGTTCAGGTTGTTGGACATCTGTGGTACATGGACCACATAAGCCTATGGTGAACAATCCGGAAACCAATCAAATGGTTCCGAAGAAGAAGGAACAATACTCAGATGAAGATCGGAAACTGTTTGAGATTGATGCTAAAGCCCATGGAATTCTGGCCATGGCACTACCTAATGAAATCTATTCAGGGCTTATGCATCATGAAACTGCTCATGACCTCTGGAATGCACTGAAGGAACAATTTGGTGGAACTGATGAGGTCTTAGCAAACAACAGAAAAATCCTCGCCCAACAATATGAGACATTTTCTCATAGAAAGGGTGAGACACTGACTCAATAGTTTGAGCATTTTTCCTGTTTGATCTATGAGCTAAAAATGGTGAAACAGGAATACACCAACAGCCAGATGAATAACAGATTCCTCAGATCACTGCCTGAGAGATGGGACACATACATTATTGTCATATGCTCTAGTGCAAATCTGGATAGCCTATCTCTCACCCAACTTCATGGGAAACTGCTTACATTCGAAAGAGAGATAGAGCAGAAAAGGAAACTGTCATCATCAGGAAAGCTCACTGATAACTTTGTACCAGGGAACACTGCATTGGTTGGTCATGAGTCAGAATATGTTGCATCTAAAAGCAATTATGATAAGCATATGATTTCTCTTCAAACAGTTCTGATCATGCATTTGTTGGTATTGATAGTCATTCTGGCAGTAATAGTGACAATCTATGCTTCATCATGGATAATCTGAAGGGAATTGCTCATGATGATTTAGAAGAGATGGATATTCTAAGCCAAATGGCCTTAGTTAATATCAGATCTCAGAAGTTATACAAGAGAACTGGCAGGAAATTTCCTGGACTCTTTGGCAAAACCAAAGTTGGTTTTGACAAGAGTAAATTGAGGTGTCACAAATGCCAAAGGCTTGGACACTTTGCAAGAGAATGTAGATCAACTGGATCTAACTCTTCTGCACCCTTTGTGACTTTTCCTAGCACTAGTCTACAAAACAGAGGGCAACATCCTGCTGGGTCTGGTCATCTATCACACCCTATATCTCCTGCATACTTTGTCCCCCAGGGTCCAATGTCATATCCTTTACCCTGCTATTACTTGCCTCAGCCAAATCCAGTTCAAGCTCCAATTGCACAACAACCACATGCATTACCTGAACCTCAACCTTCCCAATCTTATCAACAAATTCAACCTCAACAACACAGCTTTTTCACCCCAGGAGTTGTTGAGTGGAGCAGTTTACCAGATGATTTTCTGGTCATGAACAACTGTTCTCTGGTGCTGGTCAACATGGTGGTGACAGTCCTGTTGCTGATACATCATCCTCTAATGCCTCTACACCACAGGTATCACAGGTATCCTCTCAGGCAAAAGCCAAACTATGTTCTGAAACATGCATAGCCGCATTTGCATCTATTAGAGAAGCAAATGTAGCTTTAATTAACAAGAACATTAAGCTAGAACAAACAATTTCCAAAAGCAAAGCTGAATTTGAGTCTGTGATTAATGATAAGAATGATAAGATTTACAAACTTAAATGCCAAATCACTGATGATAAGGCTAGGGAAGAGATGCTTCTAGAGAAGTAGAGAGACCTCAAAGAAACACTTGCAACTACCCAGGTAGAGTGTGATCGATGGGTAAATTCTTGCAAGGGTTTTGAAATGCTTCTTAGTAAGCAATCTGCTTCCAATGTGAAGTTTGGCATTGGTTATAATCACACTGCTCCTCCTACAGACTTTACTCCCAGAGCAGAAGTAGAATCTGATGGTGAAAGCAATAACCAATCCGTTTCATCATGTGATCTACTATATGATACAACACCATCAGAAGTAGAAGTCAGCATTAATTCCTCTCAGAAACTATCAGCTGATGTTGATGGTTCAAATGCTGACACTCACATGATCACAAAGTTGATCACTCCAGGTGATATTTCACAAAGTACTGAAAGTACTAAAAAGAACGTCATAACACCTGGAGAACAAGCCCAAACTACTACATGTACTAAAGGAAAGAAAAATGCAAGTAGAAAGGGTGGGAAAACTACTGAAGAAGATATCAAGAAAGCAGGTACTAAAGCAAAGAAAACTGCTAGTACTGATAGAAAACTGCTGAAGAACAAGTCTTCAGTAGTTTCATCTTCTTCAACAGATGATCAACTTAAGATGAAGAAAAAGCCATGTGAAATATGTGGCTTATTCAATTATCTTACTAATGATTGCTGGTATAAAAAGGGCTCCAAACTCAAACATATGAAAACATTAAAGAGAAAATGGATAAAATAAAACTGAGTTTGAAATCAAATTTGTACCAGCAACATCAAAACCTGTAACCTCAAAATCCAAAATGAAATCCACAAAGAAAGGGGTTAAATAGGTAACAACTGAGGTTACTCAAAGAGAGATGGTACAACACAGGAACTCATCAAACTCAAGCACTAATGTGTCTGATGAGCTGAAGGCTTTATCACAAAATCAGACACAACTTGTAATGAGGGTTCAGCATCTATTGGGGAGAGTCAACCAATTATGCTCCTGTGTTGAAACCATAGAGAAGAAATTCCATGCCAAAGGAATCTTCTTCTTCACCATCTCCATCCCCTCAGGCTGTTATTCATAGCAAGTCTGTTAGTTTACCATTTGTTGATATGAATAGACCCAAACCCAAAAAGGTTTGGGTCTCAAAAACTAACTAACTGTTTATGCTTGCAGGGTTCTTCAACATGCCAAAGTAGCATCTGGTATGTAGACAGTGGGGGATCTATGCATATGACAGGGAACAGCTCTCTTCTTCATGACTACTCTCAAGGAAAGAAGGGGTTTGTTTCTTTTGGCAATGATGCTAAGGGTTACATCATTGGAAAAGGCTTTGTCTCCAATGGAGAAATAAAGTTTGATGATGTTAATCACGTGGAAAATCTCAAGTACAATCTCTTGAGTGTCAGTCAAATGTGTGATAAAGGCCATGTTGCTCTTTTCACTAGTCAGAACTGTAGGATTCTGTCATCCAAAGTTCTGAATTTGATTGAAAAGGTGTTGGATGACCACACTCTCCTGAGGGCCAACAGGACAGGAAGAGTGCATGCCTTAGATCTTTCTAAGAAAATTCATATGAGAGGCCATCCTTGCCTATTTTCCAAAGCCTCTCCTCAGGAATCTAAACTGTGGCACAGAAGGCTGGGTCATGTTAATTTCAAAAACATGAATCAACTGATCCACAGTAGTTTAGTGAGAGGCTTACCAATAAAGGAGTTCCACTGTGATGAAACCTGCACTGCTTGTTTAAAAGGAAAACAACACAAAGTCTCATTCCCTCCTATTGAAGAGCCTAAGTCCACTGCCTGCTTGCAATTACTGCATATGGATCTATTTGGTCCTGTGAGAGTGATGAGCATGGCAAAGAAGAAATACTGTCTGGTAATTGTGGATGATTACTCTAGATTTGTATGGACTTTCTTTCTGCATTCAAAGGATGAGGTTGCTTAGAAGATTATCAACTTTGTGTTGTGTGTTGAGAAGCAGTATTCCCTTTCTGTCAAGTGTATACGGAGTGACAATGGAATTGAATTAAGAAACCATACACTTGATGAATTTTATCTTTCAAAGGGAATCAAAAGGCAGTTTAGTATCCCAAGGACTCCAGAACAAAATGGAGTAGTGGAGAGAAAGAACAGGACCCTAATTGAAGCTGCAAGGTCTATGTTGGCTGACTCTGGTTTGCCACTGACCTTTTGGGCTGAAGCTGTTAACACAGCTTGCTATGTGCAGAATCAAGCCTTAGCAAATCAGAGGTTGATGAAGACTCCATATGATGTTCTACATCACTTGGCTCCTCTAATTTCATTTTTCAAAGCATTTGGGTGTCCCTGTTTTATTCTCAACACAAAGGATCAACTCCAAAAATTTGATCCTAAGGTGGATGCAGGGTATTTTGTTGGTTATTCATCTACTTGCAAAGCATACAGAGTCTTCAACTGCAGAACAAAGATAGTTGAAAAGACTTTGCATGTGAAGTTTAATGAATCTCCAATGGACAAGATTCCTCAAACTCCTGTGGAGTTGTTTGATTTGGACAAACTGCGATATGTTCCTTATCAACCTCCAGTTGTTGCAGACCATGTGGATAAATCATCTTCTGCAGCATGTCTTCCACCTGGTGGTATTGATGATGATGATGATAATATCAATACTCACCTATTCAAGTTTAGTGACCAACTGCCTGAGTCTGCTAAACTTGATGTTCCTGTAGCTTGAGCAGTTCCATCTACAACAAATGCTGATGAGATTTCTGATTCCTCTACATCTTTTGAGTTACCATCAAATTCTTGGTTTCAAGAGTTTGCATCAACATCTGCTGCTGCTGAAGGTTCTGCAAACACTTGCACAGATATCATTGTTTATCAAGAGCTGAAGAATCATCCAATGTCTCAAATCATTGGTGATATCAATGCTGGAGTTTCAACAAGAAGTCAATTGTCTAACTTATGCTTCTATGCTCTCTTCATCAGTCAGCTAGAGCCAAAGAACTATCATATTGCTTTAAGAGACAAAGGATGGGTTGAAGCCATGCAGCTTGAGCTACTCCAGTTCAAGAAACAACAAGTGTGGGAACTGGTTCCTCTACCCCCAGGTAAGTGTGCAATGGGCACTAAATGGGTGTTTAGGAATAAAACTGATGAAAATGGGCTTATTGTTAAGAACAAGGCTAGATTGGTTGTACAGGGGTTCTCACGAGAAGAAGGTATTGATTATGATGAAACCTTTGCCCCTGTAGCCAGACTAGAGGCAATTAGATTGTTCTTAGCCTATGCTGCATTCCACCATCTCAAAGTTTTTCAAATGGATGTCAAAAGTGCATTTTTATATGGCCAAATAAAAGAAGAAGTTTATGTGTGTCAACCACCAGGTTTTGAGGACAATAAACATCCTGAATGGGTGTATAAACTTGATAAGGCTCTTTATGGGTTGAAACAAGCTCTTACAGCCTGGTATGAGACACTTTCCACTTTTCTTCTCAAGAATAATTTCACTAGAGGCTCCATAGATAAAACTTTGTTTATTAAGAAGGTGGATCAGCATAAGCTACTTGTTCAAATTTATGTTGATGATATTATTTTTGCATCCTCTAATCCCCAGTTGTGTGATGATTTTACCAAATTAATGAAAAAGAGGTTTGAAATGAGTGCAATGGGAGAATTACAGTTCTTTCTAGGTTTGCAAATCAAACAAAAGGCTGATGGAACCTTTATTCATCAGTCAAAATATACAAAAGATCTTTTGAATAAGTTTGATTTACAAAATTGTAAGCCCTGTTCTACTCCCATGTGCAACACCACACAACTGGATGTGGATCAGAAAGGTAAAGCTGTTGATGAACACTTTACAGATGTATGATTGGGTCCTTGATGTACTTAACAACTTCTAGACCAGATATCATGTTTGCTACTTGTGTCTGTGCTAGATTTCAGGCTGCTCCTAAAGAGTCTCTAGGTTTATGGTATTCCATTGGACACTCTTGCAAATTAGTTGCTTTTTCAGATAGTGACTATGCAGGGTGCAAGTTAACTTGAAAGTCAACTTCTGGTGGATGTCAATTCCTAGGCAACTGTTTGTTTTCTTGGCAGAGTAAGAAACAAACATCTGTTGCTACATCCACTGCTGAAGCAGAGTACATTGCAGCTGCAAGTTGTACCTCTCAGGTACTCTGGCTTCAGAACCAACTTTTGGATTATGGCATTACAGAGACTAAGACTCCATTATTAATGGATAGTGCTTCAGCTCTGTGCATTGTCAAAAATCCAGTCCAGCACTCTAGGACCAAAAATATAGAGATGAGACATCATTTTATTAGGGATTGTTTTGAAAAAGGTCTGATTGATCCTAAGTTTGTGCCTAGTGCTGATGAGCTTGCAGACATTTTTACTAAGCCTTTGGATAGTTCAACTTTCCAAAACCTAGTGTTAAGGCTTGGTATGCTGCAGCTAGAATAAGTCATAACTACTGATGATTTCAGTATATAAGTACTGATGATCACTAGTACCATATCACATATAGTAATGATTCTTTTAAAACAACTGATAAAGTTACAACTACTGATGTAGTTATAACTACTGATGTCAGTAAAAAGAGAATAAGTACCGATGTCCTATGAAACAACTGAAAACAGCTAAAAGGCTGATGAGTAAGTGTTGAGGACAGTATGAAACAACTGAAAGGCTATGAATTGACAAAAACTACTGATGAGAACTTTCTCTTCAGTTGTTTCTACAACTGTTGTTTCATCCTAAACAACTGATGACCAACCATGTCTTCAGTAGTTTCATAACTACTGATGACTAAAACCAAGTCATCAGCTGTTTACAACAACTGATGACAAAACCATGTCTTCAGTAGTTTCACAACTACTGATGACTAAAACCAAGTCTTCAGTTGTTTTCAAACATCTGAAGTCAAAACCATGGCTTTCAGTAGTTTTATAACTGCTGATGCCTAAAACCAAGACTTCAGTTGTTTCAACATCTGAAAGGGTAATACCACGTCATCAGTCGTTTACAACTACTGATGACTAACACCAAACCCTTCAATCGTTTTCTAACCCTTACCCTATAAATACCCAATACCTAAGCCTTCAGCGCTTCATCCTCTCCAAACCTAACATTCAAATCTCCAAAACTTCTCTCTCATTAATGGCGACCATGGAGCTCAAACCACGCCATAACCTGTGTTGCCTACCTCACAAAATCACCTTTCTGGACAAAGTTCAACAACGCCATTGATCTAATTGTCCAATCTCCCTACAAGACGGCCTTCCTTCTAAATCCCATTATTCATGCCGAATCCCTTCACCAGTTTTGGACGAACGTCACCCTCACCACTGGGGAGAACAACACCGAGTCTCTCCAGTCGGTCGTCAATAACCATCAAGTGGTCATCACTCCTGATATACTTCGCCAAACCCTAAACCTGGATGATGCCACTTTTCCTGCTGGGTATCCAAATGGCACAACTGATTTATCCTTTGCCCACCATGGATATCAGGGAAACCTTAGTGCCTCTACCATCCTGAAGAAACATTTCCATGATGCAGAACGTTTATATTTCACATGGTAAATGTTTGCTTAGCTCCTAAGACTTCCTCTTGGGATCAAATGTCTACAAGGTGGCAGCAGGTATTATTCTCTATCCTTGAGCAACAAGACTTAAACTTTTCTGAAATCATTTTTCTTGAACTTAAGGATATGGCCTCAAAATCTATTTCTAACCGCTGGATATTATATCCTCGGTTCATTATGACTATAATAGAGAATCAGCTGCAAGCTGAGGGACTTGTTGGCCTTGGAGTCCCTGCAACGGCTGTATTGCCTGAAGTATACTCCTGGCACAACTCTGACCACACACTGAAACAGGCTGCCAAAATGCGAAAACCCACGCAGTTGGAACCCACAACCACCACCTCCAGAACCAGAGTCCCCACCAAACCTAAATCCAAAAAACCAAAAACGGCTACTCCGGGAGATGAGTCCCCTGAGGATGCCCCTGTACCACAAACACAGGAACCACATACTGGTATTAACCCCCCAGTTGTGACAACGACTCAACCTGCCAAAGCCGCACAGGTATCCTCTCAACAGGATCCTCTTGCAACCAATATTGGGGAACCCACACTGCTGGAACCTATCTCACTTTAGAGGGTTACCATTGAAGCGCACCATTCACCCCGGGTGCAATCTGCTTCTACCCAATCACCACATGCAACCGCCCCCCAAAGTCCTACATTAATTGTTGCACAAGTGCTGAGTCAGTTGCACTCCTCACCCCCTCCCCAGATACCAATTACAACTGGGCATACCTCTACCATTGAGGGGGAGGATCAAAGTGAATCTGATAACCCACAGCATAGGGGTTACAATGTTGCATTTCCTAGTGTAGAAAAGGAGATTGGAACTTCTAGTGAGGTTGCCACTTATCCTGCTTCAGCATATGATCAGGATGTAGTTGGTACCATTACTAAGACCTTACCAGAGGCAACTGCTGATGAAGGACATAGTCCTGAGGCAGGAAGTCCCCAGTTCCAAGACAAAGAGGCACATGCTACAACTGATCTACACTCAGTGCATGTTCATCCTGATTCTATCAGGAAGTCAGGTGATTAGTACCCACTGATGATGACCTGGGCTTCTTTTATGATGTCTTAGCCCAAAACACCATCCTGGAAGAGGAGGTGAGCCGACTCAAAGAGCTGCTTGCCAAAACTTCTGCGGATCAAAGACCATCTGCCTCTCAAACCCCACAGATGGCACCTTCATCCGAAGGTCTCCTAAGCACAGAGCCACTCCCAAATTCTCAGCCACCTGCCTCTGCTTCTGGCACTATTTCTCAGGAACAGAACCCCCCTGAGCAAATAGCTGTTATCTTCCAAAATTCCCTACCTCTCATCACACCTATAATCACGGATATAGTGATCAAAGCCATTGATGAGAGGCTTTCCTCCGTAATACAACCCTTTATAGAAGAAGTTGTGGGCAAAGAGCTTTCTGACAATCAAACCCTTGCAACCAATGCAACCAAAAAGGGGGAGATTCAGTCAGTGAAAGCAAAAAGAAAGAGAAGTGCAGAGAGGAAAGAGAAAGAGAAAGAAACAGAAGTGGTAAAGGGAAAGGAGATGGTAGTGGAGACTGAAAAAGAGAAGGAGAAGGAAAAAGAGAAGGAGAAAGAAGCTGACATGGAGAAATCAAAGAAAAGAAAGATTGAGAAAGAGACTGCCTTAGAGCTGATGGTGAAAGAGGCTGATGCTGAACACAGCAGATCAATGGATAACATCATTGATCAGTTGTTTAGGCAAGGCCATGACACTGACAAACTTGACTCTAAGATCAGAAGATTAGAGATTGAAGAAATCCAAAACAGATGGGCAAGTTATGATGTGTTAGAAAGAGAAAGGCTGGAGATCATGATCAGATTTATAGCAAAATATCTTGGAAGATCAATGATCGAAATCAAGGCTTGGTCTAGGGACAACATCTTGGCAATAACCACCAAGATCTGTTCGTCTGAAGTATACACTAAAGGATTAGTTACTGAAGCTTTAAATGAAGCTGGTGCTGGGAGCAGGACTGAACTAGCCAAGCAATCTAAAGCCACACTCACTTCCAAAATGCTAGAACAGCCTGTCAACATTCCCACACCTACGCCACCAAAACAACAACCCACCAAACCAACTCCCTTACCCTCAAAACCAATAGCCGATGATGTACCCCAGAAGAAGAAGAGAAGGGTATTGAGGCTAGAAGATGATGAAGAAGATAGGCTGCCACTCTCAGCTGTTATATAGTTGTCGAAGGCCACAAGTCACTCCTCACAAGTACTCCTGAAACCCAAAGACAAATTGTGAAAGTAAGCTAGAAGAAGAAGAACTTCACAAACAACACGATGAGGAATTGTTGAGGAGGGTTGACAAAGCATATGCAGCCACATCTTCTATCATCAACATGAAGAAGCAAGCTCTCAGATTATACACTCTTAAGCATAAATTTCAATATCAAAGGAGAGTAAGGATTTGGCCTGATCCCAGGGTGTCTCACAGGATTCACAGAAAAACATACCACAGAGATACATTGGCCAGGTGAAAAAGATTGTAGATGAAAGTGATCTCCCTGGTCTTTGTAGTATCACCTTGGGAAATCCTAGAAGACTTCAAGAAAGCTTATAAAGCTAACCAACCCCACAGAAGATGCTTGAAAATAAAATGGTGAAAAAGGGGTTAGTTTATAAGAGGCTTGAAGAAGTCAGAAAGAATGAGCTCCAGTTGTTTCTAGAGGGTAATCACCCTGATGAATTTGCTTATAGAATAATAACAACTGTGGAGCTAAAGAATGGGAACAGGTCAAATACCTATGTGAGTACTATGGGCCTGAATCATTTTTTGAAGGAGAGGATGAAGAGCTTACCATGGAGGAACAATTACCTTCCTTGAGGCCTACACAAGAGAGTCATACAGACTCATAGTGGGGAAGTAGATCTCATGGATGGGGTAACAACTCTGTGTCCAGTTCCCCAAGACAGAGTTCCCATTCATACTTTGCCAAACAAATCACTGAGACTTCTTCCCAGGCCTGTGCTTAAAAGGGTCACTTCTGAGCTGATCTAGAAGACAAAAAGACCAATCCTTCTGCCATAATAAGTGGGACATCTTCAATAAGTTTAGAGGTTTTGGCTGCATTGGTTAAGGGGAGTTTGTTGGACCAAAAGAATCAATGAGCCTGATCAGAAAAACCTCTAAGTCCCACATACATCATAACAACTGCTGAAGACTTGATCAGCTGTTTGACAAAGTCTGAAGATTTAAACAGCTGAAGAACTAAAGTACTGAAGACTTCAAAAGCTGAAGACCAAAGACTGAAGATCAACAGCTGAAGACTAAAGTAGTACTAAGACTTCAACAGCTGAAGACTAAAGTACTGAAGACTTCAACAGCTAGACCAAAGTCTGAAGCTGAAGAACAAAGTACTGAAGATCAACAGCTGAAGTACAAAGACTGAAAACATTAGCTAATGACCACAACTGAAGTTCAAGTACAAGTACTGAAGCCTACAGAGTTTGTTACAACAGCTGAAGAAGCATTCTTCAGTTGTTGTGATGTTTCCTTTCAGTAGTTTTCTTTTGTTTCAGTATTTGTAAAACAATTGAAGAGCATGTTCTTCAGTCGTTGTAGTTTTAGTAGTTTCTTTTCAGTAGTTCTAATATAGTTAACACTTAGCATTTTTGTAAGAAGATGTTATGTTTGACATCTTCAGTAGTTGTGTTAACTATCAGTAGTTTGAATAAATTCTGTTAGATGTCACTATCAAGTGACATCAGCAGACGTCACATCTCCTATATAAGAGATGTTGACCTAATTGTATGTGTGACATTCTGTTACCACGAATGCGAATATTGAATGAAATATATTTGCAAAATTCTTTCTATCTATAACCATTTGTTCTTACCTTGAATATCTTTTGCGTTCTTGTGAATTGGCTAATTCATTGTTTGTTTTCCGCTGCTATACTCTCAAATCAATCAAACGTAGATCGCTCATCCTAAAAACCAGAACTTGATTGGCTGTGGCATGTAATAGCAGGATATGGATATGGCATTGGACCTGAGGGACAGATATGCAGGAGATATAGGTTGTGAGTGATGACCAGAACTAGCAGGATGTTGCCCTCTATTTTGTGACTATTGCTTGGAAAAGTCACAAAGGGTGCAGAGGAGTTAGATCCAGTTGATCTACACTCTCTTGCAAAGTGCCCAAGCCTGTGGCATTTGTGACACTCACCTACTCTTGTCAAACAACTTTGGTTTTTCCAGAGAGTCCTGGAAATTTCCTACCAGTTCCCTTGTAGAACTTTTGAGATCTGATATTAATCAAGGCCATTTGGCTCAGAATATCATCTCTTCTAAGTCATCATCATCAATACCTTTCAAATCATCCATAATGAAGCACAAATTGTCACTATTACAGCCTGACTGACTATCAACACTAACAAATGCATGATCAGAACTGTTTCAAGAGAAATCTATATGCTTATCATAATTGCTTTCGGATGCAACATATTCTGACTCATGACCAACCAAGGCAGTGTTCCCTGGTACAAAGTCATCAGTGAGCTTTCCTCATGATGCTAGTTTCCTTTTCTGCTCTATCTCTCTTTCAAATGTAAGCAGTTTCCCATGGAGTTGGGTGAGAGATAGGCTATCCAGATTTGCACTGGAGCGTAAGACAATGGTATATGTGTCCCATCTCTCAGGCAGTGATCTCAGGAATCTGTTGTTCATCTGGCTATTAGTGTATTCATGTTTGACCATTTTCAGCTCAGAGATCAAACAAGAAAAACGCTCAAACTGTTGAGTCAGTGTCTCACCCTTCCTTTGAGAGAATGTCTCATATTGTTGGGCAAGTATTTCTTTGTTGTTTGCTAAGACCTCATCTGTTCCACCAAATTGTTCTTCCAATGCATTCCAGAGGTCATGAGCAGTTTCATGATGCATCAGCCCAGAATAGATTTCATTCGGCAGTGCCATGGCCAGAATCCCATGGGCTTTAGCATCAATCTGAAACAAATTCGATCCTCATCTGAGTATTATTCCTTCTTCTTCGGAACGATTTGGTTGGTTTCCGGATTTACCATAGGCTTGTCTGGACCATGTACCATAGATGTCCAACAACCTGAACTGTTAACAGATAGGTGATGGAGCATTCTTCGTTGCCATATGTTATACTCAGTCCTAACCAGCATCGGAGGCTTGGTTGAGGAGCCAGTATTGTGAGGGTCATTAAAAGGAGTAGCCATTTTAGATTCAATCAAATTCAATTAAGTTTTAACCGATTTAGCGCAAAACATAACAAAATCAATACGAACCAAGAGAAATCTCAAAGCAAATAACCGAAAGCAGCATAAATTCAATCTCTATAACCAATTCTTGCAAATATACTAATTCGATCAAACTTAGATATCGAAATAGCAGTTTCAATGATCAATTGTTAGATCGATCAATGATTAACCTACTCTGATACTATTTGTTAGAAAAGCAAGAACTCAAACAATGAATTAGACAATTTAGCAAGAACTCAATTGATATTCAATAGAAGAGCACACGATTATAGAGAGAGAGAATTCTGCAAAAGGAATATTTCATTCAAATGCTTTCGTGGTGGCTGAATGTCACACGTTACAACTAGGTCAACATTCCTTATATAAGGATTGTGACGTCTGCTGATGTCACTTGATAGTGACATCTAACAGATTTATACAAACAACTGAAACTATGCAAACTACTAAGAATGTTCTCAACAACTGATCATATCTCAAAGTGCTAAGTACAAAAACATAAAACTACTAAACTAAAACTACTGAAACTATAAACTACTGAAAGGTAAATTACAAGTACTGAAAAGAAAAACCATCACAACTACTGAAGTTAATAACTTCAGCTGTTGTGACAACTACTGGTCACTCTGGTCTTCACTCTTTGTCTTCGGTCTTTGTTCTTTAGACTTTTACTTCAGACGTTGTCTTCAGCTGATAGCTTCAGACTTTGTCTTCAGTACTTTACTTTCAGACTTTGTCTTTAGTAGAAATCTTCAGATCTTGTCTTCAGACTTTGTCTTCAGACCTTGTAATCAGCTAATGTCTTCAGCTATTATGATCTTCTTCAGCAGTTGTAATGTCTGTAGGACTTAGAGGTTTTTCTAATCAGGCTCATTGGTTCTTTTGTTCCAACAATAATGGGTTGTAATATTATTCATTTGTGCTTGTATTTGGATGTAATTTATTTATTCATTCAAAGGTGGTGTAATAAATAGATTAGGTGTATTTTTTTTATTATAAAATTTTTATTAGGATACAAGTTTTGTAAAATAAGATGCATAAGATGGAAGCACAAAGGGAAGGCATAAAGAGAAGGACTTGAAGCATTTGGATGCAACTTCAAGTGGGGGTCTTTGGAGATCCTATCTTTTGTGTTATGATTAACCCTTAGGAAAGACCAAATGACAACACGTGTAATGGCAAACAAGTGTTGTCAACTTAGTGGCTATGGTTATGCACTTGTAATTGTTTGATTATGCTTGTTAGGTTGTTCGTTATAAGATGATTGTTTGATATTTGGATGTGCATAACATGCTTATTAACAAACAAAACAAGCTGAAAATTTATGGTTCCTAATCATATGTGACTAATAAAAGGTCATTAAAAGGATTAATGATTCTAATAAAAGGGGTTTTACTAAAAAGAAAACCATAGGGTACCATGTATTTGAAGGCATGCATATACAAGGTACGTATAGTTTTCAAAACTAGAATTTATGAAAACTAAAATCCATTTCGAAACAAGTTTAACACCATCCTTTTACACAACACTCGAATCACTTGAGAACTATTTATGAGATAAAGGTAATGTGACATCCGTCACCTTAAGGTCCGTCGAACGACATAATTAACCATAGAATTATTTTAGTTATTCTTCCTCTTCTTCATGAACTCCTGTTTTAAGGAATCATGTTTGCTTTATTACCCTTGTGCCTATACTTCCTCCGTGAACGTGTGCTAGGCATAACCCTTTTATAAATTTCATCACCATTATCACCAAATATATCATTTTTAATTATAACCATTGTCATTAATAAAACCATTTTAAGCCATCAATTACCATAAATCACGCTTTTAACATTAATATAGCAAACATTCTAAAGTTGAACAAATTAACAGTGAAGAATCGGTATCCTCTCCCCAGGATCGACGACCTGTTTGATCAGTTACAAGGAGCTTCGTATTTTTCTAAGATCGACCTTCGATCTGGATATCATCAACTAAGGGTTTTCGAGGAGGACATACTGAAGACAGCGTTTAGAACTCGTTATGGGCACTATGAGTTCGTGGTCATGCCGTTCGGATTGACTAACGCACCAGCTGTGTTCATGGACCTGATGAATCGGGTGTGCAAACCTTACTTGGATAAGTTTGTGATCGTATTCATAGACGACATACTTATCTACTCTCGATCGAAAGAGGATAATGAAGAACACCATCGGGCAATACTGGAACTGTTAAGGGAAGAGAAACTTTTCGCCAAGTTCTCGAAGTGTGAATTCTGATGGGTCATGTGGTTAACAAGGACGGGATTCATATAGATCCTGGCAAGATCAAAGCGGTGAAGAAATGGGATGCGCCCTAGACACCTTTAGAGATTCGGAAATTCTTAGGATTGGCCGGATACTATCGTCGTTTCATTGCGAACTTTTCAAAGATCGCTCAACCATTGATATTGTTGACTCAGAAAGACAAGAAGTTTGATTGGGGACCGGAACAAGAACAAGCGTTCCAAACACTGAAAGATAAGCTGTGTAATGCACCAATATTGTCCCTCCCAGACGGAACTGATGATTTTATGGTGTACTGTGATGCTTCGCATCAAGGGTTAGGATGTGTACTAATGCAGAAAGATAAGGTAATTTCCTATACTTCATGACAACTAAAGGTGAATGAAAAGAACTACACAACTCATGATCTTGAGTCGGGTGCGGTAGTATTCGCACTCAAAATATGGAGGCATTACCTGTATGGAACCAAATGCATCGTCTACACAGATCATAAAAGCCTTCAACATATTCTGGATCAGAAAGAACTCAATATGCAACAATGACGCTGGGTAGAGCTTCTTAGTGACTACGATTGTGAAATCCGGTATCATCCGGGGAAAGCTAACGTGGTGGATGATGCTTTAAGCCGCAAAGAACGCATGAAACCACTACGTGCTCGAGCTTTGAGATTGACCATTCAAACAAATTTGAAAGCTCAGATCCAAATTGCGCAAAGTGAGGCATTGAAAGAAGAAAACCTTGCGGGAGAAGAATTCCGAGGGTTGGATAAACAACTGACGTGCAAGGACGATGGTGTACAGTACTTCGTGGACCGTATATGGGTACCCAAGTGGGGAGGTGTACGTACCTTGGTCATGGATGAAGCACACAAGACGTGATATTCTATTCATCCTGGCCCAGACAAGATGTACCACGATCTCAAAGATCTGTACTGGTGGCCAGGCATGAAGAAACACATTGCCACGTACGTCAGCAGATGCTTGACATGCTCGAAAGTTAAAGCTGAACATCAGAAACCATCCAGACTGTTACAGCAACCTAAGATTCCCGAATGGAAATGGGAGAACATAGCCATAGATTTCATTACCAAACTCCCTCGAGCGAGCAACAAGCATGACTCGATATGGGTCGTAGTGGATCGAATGACGAAATGAGCACATTTCTTGCCAATCCGAGAATACTACAAAATGGACAAGTTGGCGAGATTGTACATAAAAGAGGTTGTGACAAGACACGGAGTGCCAGTGTCAATCATATCTGACCGTGACGGCCGATTCACTTCACAATTTTGGCAGACACTACAGAAAGCGATGGGCACTCGATTAGACATGAGTACCGCCTATTACCCTCAAACAGATGGCCAAAGTGAACGAACCATACAAACGCTAGAAGACATGCTGAGAGCGTGTGTAATCGACTTTGGTGGTAGTTGGGACTCTCATTTTCCATTGATTGAGTTCTCTTACAATAACAGCTACCATACCAGCATTGGGTGTGCTCCGTTCGAAGCGTTGTACGGAAGGAAGTGTAGATCACCCGTTTGTTGGGCCGAGATTGGTGAAAGTCAGTTAACACGTCCAGAGATCATTCAGGAAACAACCGACAAGATCTTCCAAATCAAAGATAGACTGAAAGCCGCTAGAGATCGCCAAAAGAGCTATGCCGACAATCGTCGGAAGCCTCTAGAATTCAACATTGGGGACCCAAGTGTTACTCAAAGTCTCTTCTTGGAAAGGAGTTGTTCGGTTTGGAAAAGAAATGGAAGATAGCCCCAAGATACGTTGGACCATTTGAGATTACAGAAAGAATTGGTCCAGTGGCTTACCGATTAAGGTTACCACAAGAACTCAACGGTGTGCGTGATACTTTCCATGTGTCGAACCTCAAGAAGTGTTTGGCTGACGAATCACTTCACGTACCAATTGAGGATATCAAAATCGATGAAAAGCTTCATTTTATTGAGGAACCCATTGAGATCATGGATCGTAAGGTCAAACAGTTGAAGCGTAGTAGAATACCAATTGTTTGCGTAAGGTGGAATTCAAAGCGAGGGCCAGAGTTTACATGGGAATGGGAAGATCAAATGAAACTCAAATACCAACACCTATTCGTGGATGACACTCTTAGACCTAACTCCAACTGAATTTTGGGACGAAATTCTCTCAAATGGGGGATACTGTGACATCCGTCACCTTAAGGTCCGTCGAACGACATAATTAACCATAGAATTATTTTAGTTATTCTTCCTCTTCTTGATGAACTGCTGTTTTAAGGAATCATGTTTGCTTTATTACCCTTGTGCATGTACTTCCTCCGTGAACGTGTGCTAAGCATAAACGTTTTATAAATTTCATCACCATTATCACCAATATATCATTTTTAATTATAACCATTGTCATTAATAAAACCATTTTAAGCCATCAATTACCATAAATCACGCTTTTAACATTAATATAGCGAACATTCTAAAGTCGTTTTCAACCGAAGCAAACCTTGGAAACTCGGGGGCTAAGTGCAGGGACAAAAATTGACATTTTGCAAACCTGGGATGGGTATAAAAACCCCATTCCCAGCCATTTTCTTCATCCTCTCCATTTCTTCTTCACTTCTTCTTCTTCACCTATCTTCTTTACTTTTGCACCAAAATCGCTCCATTTGGTCTTATTTTCATCATCTAGACTTCGTCTACAACCTAGTCTACTCCATCCTTGCAGGTAGATGACCTTGGTTGTCCATTTCTGATCGTTTTATTGCTGTCCATTTCTAGGGTTTCGAGTGTTCGGGTCAACTCGAACACAAGAGGTCGTGTGGGTGCGTGTGATGACTTTCTGCATGTGCTTCTTGTTCGAGTGTGTTATTGTGTGATTCTGGAAGTTCTAGATGTGTAAAACCCGTGCTTGGGGTAGCCGAAGGCTGCTCTGCACTTCAGCAGTCGCGAACCTACAGTTCTGGCGACTGGATCTGTCATGCGACTGAGCCATGCGACTGGGTGAGCCGTGCGACTGAGTCATGCGACTGTGTGTTTCGGGCGACTGAATCGTGCGACTAGGGATGTCATGCGACTGAGTTGTGCGATCGATTTTGTGTGTGTGCGATTGAGTCAATGCGGATGAGTGTGTGTGCGATTGAGTCAATGCAGATGAGTGTGTGTGCGATTGAGTCAATGCGGATGAATGAATTCATGCGACTGTGCGTGTATCGCACGACTGAAGGCCAATCGTACGAATGAAGGTTCAGTCATACGAATGAAGCTAATTCGTACGAATGAAGGTTGATTCGTGCGTATGGAGGTTAAGTCGTGTGATTGGGTGTTGTTTGGTACGACTAAATGCCAGTCATACAAATGAAGGTTCAATCATGCCAATGAAGCTGATTTGTGTGATTGAAGGTTGATTCGTACGAATGGAGTGTTGACTCGAGCGTCTGGTCCTGTTGTATGACTAATGATGTTTGAGTGTGAATTTCCTTCCTGAGCGTCTGATGATGATAAGGTAACATCAGTAAAAGTGTCATTGCTTGACCACAAAGATTAAAGTCAACGCTATCAGCATGCACATACTATTTCAATTGAAATCAAGCTAACATTTTACAATTATCGACAACCTATTTGGAATGACAAATATTTGACAAGTGCTATCTTTTATAACAATGGGATCATTATAAGGATGTCATAAGCAATGTCGGCTACTCTTAGTACTTGGATCTACATAAGATCTCATACTTGTGTCTGCTTGTGTGTATGCTACCCACGACCGAACCGATACAACCCGAATCGACCAAACATTACTATATGCTTTATACAAATCATTAGTGCTTAACAATAACTGTCAATAGGTGTTTGACTGTTCATTGCATTCAATTCTTAGGAATCTTGATCATTCATACTTACCACTTAACATGTGAGTTTCGTGGCCCTTTTTATGCGTATACTACTTTACAAACATTTACAAACATGGGGGAAAAGTATGCTCGCCCATTTTCTATGTTGTACAACATAAATACAATTTACATACTTGGAATCAACGTGCTACTATTTTGTGGGTACTTATCTCATACATGCTTGAGTCTGCTTTGTGGTTCATTCTTACAACCATTTAATTCCAGAGTGGGAACCGACGGATAGGTATTGGTAGTACTACTTAGGTTGACACCCCCACCCTCGTGTTGGTATACTAGTTAGTACCAACAAAAGCCAGGAACGGGCCTTGGGCGAATATATTCCGACAAGATTCTTTGTGTACGTC
Source organism: Flaveria trinervia (assembly GCA_025506515.1). NCBI lineage: Eukaryota > Viridiplantae > Streptophyta > Magnoliopsida > Asterales > Asteraceae > Flaveria > Flaveria trinervia. The sequence continues at coordinate 23,837,537 of CM046455.1, read as the reverse complement.
GTTAGGTTTGGTTGTAAAGCCCTTGTCATGTGATTTTGCTTACTTATAACTGTATGCACAGTATTCTGCAAAAACTTTATACAACATCATTACTTATTTACTTTTAAACCTGCGAGGTCACCTACAATTTTGTTGACCATTTTGAGAATATCTTTTCAGGTGATCATGCTAGCTGAGGTTCTAGGTGTGCTGCCTTAGTGGAGACCCTAGGATGGATTTTCGGGCTAAACTTGTCATTTTGAAAACAATTGTTGTATATGTTTCAAACAACATTACACTTTGTAACTTGTTCCCGGGTTATGGGAATTGCATACAATGTTATTATCTATGTTTATCTTATATCATGTTTATGCTTATGGCTATGTTGTCGTGAATAATGACTAAACACGACACAAGTCCCCTTGTTGTCGGGTGTCGTCATGACACGCTTGTCATTATTATTATTATTGCATCTCTATCGCTTACCATGTGTTATGACGATTCTCGTCTCGTTACATCCCCGTGTTTCCGCTCTTAGCGGGGGTGTGACGGGCTGGTATCAGAGCCATTAGTTATAGAGAATTAGACAATACACTTGACCTAGACTATAACCTAGGAACCTTCATGTAGATTTGCATGCCAGGGTTGTGTGCATTTTATATCTCATACGTGGTCCTCATTACTTGTTCGGTTATCTATCTGTTTCGTGATCATTTCACCTTGTGAGGGAGCCCTTGTGCTCGCTCTTTACGGGATGCTTCTATTGGATCATCCGTTTCCCTCTGCGCACCGAGTTGTTTTATCAATCCAGGTATTGAACCCGAAGAGATCTTCATAGATCATGCTATTGCGTTTGACCTTAGACACTGGGATTTACCCCGAGGAGGTTATGTCTGAGACCTCGAGAGAGGAGGAAATAGGCAACCTCCGCTAGACTAAACTTGATTTCATGCATGGATATGTCATTAATATGATGGACTAGTGTTTGGAAATTACCTATACATGGCGTGAGAATTACACGTTTTGTATGCGTTGTGTGGCAACCATAAGTATGGTCTTAACCCGGAAAGTTAGACCTTAACGTGACATTGATAAGGTGCCTTGCAATGGTTCAAACTTATGCGTTTACTATTCTTATGATTATAACATGCCGCCTCGAAGAGTTACCCGCAGCAACAGTGACGGAAGTGAAGCCCCGAGGGGCAGAGGCAGAGGCAGAGGCAGAGGTAGAGCACCAAGTACAAGTGATGGTCCTACCAATGTCACTCCGGGAACAGGAAACAATGATGTGGCAGCCTTAATCGCTCAACAGTGGCCGCACTGATTCCGACAATCGTGGCCCACGTGAGCGATGCTCTTCAGAAAGTAATTGGGAGACCGGGAATGGTGGTACAGCCGGTAATGAAACTGGAATCGTTAATTTGTGACAACCAGCAATTTCAGGTCAATACCTGACCTTGACTTGGTTATAGTTACATCTATAATACTTGATTTTCAATTAAATTCCAATTATTGAAGTCGTTTCATTCATTGAAAAATTTCATATATTGCAAAATTTCAAGCATTACATTCATGCATCGGTGATTCGGTGTACTTACCATTTATACATGCGATACAACCGGCACACACGAACATTGGTGATAAGTAATATATGTGTACTAATAAATACTTTAAATTGTTTCAAAGTATTTTACATTCCAAATTAAATGCACTGGAAAATCTTAATTTATAAATAAACCTAATCGCATAAATTAATATTTTACCCGGAACGAATCCTTTTAACGGACCTACTAACTACATGATGCATCATTAACATACCATCAATATTTATATATCCTAATGCAAGTTGTTACAATATCCTAATGCATTTTAAAAAGTAAAAAGTAAAAATATAAAAATATGTAAAAATACATATGGTGCAACAAATACCACCTAAATACCCAATACTACAAAAAATATGAAAATCAAAACCCCCCTTTCCCATGAATGTGGTCATCGAAGCCACCACCACATTACTCTTCCACCTCCTTCCCAATAAAGCTCACAAAACTTACAAGATTTGACAAAACACAACTTGCCATATTCATGAAGACTCTCTTTTGATGTGTTAAAGCAACATGTCTACCTTACCACTCTTGGAACACCATTTCCCCATCCTTTGACCGTGAATAGGAGCCCATGCTCCAAGAACTTTAAACTGAAAGAGGATTGAGTGTTATAAAAGACATGCACCCTTCACTTCAACTACACCAACACATCACACTCATCTTCTCTCTTTCTCCCTCTCTAAAATTCGGCCAAGACACTCCTACCACCACTCCATTTGATTTTCAACTTATTTCCTTTAAATCATGGGTGATTCAAGTGCCTTTGGTTGAAGATCAAGTGATTTTTGAAGCTTTCAAGCATCCTACAACATCTTCCCCACCTATTTCTTGTTTGGTTCTTACTTCAAAGGATCAAATCTTCTTTTTCTTGCATTTCAAGACTACCATCTCTTTCTCCTTGCTTCTTTAAGGTTAGCACTTTGTTTCTAATCTTCGATACACCATCATGATGTATTCATATTCACTAACTCATGCAAAAGTGCTCTAGCAAAGTTTAAAAAGTAACAAAACATGTAAGACATTTTCTGGCAGATTCATGTTCTATGTTTTCGACACCATAACTCGACCTAAAAATGGTCAAATGAACATTTTCTTGAGCCTAACATTAACCTTCGGATGTCTAGTTTATAACCCATCCAACCTTGAAAATTTTAGATGACTATAATCTATCCAAAACGTGCAAACATGATTAAGGTGTTGAACCTGAATTTTTGGCAGAATAGATTGGGCTGAAAGATTGAGGCATAAGTTATGCTTAAATTAACCAAATGGAGATTTTCCTTCTGTGGTAACTTAGCTTAAAGTGTTAGGTTTAAAAGTACTATAGTCTCTATTTGTGAATGGAAGGTTTGACCCCTCAAAAAGGTGAAATCCCTGGACATGTACAGAAAAATGCTGCACTGACATCTGTTGCTTCATGACCCATTTCGAGGGACTTAAACCTAGCTAAATATTGCAGCTATACCTTTTTGGAATCTTAAGACATAGATCTAAATATGGTAAAAATATCAGATTTTATAAAAATTCTTTGTATCATGAAAAGAGGATGACAACCAAACCCAAAAATCCCTTTGATTCTGTCAAATGCCCATATTTATATAAAGTAAACTTTTGAAGATATTTGATAAAAAAAGGGAAACCCATACACATGGAAAGTATAATACCATTATACTTAATATAAAACACATTTAATACATTATGTACTTTTAGGAAGATAGATATGAACACAAGAATCTAAATAAAACATTTACGACTCGACGTGTCTAATTAGTCAAGTGACATTTTCAAAACTAACTTTGTGGATGAGTCATGCATGACCATCTGGGGTTAGTAATCATGACCTCATGAATATATTGTGATTTTGTTTAGGAGATTCCTAGACCAATCATACGTACAGACTATTGCTAGAATTCACGCGTGCAATACAGGTGAGTTTCACGGCCCCATTTTACTTATTTTCCGTTTGGGGGAGATTACATGCAAATTACTATTTTCCAGGACACATTTACTTGATAATGATTTCACATGTTATATAACTTGTTTACTTACCGTATAAAGTCCCATGTTATCGGACCGTTAGTTTATTTCCCAAAGCGAGGTAATCATGGATAGTACTATTGGGTTTGACTACCCCCACCCGGATTAATTACCCTAATCTTGACTGGAGGTCTAAACGGGTGCATTATTAGCCTGTTCACACTCATGCTTACGGTAGGCATGGGTAGGGGCAATTTGTTATAGTTACAGTCTAGCTTTGGTTGCGGTGCTTATATAATATTGTAGTATTGTATGATCAACAATCAATCATAGAAAGACTTGTGGTCCATTACACTGTTTACTATTACTTTCAAACCTGTGAACTCACCAACTTTATGTTGACATTTTTCATGCATGTTTTCTCAGGTAATTGATAGATGCACCAAGTTAAGCTAGCATAGAACATCTTATGTTTAGGGCCATTCATGCTGTTTGGGACATTCATTTTCGTAATTGTCATGTTTTGAAACAATTTACCTTATTACTATTGCTTCCGCAAATTTAACTCTGAACAATGATGTATTTTAAACTTATTTGAGATGTATGTTTTACAAAACCATGTAGTGGTCGATCAGTGACTATGAAATCATGATGTTCGCACCCCGCGGGAAACCGCTGTGGTTTGGGGGTGTGACAGATTGGTATCAGAGTCATTGGTTATAGGGAATTAGGTTGCATTTTGTGGACCTAGACTATAATTGCAGTTCATTACATATCTTTATCGCTTCATATATTAACTTAACTTATAACAATTGTACTTATGTATTGCCTTGTCATAGAGATGTCGTCTGCATCGATGTCGATATACGTTTTTGACTCAGATGAGGATTATGAGCCGACATCTACGACCTCATCCACAGGATCTACATCAGTCATCCCGACCCCTACGTTTGATGCCATGCTCCAGTCTACTGGTCCCACTGAGGCCGAGATCCTTGCACCTTCTCTTACCCCTATCCTCACTCCTACTCCACACCCCATTCCTAGCACCACTATGGCCTTAACCTGGACCCGTTATTCTGGGCTACCCCCACCCCCTCCGGGCATGTATTGGTTTGCGTCGACACTGGAGATTCATGCCGACCTCCCAGAGGAGCTCGTTCTGGGAGTCGTACGTGTCATCGGCCCACAGTTCCAATGGCCGTCCCACTGACCATGTCTCATATCTTTGTTGAGCCATCCCTACAGTCTGCTCCTATCACTACCCACAATCAGCCAGTCGACCCCACTCCTGAGCCATAGATCCCACCTCGCTGCCTGCTACCACCGAGGTAGTTGACCTAGGGTTGGCGTCCATTGACACAGTCTCCCAGACAGTTGATACCGACCTAGTAGACTCCGACCCGGTCGACTCCGACCCAACCGACTCTAACCCGACCGACTCCGACCCGGCCGACTCCGACCCCGCCGACTCCGACCCGACCGACTCCAACCCGCCGACTCCGACCCGGCCGATTCCGAATCGAAGTTGCCCAAGGCCATCCCTCAGTCTAGTGACCCCACCTCTCACCCTGCAAATCCTACTACCCAACCCTTTGACTCGATTCCTCAACCCTCTGACCCGACTCTTCTAGTAGACCCTAACCTCTTCCACCTCGCCCCCGAGCCTGCCGACCCCACCCTTATAGTTGCTTGTCCCGAGCTAGTGGTTGTGGACACCCAACGTATCTTTGTTCCGGGTGTACCACCGCCCTCTTTCCATCGCTATCGTGCTTGCCCTGGGAGTGTGCTTCTTGCACACACTCCTAGGAAGCGGGTTCATATTCCGATCCGTTTTACCACACCTGTTCGAGACTGTACTGTTGAGCCTGAGCCTACGCCCATAAGACGCAGAATTGATATGAGTAGATGCTAGCTGACTGGACGAGTGGAGAGACGATATTCATTGAAGGGGAAAAGCACGATATGGTGTTAAGGATCATTTCATGTATGAAGGCCCAGATGTACTTACGAAAGGGCTATCATGCATCTTGGCACACGTAGTAGAGAAGCAAACCGGAGAGAAAAGAATCGAGGATACACCCATCGTGCGAAACTATCCGGAAGTCTTTCTCGAGGACTTGCCCGGACTTCCACCTCAAAGGCAAGTCAAATTTCGAATCGACTTGGTACCCGGAGCTACTCCAGTAGCACGATGCCCATATCGATTAGCACCATCAAGATGCAAGAGTTGTCTAATCAATCACAAGAATTGTTAAATAAAGGATTCATAAGACCAAGTTTCTCACCCTGGGGAGCCCAGTGTTATTCGTTAAGAAGAAGGATGGATCTTTTCGAATGTGCATCGACTACCGGGAGTTAAACAAACTCATCATTAAGAACCAGTACCCCCTCCCTCGAATCGACGACTTATTCGACCAACTTCAAGGATCTAGTTACTACTCGAAGATTGACTTGCATTCGGGATATCACCGATTACGAATTCAAGAGGAAGATATCCCCAAGACTGCATTTCAAACTCGTTATGGCCACTATGAGTTCATGGTCATGCCATTTGGTTTAACCAATGCACCAGCTATATTCATGGATCTCATGAATAGAGTATGCAAACCCTACTTGGATAAATTCATGATCGTCTTCATCCATGACATTTTGATATATTCACGAACCAAGGATGAGCATGAACAACATTTAAAGTTAATTTTGGAACTACTCAAGAACGAGAAATTATACGCAAAATTCTCAAAATGCGACTTCTAGATCTGAGAAGTGCAATTTCTTGGGCATGTGGTTAACGAGAAAGGAATACATGTTGACCCATCCAAGATTGAGGCCATTAAGAACTGGGAAGCACCTAAGACCCCGACTGAGGTACAACAATTCCTAGGTTTGGCAGGTTATTACCGATGCTTATTTCTCTAAAATAGCCTAACCATTGACAACCTTAAATCAGAAAGACAAGAAATTCGATTGGGGTGATAAGCAAGAAGCAGCGTTTCAATTGTTAAAGCATAAATTGTGTTGCGCACCAATTTTGTCCCTACCAAAGGGGAATGATGGTTTTGTCGTGTACTGCAACACATCACGACAAGGACTTGACTGTGTCCTGATGCAACAAGACAAAGTTATTGCTTACGCTTCACGACAACTGAAAGTGCATGAGAAAAATTACACTACTCACGATCTCGAATTGGGAGCTGTTGTCTTTGCATTAAAGATTTGGCGAAACTACTTATATGGTACCAAGTGTACTATATTCACTGATCAGAAAAGCCTTCAGCACATCTTCGATCAGAAGGAACTAAACATCAGACAACGCAGGTGGGTTGAGTTACTAACGATTATGACTGCGAGATTTGTTATTATCCTGGAAAAGCGAATGTGGTAGCAGACGCTCTGAGTGGGAAAGAATGAACCAAAACTTTATGGATGCGAGCGTTGGGAATGATGATTTATACGAGTTTAACTACTCAAATTTGTGATGCTCAGTCTAAAGCCCTAAAGGAACAGAATATGAAAAATGAATCTCTTCGCGGCATGGATAAGCAATTTGAGATCAAGTTTAATGTAGCTTGATACTTTATGAATCGAATTTGGGTGCCAAATTGTGGGACCTTACGGGAACTTGTAATGAACGAGGCACACAAATCAAGATACTCCATACACCCGGGCTCTGATAAGATGTATGAAGATCTAAAGGAGTTATACTGGTGGCCGAACATGAAAGCTGACATAGCCATTTATGTTAGCAAGTGCCTCACGTTTTCGAAGGTTAAGGCGGAGTATCAAAAATCATCTAGATTACTACACCAACAGGAGATTCCACAATGGAAATAGGAGCATATTTCCATGGACTTCATCATAAAACTACCCAAGACACCCACCGGTTGTGATACGATTTGGGTAATTGTGGATCGACTAACAAAGTCTGCCCACTTTCTACCAATTAAGGAGACTGATAAGATGGAAAGGTTGACAAGAGTTTATCTCAAAGAGGTTGTTTTGAGACATGGAGTACCGATCTCTATTATTTCCGATCGAGATAGTCAATTTACCTCGAGATTTTGACAATCATTACAAAAGGCCTTGGGTACACGGTTGGATATGAGTACCGCATACCACCCTCAAACAGATGGTTAGAGCGAACGGACCATTTAGACGTTAAAAGAAATGCTTAGAACTTGCATGATAGACTTTGGAAACCGTTGGGATACTCATCTACCCTTAGCTGAGTTTTCTTACAATAATAGCTATCACACCAGTATCAAAGCCGCCCCGTTTGAAGCATTGTACGGAAGGAAGTGTCGATCACCACTATGTTGGACAAAAATCGGTGATAGTCAACTCACTGGTCCCGAGATCATACACGAGACCACAGAAAAGATCGTTCAAATTCAGAACCGACTCAAAGCCGCGTGTGACCGTCAAAAAGGCTACGCTGACGTGAGACGTAAACCATTGGAATTCCAAGTGGGAGATAAGGTTTTACTTAAAGTCTCACCTTGGAAAGGATTCATTTGTTTTGGCAAACGAGGTAAGCTAAATCCTAGATACATTGGACCATTTGAAATCCTAGCCAAGATTGGTCCTGTAGCTTACAAGCTCAAACTTCCTCAAGAACTTAGTAGTGTTCATGACACTTTCCACGTGTCAAATCTGAAGAAGTGTCTGTCAGATGAAACCCTGGTTATACCACTGGATGAGGTTCAGATTGATGAACAACTTCATTTTATTGAGAAACCCGTGGAGATCCTAGATCGAGAGGTAAAGAATATGAAACGAAGCCACATTCCCATAGTGAAGGTCCGGTGGAATTCCAGACGGGGACCCGAATTTACTTGGGAATGCGAAGAACAAATGAATCTCAACTACGCTTACTTGTTTGAAACTCTGGCATCTGCAGACAACCCTAACTGAATTTCGGGACGAAATTCTTTCTAACATGGGGAGTATGTGACAACCGGCAATTTCAGGTCAATACCCGACCTTGACTTGGTTATAATTACATCTATAATACTTGATTTTCAATTAAATTCCAATTATTGAAGTCGCTTCATGCATTGAAAAATTTCATATATTGTAAAATTTCAAGCATTACATTTCATGCATCGGTGATTCGGTGTAATTCCCATTTATACATGCGATACAACCGGCACACACGAACATTGGTGATAATTAATATATGTGTACTAATAAATACTTTAAATTGTTTCAAAGTATTTTACATTCCAAATTAAATGCACCGGAAAATCTTAAATTTATAAATAAACCTAATCGCGTAAATTAATATTTTACCCGGAACGAATCCTTTTAACGGACCTACTAACTACATGATGCATCATTAACATACCATCATATTTATATATCCTAATGCAAGTTGTTACAATATCCTAATGCATTTTAAAAAGTAAAAAGTAAAAATATAAAAATATGTAAAAATACATATGGTGCAACAAATACCACCTAAATACCCAATACTACACAAAATATGAAAATCAAAACCCCCCTTCCCATGAATGTGGTCATCGAAGCCACCACCACATTACTCTTCCACCTCCTTCCCAATAAAGTTCACAAAACTTAAAAGATTTGACAAAACACAACTTGCCATATTCATGAAGCCTCTCTTTTGATGTGTTAAAGCAACATGTCTACCTTACCACTCTTCGAATACCATTTCCCCATTCTTTGACCATGAATAGGAGCCCATGCTCCAAGAACTTTACACTGAAAGAGGATTGAGTGTTATAAAAGACATGCACCCTTCACTTCAACTACACCAACACATCACACTCATCTTCTCTCTTTCTCCCTCTCTAAAATTCGGCCAAGACACTCCTACCACCACTCCATTTGATTTTCAACTTATTTCCTTTAAATCATGGGTGATTCAAGTGCCTTTGGTTGAAGATCAAGTGATTTTTGAAGCTTTCAAGCATCCTACAACATCTTCCCCACCTATTTCTTGTTTGGTTCTTACTTCAAAGGATCAAATCTTCTTTTTCTTGCATTTCAAGACTACCATCTCTTTCTCCTTGCTTCTTTAAGGTTAGCACTTTGTTTCTAATCTTCGATACACCATCATGATGTATTCATATTCACTAACTCATGCAAAAGTGCTCTAGCAAAGTTTAAAAAGTAACAAAACATGTAAGACATTTTCTGGCAGATTCATGTTCTATGTTTTCGACACCATAACTCGACCTAAACATGGTCAAATGAACATTTTCTTGAGCCTAACATTAACCTTCGGATGTCTAGTTTATAACCCATCCAACCTTGAAAATTTTAGATGACTATAATCTATCCAAAACGTGCAAACATGATTAAGGTGTTGAACCTGAATTTTTGGCAGAATAGATTGGGCTGAAAGATTGAGGCATAAGTTATGCTTAAATTAACCAAATGGAGATTTTCCTTCTGTGGTAACTTAGCTTAAAGTGTTAGGTTTAAAAGTACTATAGTCTCTATTTGTGAATGGAAGGTTTGACCCCTCAAAAAGGTGAAATCCCTGGACATGTACAGAAAAATGCTGCACCGACATCTGTTGCTTCATGACCCATTTCGAGGGACTTAAACGTAGCTAACTATTGCAGCTATACCTTTTTGGAATCTTAAGACATAGATATAAATATGGTAAAAATATCAGATTTTATAAAAATTCTTTGTATCATGAAAAGAGGATGACAACCAAACCAAAAATCCCTTTGATTCTGTCAAATGCCCATAATTATATAAAGTAAACTTTTGAAGATATTTGATAAAAAAAGGGAAACCCATACACATGGAAAGTATAATACCATTATACTTAATATAAAATACATTTAATATATTATGTACTTTTAGGAAGATAGATATGAAGACAAGAATTTAAATAAAACATTTACGACTCGACGTGTCTAATTAGTCAAGTGACATTTTCAAAACTAACTTTGTGGATAAGTTATGCATGACCATCTGGGGTTAGTAATTATGACCTCATGAATATATTGTGATTTTGTTTAGGAGATTCCTACACCAATCATACGTACAGACTATTGCTAGAATTCACGCGTGCAATACAGGTGAGTTTCACGGCCCCATTTTACTTATTTTCCGTTTGGGGGAGATTACATGCAAATTACTATTTTCCAGGACACATTTACTTGTTAATGATTTCACATGTTATATAATTTGTTTACTTACCCTATAAAGTCCCATGTTATCGGACCGTTAGTTTATTTCGTAAAGCGAGGTAATCATGGATAGTACTATTGGGTTTGACTACCCCCACCCGGATTAATTACCCTAATCTTGACTGGAGGTCTAAACGGTGCATTATTAGCCTGTTCACACTCATGCTTACGGTAGGCATGGGTAGGGGCAATTTGTTACAGTTACAGTCTAGCTTTGTTTGCGGTGCTTATATAATATTGTAGTATTGTATGATCAACAATCAAATCATGGAAAGACTTGTGGTCCATTACACTGTTTACTATTACTTTCAAACCTGTGAACCCACCAACTTTATGTTAACATTTTTCAAGCATGTTTCTCAGGTAATTGATAGATGCACCAAGTTAAGCTAGCATAGAACATCTCATGTTTAGGGCCATTCATGCTGTTTTGGACATTCATTTTCGTAATTGTCATGTTTTGAAACAATTTACCTTATTACTATTGCTTCCGCAAATTTAACTCTGAACAATGATGTATTTTAACTTATTTGAGATGTATGTTTTACAAAACCATGTAGTGGTCGATCAGTGACTATGAAATCATGATGTTCGCACCCCACGGGAAACCGCTGTTGTTTGGGGGTGTGACATAATGAGACCGGGGTTGTGAATGCTAGACGGGGATGTTCATACAAGGAATTTGTGGCTTGTAAACCAAGAGAGTTTGATGGCAAAGGTGGAGCCATAGCCTTGACCAGATGGCTTGAAAAGATGGAGGCCATGATCGACATCAGCGAATGCCTCGACAGTCAAGGATTAAGTATGCCACGTGCTCACTACAGGGCAAGGCACTAACGTGGTGAACACTCATATTCAGGCTAGGGGAAGAGAATCGGCGATGCAAATGTCTTGGGATGAGTTCATAGCCCTAATCACCAAGAGTACTGTCCTCTCACGAGATGCAAAAACTTGAGCATGAGTTTTGAAATCATGCTATGGTGGGGGCTGGGCACGCAGCTTACACCTATCGTTTTCACGAGCTAGCAAGGTTGGTTCCGCATCTGGTCACCCCAGAATCAAAAGGATAGAGAGGTATATTTGGGACTTGCGCTTCAAATTCGGGCAATGGTAACCGCACCTGCTCCACCTACTATCTAGAGCGCAATTCTGAAGGCTGGCGCTCTAACTGATGAGATGGTGAGAACAGGGGTATTGGGCAGGGGAGCAGAGAAAAGGAAAGATGTTGGGGAAACGAGCCGGTCGAGTGCCGGGAAATTCGAGAAAAGGGCCAAGACAACCAAAAATTTTGTGGCCGTGACCCAAGGCAGGCGAGAGTATGTGGGTCCGAACCCCAGATGCGATAGGTGCAAGTTTCATCATCCCCCAGCTACGCCGTGCTGGGTGTGTGCGAACTGTAGACGACCGGGGCATTTAGCAAGAGACTGCAGAACAGCGTCGAATATGGTCGCACCAGTCAACGCGGTTAACCCCGCCAGGAAGGCTAGGGGCTGTTGTGAGTGTGGAAGCCCTGATCACTACAGGAACGTGTGCCCGAAACTGAATCGCGCACCAAGCCAACGAGGGAACAACCAGCATCAGACGATGGCTATAGGTGGAAATCAAGGCCCGGCAAACCAAAGGAATGCGGCTCGGGGACGTGCTTTTGTCATTGGAGCCAATGATGCCCGTCAGGACCCAAATGTTGTCACGGGTACGCACTTACTCAATAATCACTTTGTATGTATACTATTTGACACTGGAGCAGACAATAGCTTTATATCTTCTAAGTTTGTGCAATTGCTTGATTTGAGTCCTAGTAGGCTAGAAACTAGCTACTGTATAGAAATGGCCAATGGTAGGGTTGTTCATGCCGACGAGATTATTAGAAAGTGCTCGATAATATTGGAGAACCATGCCTTCGATATAGACTTGATCCCCTTGAGTTAGGAAGTTTCGACGTGATTGTGGGAATGGATTGGTTGTCGAAACACGGAGCCGAGATTGTCTGTCGGGACAAGGTAATAAGAATCCCTATGTCAGACGGAGGAGTACTCAGATTCAAGGAGAACCCGGGAAGAAACTTAAAGCTTATCTCCTGCATGAAAGCACGCCAGAGTTTACAAAAACAGTGCTACGCTTTTCTGGCTCATGTGGTAGAAAAGAAGGAAGAGGAGCATAAATTGGTAGATATCCCTATAGTGCGGGGTTACCCAGATGTATTTCCTGATGACTTGTCTGGTTTGCCTCCTCCACGACAGGTGGAATTCCTATTGAGTTGGTTCCTGGAGCTACACTGGTAGCGAGGACACCGTATCTGTTGGAACCATCTGAAATGCAAGAGTTATCTAGCCAGTTACAGGAACTACTGGAGAAGGGTTTTATTCGGCCAAGTCACTCGCTTTGGGGAGCACCGGTGTTATTTCTCAAGAAGAAGGATGGTTGTTCAGTATGTGCATCGACTACTGTGAGTTGAACAAAATAACTGTGAAGAATCGGTATCCTCTCCCCAGGATCGACAACCTGTTTGATCAGTTACAAGGAGCTTCGTATTTTTCTAAGATCTACCTTCAATCTGGATATCATCAACTAAGGATTTTCGAGGAGGACATACTGAAGACAGCGTTTAGAACTCGTTATGGGCACTATGAGTTCTTGGTCATGCCGTTCGGATTGACTAACGCACCAGCTGTGTTCATGGACCTGATGAATCGGGTGTGCAAACCTTACTTGGATAAGTTTGTGATCGTATTCATAGACGACATAATTATCTACTCTCGATCGAAAGGGATCATGAAGAACACCTTCGGGCAATACTGAAACTGTTAAGGGAAGAGAAACTTTTCGCCATGTTCTCGAAGTGTGAATTCTGATGGGTCATGTGGTTAACAAGGAGGATTCATGTAGATCCCGGAAAGATCGAAGCGGTGAAGAAATGGGATGCTCCACAGACACCTTCAGAGATTCGGCAATTCTTAGGATTGGCCGGACACTATCGTCGTTTCATTGCGAATTTTCAAAGATCGCTCAACCGTTGACATTGTTAACTCAGAAAGACAAGAAATTTGATTGGGGACAGGCACAAGAACAAGCGTTCCAAACACTAAAAGATAAGCCGTGTAATGCACCAATATTGTCCCTCCTAGACGGAACTGATGATTTTGTGGTATACTGTGATGCTTCGCATCAAGGGTTGGGATGTGTACTAATGCAGAAAGATAAGGTGATTGCCTAAGCTTCGTGACAACTAAAGGTGCATGAAAAGAACTACAAAACTCATGATCTTGAGTCGGGCGCTGTAGTATTCACACTCAAAATATGGAGGCATTACCTGTATGGAACCAAATGCATCATCTACACAGATCATAAAAGCCTTCAACATTTTGGACCAGAAGGAACTCAATATGCGACAATGACGCTGGGTAGAGCTTCTTAGTGACTACGATTGTGAAATCCGGTATCATCCGGGGAAAGCTAACGTGGTGGCTGATGCTTTAAGCCGCAAAGAACATATGAAACCACTACGTGCTGGAGCTTTAGGATTGACCATTCAAACAAATTGAAAGCTCAGATCCAAATTGCGCAAAGTGAGGCGTTGAAAGAAGAAAACCTTGCGGGAGAAGAATTCCGAGGGTTGGATAAACAACTGATGTGCAAGGACGATGGTGTACAGTACTTCGTGGACCGTATATGGGTACCCAAGTGGGGAGGTGTACGTACCTTGGTCATGGATGAAGCACACAAGACGTGATATTCATTCATCCTGGCGCAAACAAGATGTACCACGATCTCAAAGATCTGTACTGGTGGCCAGGCATGACGAAACCATTGCACGTACGTCAGCAGATGCTTGACATGCTTGAAAGTTAAAGCTGAACATGAGAAACCATCCGGACTGTTACAACAACCTGAGATTCCCGAATGGAAATGGGAGAACATAGCCATGGATTTCATTACCAAACTCCCTCAAGCGAGCAACAAGCATGACTCGATATGGGTCGTAGTGGATCGAATGATGAAATCAGCATATTTCTTGCCAATCCGAGAAGACTACAAAATGGACAAGTTGGCAAGATTGTACATAAAAGAGGTCGTGACAAGACACGGAGTGCCGATGTCATCATATCCGACTGTGACCGCCGATTCACTTCACGATTTTGGCAGACACTACAGAAAGCGATGGGCACTCGATTAGACATGAGTACCGCCTTTCACCCTCAAACAGATGGCCAAAGTGAACGAACCATACAAATGCTAGAAGACACGCTGAGAGCGTGTGTAATCGACTTTGGTGGTAGTTGGGACACTCATTTCCATGGTTGAGTTCTCTTACAATAACAGCTACCATACTAGCATTAGGTGTGCTCCGTTCGAAGTGTTGTACGGAAGGAAGTGTAGATCACCCGTTTGTTGGGCCGAGATTGGTGAAAGTCAGTTAACAGGCCAGGAGATCATCAGGAAACAACAACCGACAGATCTTCCAAATCAAAGATAGGCTGAAAGCCGCTAGAGATCGCCAAAAGAGCTACACCGACAATCGTCGAAAGCCTCTAGAATTCAACGTTGGGGACCGAGTGTTACTCAAAGTCTCTCCTTGGAAAGGATTTGTTCGGTTGGAAAGAAAGGGAAGTTAGCCCCAAGATACGTTGGACCATTCGAGATTACAGAAAGAATTGGTCCAGTGGCTTACCGATTAAGGTTACCACAAGAACTCAATGGTGTGCATGATACTTTCCATGTGTCGAACCTCAAGAAGTGTTTGGCTGACGAATCACTTAACGTACCAATTGAGGATATCAAAATCGACGAAAAGCTTCATTTTATTGAGGAACCCATTGAGATCATGGATCGTAAGGTCAAACAGTTGAAGCGTGGTAGAATACCAATTGTTCACGTAAGGTGGAATTCAAAGCGAGGGCCAGAGTTTACATGGGAACGGGAAGATCAAATGAAACTCAAATACCCACACCTATTTGTGGATGACACTCTTAGACCTAACTCCAGCTGAATTTTAAGACGGAATTCTCTCAAATGGGGGATATTGTGACATCCGTCACCTTAAGGTCCGTTGAACGACATAATTAACCATAGAATTATTTTAGTTATTCTTCCTCTTCTTCATGAACTACTGTTTTAAGGAATCATGTTTCCTTTATTACCCTTGTGCCTGTACTTCCTCCGTGAACGTGTGCTAAGCATTAACCTTTTATAAATTTCATCACCATTATCACCAAATATATCATTTTTAATTATAACCATTGTCATTAATAAAACCATTTTAAGCCATAAATTACCATAAATCACGCTTTTACATTAATATAGCAAACATTCTAAAGTCGTTTTCAACCGAATCAAACTTTGGAAACTCGGGGGCTAAGTGGAGGGACTAAAATTGACATTTTGCAAACCTGGGATGGGTATAAAAACCCCATTCCCAGCCATTTTCTTCATCCTCTCCATTTCTTCTTCACTTCTTCTTCTTCACCTATCTTCTTCACTTTTGCACCAAAATCACTCCATTTGGTTGCATTTTCGTCATCGAGACTTCGTCTACAACCTAGTCTACTCCATCCTTGCAGGTAGACGACCTTGGTTGTCCATTTCTTGCTCATTTTACTCTTGTCCATTTCTAGGGTTTCGGGTGTTCGGGTCAACTCGACACAAAAGGTCGTGTGGGTGCGTGTGATGACTTTCTGCGTGTGCTTCTTGTTCGTGTGTGTTTGTTGTGTGATTCTGGAAGTTCTTGATGTGAAAAACCCGTGCTTGGGGTAGCCGAAGGCTGCTCTGCACTTCAGCAGTCGCGAACCTACAGTTCAGGCGACTGGGTCTGTCATGCGACTGAGTCGTGCGATTGGGTGACCGTGCGATTGAGTCATGCGTCTGTGTCTTTCGGGCGACTGAATCGTGTGACTAGGGATGTCATGCGATTGTGTTGTGCGATCAATTGAGTGTGTGTGCGATTGAGTCAATACGGATGAGTGTGTGTGCGATTGAGTCAATGCAGATGAGTGTGTATGCGATTGAGTCAATCCGGATGAGTGTGTGTGCGATTGAGTCAATGCGGATGAATGAATGCATGCGACTGTGCGTGTATCGCACGACTAAATGCCAATCGTACAAATGAAGGTTCAGTCGTATGAATGAAGCTGATTCGTACGATGAAGGTTGATTCGTGCGTATAGAGGTTAAGTCGTGTGATTGGGTGTTGTGTGGTACGACTCAATCCCAGTCGTACGAATAAAGGTTCAATCATGCCAATGAAACTGATTTGTATGATTGAAGGTTGATTCGTACGAATGGAGTGTTAAGTCGAGCGTCTGGTCCTGTTGTGTGACTAGTGATGTTTGAGTGTGAATTTCCTTCCTGAGCGTTTGATGATGATAAGTAACATTAGTAAAAGTGTCATTGCTTGACCACAAAGATTAAAGTCAACGCTATCAACATGCACATACTATTTCAATTGAAATCAACCTAACATTTTACAATTATCGATAGCCCATTTGGAACTACAAATATTAATAAGTGCTATCTTTATAACAATGGGATCTTTATATGGATGTCATAAGCAAAGACGACTACTCTTAGTACTTGGATCTACATAAGATCTCATACTTGTGTCTGCTTGTGTGTTTGCTACCCACGACCGAAATGATACAACCCAATCCAACAAACATTACTATATGCTTTATATACGTCATTAATGCTTAACAATAATTGTCAATAGGTGTTTGACTGTTCATTGCATTCAACTGTTAGGAATCTTGATCATTCATACTTACCACTTAACATGTGAGTTTCGTGGCCCCTTTTTATGCTTATACTACTTTACAAACATTTACAAACATGGGGGAAAAGTATGCTCGCCCATTTTCTATGTTGTACAACATACATACAATTTACATACTTGGAATCAACATGCTATTGTTTTGTGGGTACTTATCTCATACATGCTTGAGTCTGCTTTGTGGTTCTTTCTGACAACGATTTAATTCCAGTGTGGGAACCGATGGATAGTTATTGGTAGTACTACTTGGGTTGAGACCCCCACCCTCGTGTTTGTATACTAGTTAGTACCAACAAAAGCCAGGAACAGGCATTGGGTGAATATATTCCGACAAGATTCCTTGTGTACGTCATTAGGTTTTGTTGTAAAGCTCTTGTCATGTGATTTTGCTTACTTATAACTGTATGCACGGTATTCTGCAACAACTTTATACAGCATCATTACTTATTTACTTTTAAACGTGCGAGCTCACCAACAATTTTGTTGACCATTTTGAGCATATCTTTTCAGGTGATCATGCTAGCTGAGGTTCTAGGTGTGTTGCCTAAGTGAGACCCTAGGATGCATTTCGAGCTAAACTTGTCATTTTGAAAACACTTGTTGTATCTGTTTCAAACAACATTACACTTTGTAACTTGTTCCCGGGTTGTGGGAATTGCATATAATGTTATTATCTATGTTTATCTTATATCATGTTTATACTTATGGCTATGTTGTCGTGAATACTAACTAAACACGACACAAGTCCCCTTGTTGTCGGGTGTCGTCATGACACGCTTGTCATCATTATTATTATTGCATCTCTATATTTTACCATGTGTTATGACGATTCCCGTCTCGTTACATCCCCGTGTTTCCGCTCTTAGCGGGGGTGTGACAGGTTACCTAACCACTTTTAGGGAACTTGTGTGTTTGAGGTGGGCTTAACGTATTTGTGGGATAAAGGTCACCTAACCACTTGTATGTGTAAACTCACACGTGTGTGTAAGTAGGACGACTTGAATTGGAAACCATGTGCATAGGGTCACCGAAGCATGGCATACAATGGTGTTGATGGGATTTTACATGCCACAAAACATAAGATGTTTAATCAGTCCCATAAGGCTAGAAGTTGCAATGGCTCGCAATTGTCAATGTTGACTACCTTTTTAATTTAAATAATGGAAAAAGTCACCTAACCATCATTTAAATGTAACGTTGGATTCTAGATTTTAATTATTATTTGTCTATGAGACATAAAAGGGTATTAATTATTAAATTGTAATAATTCAGAAATACTAATATGAACTTTGTAAATTTTGTAGAAATGTCAGCAAACAATAATGCTACCACCCTGACCATCCATACCCTATCGCTAAGAACCATCTTAGAGATGGATCGTCTTAACCATAATAATTTTATGGACTAGTTTCAAAACTTGAGAATTGTTCTCAAGCAAGAAAAAAGGCCTACATCCTTGACGATCCCATTCCTGACCAACCCGACCGTGAAGATGTTGAGGCCTATAATGATTGGCTTCGGTACACTAAGGATTCCATGTAGGTATCGTACCTCATGTTGGGAACTATGATTCCCGAACTCCAAAATGATTTGGCTCATCATGGGGCATATGACATGATTACCTAGTTGAAGGAAATGTTCCTTCAATAAGCTAGGGTAGAGCGCTTCAAAACGGTTCGAGCGCTTCATGCGTGTCGCATGGAAGAAACCCAATCCATATCATCTTATGTTCTTAAGATGAAAGGCCATGCTGATCGCCTAGTGAGGCTTAATTGCCCCATCTCAAAGAAGCTGGCCACAGATTTGATCCTTAATGGCCTAACCAAAAGGTTTGAGACATTCATAATGAATTACAATATGAACGGGTGGAAAAGAGCATTGGTGAGCTTCACGCAATAACCACGGATTTGTTCCATATCACCTTTTCAAGATTTTATCAATGTATGCACTTTGATTTAAAGCAATCAACCGCCTTGATCTATCCATATAGATCTTTATTCCCAGAATATAGGCGTCTTCACCAAGATCCTTGATGGAAAAACAACTTCCAAGCTAGGTTTTTACACCTTCCAAGGTTGGAATGTCATTTACAAATAGTAGAATGTCATCTACATACAATACTAGGAAAGTGATGATACTCCCACTAGCTTTCTTATATACACAAGCTTCATCAACGTTCTTGATGAATCCGAATTTAATTATTTCTTCATCAAAACGGTGATTCCACTTATCGATGCTTGTTTCAATCCATAGATTGATTTCTTTAACTTGCATACTTTATGAGGATGTTTTGGATGGACAAAACCTTCAGGCTGAACCATATAGACATCTTCCTCAAGATATCCATTTAGGAAAGTGTTTTGACATCCATTTGCCAAATCTCATAATCATAATGACTAGCTATGGCAAACAATATCCTATAGACTTTAGCATCGCAACAGTGAGAAAGTTTCATCATAATCAACCCTTTGAGTTTGAGTGAAACCCTTTGCTACAAGTCTAGCCTTATAAGTATCCAGTTTTCCATGCATATCGGTTTTCTTCTTGAAAACCCACTTGCTTCTAACTACTTTGAGTTAAGAGGTGGTACAACCAAGTCCCATACTTGATTGTCATGCATGGATTGCATCTCAATGCTCATGGCCTCGAGCCATTTGTCACAATCCGAATTGGACACTGCATCATGGTATGTGGTTGGTTCATCTGAATCTACCACATAGTATCAGTCCATGAAAAATCCATATCTTTCAGGTGGATTACTAGTTCTACCACTTCTGCGAACGTTTTGTGTGTATTGATCAACCACTTGATCATCTTCAACATCCTCATGTTGAGTGCTAGTGTCAACCAAACATGGATTGGGTTGTGGTTCTTGATCCTCCTCAATATCCACTGTTCTACTGCTAGTTCCTTCCATAAGGAACTTTGCTTCTAAGAACACACCCTTTCTGGCAACAAACACCTTTTGTTCCAGTGGATCATAGAAATAATATCCCATAGAATCTCTATGATATCCAACAAAGATGCACTTGGTGGATCGACTTCCAATTTGTTTGGGGTGGGAGTCTTAACATAAGCCTCACAACCCCAGACCCTTAAGTATGATAGGGATGGAACTCTTCCATGCCACTTCTCAAAGGGTGTCCTTTCCACCTTTTTGGGTGGGGCCATATTTAGAATACGGGCCGCGGAGAGCAAAGCGAAACCCTAAAATGATAGAGGTAATGTGCTTCTAGCCATCATAGATTGGACCATATCCAATAAGGTTCGATTCCTCCTCTCAGACACACCATTATGTTGTGGTGTTCCAGGTGGAGTGAGTTGTGAGACAATCCCACAACTCCTAAGATGATCTTGAAAAGCATCACTTAGGTATTCACCTCCTCTATCGGTGCGCAGAACTTTAATTGACTTATTGAGTTGATTTTCTACTTCATTCTTGAAGATTTTGAACATTTCAAAAGCTTAATCTTTGTGCCTTAATAAGTACACATACCCATAGCGACTATAATCGTCGGTAAAGGTAATGAAGTATCTTTCACCATACCTAGTCATTGGCTTAAAAGGACCACATACATCCGAATGTATGATTCCTAATAAGTCTTTTGCCCTTTCGTTAGGTCCACTAATGGGTGCCTTAGTCATTTTTCCTTGTAAACAAGATTCACATACATCAAATGAATCACATCATTTCGTTTTAAAAGACCATTCTTTTGTAGTGTTTTAATTCTTTTCTTGTTTATATGACCAAGACGACAATGCCAAAGATAGGTATCACTCAAATCCAACTTGAGTTTCTTGGTGCTAGTTTGGTACAATGAACTATTAAAGTATTTTCATGAACCATTTTATAAATACCATTAATGGGAATAGCTTTAAAGTAGAACATACCATTTAAAGAAACATGAATATCCTTTTCAACAATGATAATACATATCCAAATTGTTTTAATAGGGCTACAGAAATAATATTCCTAGTCAAACTAGGAGCATACAAAACATTGTTCAAATTTACTTCCAAACCATTTGGAAGTTTCAAGATGTAGTCACCACGGGCTTCAACTTGAACTTTAGCCCCATTGCCCATGTAGAGGCTAACATCCCCTTTCTTGAAGTCACTACTTCTTTTGAACCCCTGCAACAAATTGCAAATGTGAGTCCACAACCGGTATCTAATACCCATGTGTTAGAGGATATCATGTTTAAATCAACATGGATCATTTATATTGTACCGAGGTTTGCCCAGCTTCCCTCTTTGCTTTCAACTCTTAGAGATGGGCATGACAATTTCTTGCCCAATGTCCAATCTCCCCCACTTGAAGCATGGGTCATTACTAGCAACCTTTTGTTTCTTCTCTTGTTGTTTGGGGGGAACCCTTACCACCCCTTTCCCTTTTCCCCATCCGGGTCCCTTGCCCTTGGAAACCTTTGCCTTGGGTGTGGATAAGGCCTTTTCATGTTCCCACCTTCATTGATGGTGAGAATGGGTAACCCTTTTACCCATGGCCGCCTTGGCCGTTTTTAGCATTGAGTGAAGCTCACCAATGCTTTTGTCCCAAGAATTCATGTTGTAGTTCAACACGAATGTCTCGAACTTCTTGGTAAGGCCATTGAGGATCAAATCCATGGCCAATTCCTTCGAGACAGGACAATTAAGCCTTTCGAGGTGGTCAATGTGGCTTTTCATCTCTAAGTACATAAGATGAAACCGATTGGTTGTCGTCCATACGACATGCATGGAGTGCTCGAACCGTTCGAAGCGCTCAAACCTCGCTTGCTATTGGAACGTTCCTTCAGCTGGGTTATCATGTCATAAGCTCCGTGATGTTCATACTCCTTTTGGGATCCGGAGTCATGCTCGCCAGCATGAGACAAGACACTTGGACGGAGTCCTCAGTGTACTTCAGCAATCGTTATAGGCCTCCTCATCATCCTCAGTAGGTTGATCGGGATAGGGTCGTCTAAAATATATCATCGTCTCTCTTGCTTGAGAACGATTCTCAGTTTTGATACCATCAATGAAATTATTATGATTTAGACGTTCCTTTTGGAGAATCGCTCGCAATGATTGGGCGGACGCAGATGAATTATCATGATTATCATTATTGGGGTGCCATCTACAAAATTTAACAAAGATTTATTTTAGTATTTTCGATATTGCTATTTTAATAATTAATACTTTTAAGGTCATTTTCATATTAAAATCTAGAACCCCCCATTACATTTAAATTGTGGTTAGGTGACCTTTATCCCACAATTTAAATTACTAATGGGGTCAACGTTGACGGTTGCAAACAATTTGCAACTTCTAGAGGTATGGGATCGACTTTAAACATCATATGTAAAGTCGGCATGTTTTATCCCATTAACACCATTGGTAACCATATTGTATGATCCATTTCATGGTTTGCAAATCCAGTACCCTACTTGCACACACATGTGAGGTTACCACATAAGTGCTTTGGTGCCTTTATCCCACAAATTTGGTTCCCCAACCTTAAGTCACAAGTTCCCTCTAAACGCTTAGGTTACCTTTATCCCATTAAGAGTTTCAAGGACTCAATGTTTTGCAAAAGACGGTGTTAAACTTGTTTGAAAATATTTAGAGATTTCATATTCTAGTTAAAACTCTATGTTACTTGTACTACTTGCATGCTTTCAAATACAGATACTCTATGATCCTTTGTGTTAGGATCTCAGCCTCTAGGTTTAATCGATTGAACAGATATAGCAGCGGAATAGCTCAGAATTAGACAAATTCAAGCAAGAACATTCGATATAAAGCGATAAAAGAATTTTGTTATAGAGAGAGAAATATCAGACAAAGGAATATTGCATTAAGATTGTCGGCCAAAGGCACGATAACAGGTGAGTCATCTTTCCTTATAAAGGAAAGATGACGTAGGCTGATGTCACTTGAAAGTGACATGTAACCGTTTTATAACTACTGATGTTTAACAACTACTGAAGATGTCAACAACTGACATCTTCTTACAAATGTTCCTAAGTGTTAAACATCTTATTTACAACTACTGAAAAACATAAAACTACTGATACTACAACAACTGAAGAACAACCTCTTCAGTTGTTTACAAGTACTGAAAGGAAACAAAACTACTGAAAGAGTAACAAACTACTGAAAGGAAAGAAAACTACTGATGAGAAAACCATCACAACAACTGAAGAAGCCCTCTTCAGCTGTTGTCATCAGCTGTTACATCAGCTGATGTCTTCAGTACTTGAACATCAGACTTTGTCTTTCAGCTGTTGATCTTCAGTCTTTGTCTTCAGTACTTGTTGAAGTCTTCAGACTTTAGATCTTCAGCTGTTGTCTCAGTCTTTGTCTTCAGTACTTCAGAAATACTTCAGCAGTTTATCTTCAGTAGAACAGCTGATCAGGTCTTCTTCAGCTGTTGTGATGTCCTGTGGGACTTAGAGGTTTCTCTGATCAGGCTCATTGGTTCTTTTGGTCCAACAAACTCCCCCTGAACCAATGCAGCCAAAACCTCTAAGTTATTGACGAGTCCCACTTATTTTGGCAGATAGATTGGTCTTTTTATCCTCTTGATCAGATGAGAAGTGACCCTTTTTCAGCACCGGCCTGGGAAGAAGTCTCTGATGATCTGTTTTGCATGATATGGTTGGGAGCTCTGTATTGGGGACTTGGACACTGAGCTGTACCCCCAACCATGAGATCTACTTCCCGTGTATCAGCCTATATGATTCCCTGGTGTAAGCCCTTAGAAACATGATCTGCTCATCCATTGTCAGCACCTCGGGCACACCATCAATAATCCTTCTCGGCCATACACTTCAGATATGTACTTGGCCTGTTTTCCATTCTTGAGCTCAACCGTGGTTATTTGTCTATAAGCAAACTCATCTGGATGAGTCCCTTCTAAGAGCAGGTTGAGCTCATCTTGTTTGAAGTTTTCAAGTCTTTTGTAAACCAATCCTTCTTTATGATTTTATTCTCCAACATCTTTTGGGGTGGTTGTTTGGCTTCATAGGCTTTCTTGAACTCTTCTACATTTCCCAAGGGGACACTACAAGACCACAGTGATGTCTTCGTCGACAACCCTCTTCACTTGGCCCTTGTATTTTGAAGGAATTTCTTTCTTGACAATCGGTGTGCCACCCTAGGATCAGGCCATATCCTTACTTTTTCCCTTTGGTATTGAAAGGTATTAGCAAGGGTGTACAATCTTAATACTTCTTTCTTCATGCTAATCATTGAAGAGGATGTGGCATATGCTTTGTCAATGCTTTTCAGCATTTCCTCATCATGTCTTTGCATCTGTTCCTCTTCAATCTTTATCATCACATCATGCATTTGAGAAGCAGAGTGATGGACATTGTTTAGCCTTAGGCAAAGTGATAACTGCAGAGAGTGGCAGTCTGTCTTCATCCTCCTCTTCTCTTCATCAGGCCTCAGTACCTTTCTTTTCTTTTGTCTAGGTACATCACTGGCAGTGGGTTTTGGGGTAAAGGATTTGGTTTTGTGGGTTGGATGGTTGGTTTAGAGGGTAAAGGGTTGTTTTAGTGGGTTGTGGAGGTAGTGATTTTGAGGATAGAGGCTTTTCAGACTGTTTTAGCATTTTGGCTGTAAGGAGGCTTTAGTAAATTTTGTCAGTTCTTTTCGGTTCCCACCCCAGCTTCATTCAATGCCTCAATCACTAAACCTTTGGAGTATGCTTCAGACGAACAATCTTGGTGGTTATTGCCAAGATGTTGTCCCTGGTCCAGGCCCTTATTTCTATCAGAGATCTTCCCAAGTATTTGGCTATAAATCTAATCATTATCTCCACTCGCCTTTCTCTTTCTAAGGCATCATAGCTAGCCCATCTTGAGTTGATCTCCTCTGTCTCCAACCTTCTGATCTCGGAGTCTAGTTGTTGGATGTCAAAACCCTGCCTATATAACTGTTCAATGATTTTATCCATTGAACGGTTATGGTTGGCATCAGCTTCTTTCACCATATCATTCAGCTCCTTCTCCTTCTCAGACTCTCCTTTCCTCTTTTGATATGTGACATGAAAGTCTTTTTGACTTTCATTCACTTCAGCTCTCTTCTCACTCTCCTTCTCCTTCTCATTTACCTTCTCTGATTCTTTCTCCTTCTCCCCATCTGTCCTCTTCCTTTTTCCTTTAACTGACTGACTCTCCCCCTTTTTGGTTGCATTGGGTGCAAGGGTTTGAGCAGTAGAAAGTGATTTGGTCACCAACTCCTCCACCAGGGTTGTATTATTGTAGGAAGCCTCTCATCAATGGCTTTGATCACTATATCTGTGATCATGGGAGTGATGAGAGGTAGGGATTTTTGAAGGTTAGCAACTGATTGATCAGGATGGTTCTGTTCCTGAGAATCAGTGCCAAAGCAGAGGCTGGTGGCTTGGAAGTATGTATTGGCTCAGTGTTTAGGGGACCTTCAGAAGAAGGTGCCATCTGTGGGTGTATTGTGGTGGCAGATGGACTTTCATCCTGAGACATCTTGGCCAGCAGCTCTTTGAGTCTGCTAACCTCATCCTCTAGGATGGTGTTTTGAGCAACTACATCATAGAAGAAGCTCAGGTCATCATCAGTTGATACTGAATCACCTGACCTCCTGACAGAGTCAGGATGAACATGCCTTGAGTGTAGATCAATATAGCATGTGCCCCTTGTTCTTGGTTCTGGGGACTTCCAGCCTCAGGACTATGTCCTTCATCAGCTGTTGCCGCTGGTGAGGTCTTAGAGATGTTACCAACTGCACCCTGGTCATTTGCTGAGTCAGAGGCAGTGGCAGCCTCACCAGAAGTTCGCACCTCCTTGTCTACACTAGAAGATGGAACATGATAACCCCTGTGCTGTGGGTTGACAGAAGCATTGTGATCCTCCCCCTCAGGTGTTGAGGTTATCCCAGTAGTAATTGGTGTCTGGGTGGGGGGTGAGGAATGCAACTGCGTCAGCACTTTTGCAACAATTATTGTAGGGCTTTGAGGGGCGGTTGCATCAGGAGAGGGTGTGGAAGCAGTGTGCACCCGGGCGAGTGGTGCTCTTCAATGGTAATCCCCTCAAGTGAGGAGGATCCCAGCAGTGTGGCTTCCCTTTGAGTGGTTGCATCAGGTTCCTTTTGAGAGGAAACCTGAGCGGCTTCGGTTGGTGGAGTCATAGTCTCTACTGGGGTTTATTCCAGTAGAGATAACCTGCTTTGGTGCAGCAGAGCATCCTCAGGGGACTCAACTCCCTGAGTAGCCTTCTTAGGCTTCTTCTTTGTGGGTTTGGAGGGGACTTTGGATGTGGAAGTGGAGGCTGTGGGTTCCAGCTGCGTGGGTTTGCGCAGCTTGGCAGCCTGTTTAAGAGTTTGGTCAGTGTTGTGTCGGGAGTATACCTCCGGCAATACAGCCAAAGCAGGGACTCCCAGACCAACTAGTCCCTCAGCATGAAGCTGATTCTCTATTATGGCCATTATAAACGAGGATATAGTATCCAACGGTTAGAAAGTGGTTTTGTGGCCATCCTTGATTTCAAGAAAAATTATTTCAGAAAAGTTTAGTGGTTCTTGTTCAAGGATAGAGAACAGTACCTGTTGCCATCTGGAAGACAGTTGATCCCAAAAGAAGTCTTCGGGCCAGGCAAACATTTACCATATGAAATATCAAGCGTTCAGCATCTGAAAATGTTTCTTCAGGATGGTCGAAGCACTAAGATCGCCTTGATATCCATGTTGTCCAAATGAAAGATCAAGTTGGCGCTTAGGATATCCAACAGGGTAGGCAGCATCATCTAAAAGTAATATCTGGCGGATGGTAGCAGTAGAGATGACCACCTTATGAGAGTTGATGGACGAATGGATAGATTCTCCATTAACAGTTGCATTCGTCCAAAACTGATGTAGCGAATCGGCATAAATGATTGGATTTAGGAGGAAGGCCGTTTTCAGTGGTGATTGGACCATAAGATCTATAGCATTATCGAATTTGGTCCAGAAGGGCGATTTGTGAGGTACGCGACACAGTTGTGTCGAGGCTTGAGTTGCATGGTCGCCATTAATGAAGGTGAAAGGTTTCAGAGCTTTTGAAATTTTAGGTCGTGAAAGAATGAAAAACTCTGAAAGAGGGATCAGATTATATAGGGTACGGTTATGAAACGACTGAAGGTTTTGGTGTTAGTCATCAGTATTTGAAACAACTGATGACGTGGTATTAACTTTCAGAGGTTTGAAACGACTGATGGTATTGGTGTGGTCAGCAGTTATAAACCTGAAGACATGGTGTTTACAATCAGACGTTGAAACAACTGAAGTCTCTGATTTAGGCATCAGTAGTTTTAAAAACTACTGAAGACAAGTTGGACTTCAGATGTTGAAACAACTGAGGACTTGGTATTAGTCATCAGTAGTTGTGAAACTACTGAAGACCCTGGTTTTGCCATCAGTTGTTGTAAACAACTGAAGACTTGGTGTTAGTCATCAGTAGTTGTGAAACTACTGAAGACATGGTATTGCTTCCAGTTGTTTATGAAAACAGCAGTTGGTGAACTACTGAAGAGAGAGTACTCATCAGTAGTTGTCGTCAATTCATAGCCTTTCAGCTGTTTCATACTGTCCTCAACACTTACTCATCAGCCTTTTTGCTGTTTTCATGTTTTCATAGGACATCAGTACTTATCTGTTTCTACTGATTTCAGTAGTTGTAACTACATCAGTAGTTTAGAACAGATAAAGTACAGTACTTAAAGCATTTAGCCTTCAGTAGTTATAAAAACTACTGAGGGTAAAATAACTCATCAGTACTTATATGTGACATGGTTACCAATGATCATCAGTAATTACTGAGATCATCAGTAGTTGTCACTTATTCTAGCTGCAGCATACCAAGCCTTAACACCAGGTTGTGGAAAGTTGAACTATCCAAAGGCTTAGTAAAAATGTCTGCAAGCTCATCAGCACTAGGCACAAACATAGGATTAATTAGACCCTTTTCAAAACAATCTCTTATAAAATGATGTCTAATTTCTATATGTTTTGTCCTAGAGTGCTGGACTGGATTTTTGACAATGCAAAGAGCTGAAGCACTATCCATTAATAATGGAGTCTTAGTCTCTGTAATGCCATAATCCAAAAGTTGATTTTGAAGCCAGAGTATTTGGGATGTACAACTTGCAGCAGCAATGTACTCGGCTTCAGCAGTGGATGTAGCAACAGATGTTTGTTTCTTACTCTGCCAAGAAATCAAACAGTTGCCTAGGAATTGACATCCACCAGAAGTTGATTTCTTGGTCAACTTACACCCTGCATAGTCACTATCAGAGAAAGCAACTAATTTGCAAGAATGTCCAGTGGAATACCATAAGCCTAGAGATTGTGTACCTTGCAGATATCTAAAGATTCTCTTGACTGCAATCAGATGAGACTCCTTAGGTGCAGCCTGAAATCTAGCACAAACACATGTAGCAAACATAATATCTGGTCTAGAAGCTGTTAATACATCAAGGAACCAATCATACATCTGTAAAGAGTTTCATCAACATCTTTACCTTTCTGATCAACATCCAATTGTGTGGTGTTGCACATGGGAGTAGAACAGGGTTTACAGTTTTGTAAATCAATTATTCAAAAGATCTTTTGTGTATTTAGACTGATGAATAAAATTCCATCAGCTTTTTGTTTGATTTGCAACCTAGAAAGAACTGTAATTCTCCCATTGCACTCATTTCAAACTTCTATTGCATTAAGTTTTGGAATTCCTCACACATTTGGGATCAGAGGATGCAAATATAATATCATCAACATAATTTGAACAAGTAGCTTATGCTGATCCACCTTCTTAATAAATAAGTTTATCTATGGAGCCTCTAGTGAAATATTCTGTAGAAGAAAGTTGATAAGGTCTCATACCAGGCTCTAGGTGCTTGTTTCAACCCATAAAGAGCTTTATCAAGCTTATATACCCATTCTGGGTGCTTATTATCCTCAAAGCCTGGTGGTTGACACACATAAACTTCTTCTTTTATGATACCATATAGAAAGCACTTTTGACATCCATTAAAAACTTTAAGATTGTGGAGTGCAGCATAGGCTAAAACAATCTAATTGCCTCCAGTCTGGCTACAGGGGCAAAGGTTTCATCATAATCAATACCTTCTTCTTGTGCAAACCCCTGCAACACCATTTTTATTCCTAAACACCATTTAGTGCCTATTGCACACTTACCTGGGGGTAGAGGAACAAGCTCCCACACTTGCTGTTTTTTGAACTGAAGAAGCTCAAGCTGCATGGCTTCAACCCATCCATTGTCTCTAAAAGCTACATGATAGTTCTTTGGCTCTAGCTGACTGATGAAGAGCATAGAAGCAGAAATTGGACAACTGGCTTCTGGTTGAAACACCAGCATTGATATCACCAAGGATTTGAGTCATTGGGTGATTTTTCAGCTCTGGTAAACAATCAAATCTGTGCAAGTGTTTGTAGAACCTTCAACAGGCCAGATGTTGATACAGATTCTTGAAACCATGAAGATGGTGGCAACTCAAATGAAGTTGAGGATGCAGAAATCTCATCAGCATTTGTTGTGGATGGTGCTGCTGGAGCTAGAACATCAGGTTTAGAGGACACAGGCAGTTGGTCACTAAACCTGAAGAGGTGATTACTACTATCATCATCATCTTCAGCAGTAACACCAGGTGGTGAACTGTTGACAGGAAGCAACAGCAGGAGATTGATAAGGAACATATTGCAGTAGTCCAAATCAAGAGCTCCACAGGGCTTTGTGGAATCTTGTCCTTTGGAGATTCATTGAACTTGACATGTAAGATCTCTTCAACCATCTTTGTTCGTAGTTGAAGACTCTGTATGCCTTGCAAGTTGATGAATAACCACAAAGTACCTGCATCCACCTTAGGATCAAATTTCTGGAGCTGATCCTTTGTGTTGAGAATGAAACAGGGACACCCAAATGCTCTAAAGAATGAAATGAGAGGGGCCAAATGATGTAGAACTTCATATGGAGTCTTCATCAACCTCTGATTTATTAGCACTCTATTCTGCACATAGCAATGTGCTGTGTTGACAGCTTCAGCCCAAAAGGTCAATGGCCGTCCAGAATCACCAACATAGACCTTGCAGCTTCAATGAGGTCCTGTTCTTTCTCTCCACAACTCCATTCTGTTCAGGAGTTCTTGAAATACTAAACTGTCTCTTTATTCCCTTGGAAAGGTAGAACTCATCAAGTGTATTGTTCCTGAATTCTCTTCCATTGTCCTTCTAATAATACACTGAC